>OX424573.1:160509171-161109171 GCA_949152435.1 Gastracanthus pulcherrimus | reverse complement strand
CTTCAGGGTCGCTACTAATAATTGGTCGCTTTGGCTCTACTTCTCTTCGTAAACTCTTCACCGGCCTTGGGTGTCGTCCATAATTCAAGAAGGCTGGTGATACCTTGGTGGTCGCTTGCATGGCAGTGTTGACTGCATGCCTAAACTCATGAAGATGGGCATCCCAATTCCGATGGTCTTGTTTTACGAAGGTCGCTATCATGGTCTTTAGGGTTCGATTGCTTCTCTCCACTGGATTGGCTTGCGGATGGTACGGTGGCGTGGTCACATGGGTCACTCCATACTCCTTCAGCGTGGCGGTCAGGTGCTTATTGATGAACTCTTTCCCGTTATCTGTGAGTACGTAGTTCGGCGTCTCCCACCGAAACAAGATGAGCTCCTCTAGGGCGCGAGCCACCGACTTGCCATCCGCCTTCCTCAGCGGCTTCAGCTCGATCCACCGCGTGAAGAGATCTTGGAATACCACCAAGTATTTGAATTGGCTCTTACTTGGTGGAAATTCCATAAGATCTGCTGCCACTACGGCCCATGGTCGCTCTACAATTCTTTTTCCTAGTAGCCCTAGGGGTCCCGTCTGAGAGGACTTGTGCTTCTGGCATTCGAGACAAGCCTGGACGAAGTGGCGCACGTCGTAGTACATGCCTTGCCAGTAGTACTCGCGGGCCACTCGGTCATAGGTCTTCTCAAGTCCCAGGTGTCCCGCGGAGGTGATGGAGTGGCTCTCCGTCATCACTCTCTCACGGTACTCTACTGGGACGACCAGTCTCCATCCTTCTTCTCGAGATGTCACTGGGTCTAATAGGGGGTCGCTACGAAATTTGTACAACATGCCATCTTCAATTCGCCAATCTGGGAATCGGTGTGGGTGTCTTTGTACTTCTTCCATCCTCGTTACGTATCGCTTGTCCTGTATCTCTTCAAATCCAGCTATTTCCCCTCCATCTTCATACATCCTGGACAACGCATCAGGCACTTTCAGCAGAGTGCCCTTCCGATGGATTACTTCGAAGTCCCACTGCTGCATTTCAAGTGCCCAACGGGCTAGTCGTCCAGTAGGGTCCTTCAGATTACGAAGCCATTGGAGGGCGCTATGGTCGGTGATGGCCTTGAATTCGTACCCTTCAAGGTATGGTCGCAGCTTCTTAATGGCCCATAATAACGCCAGGCATTCTCTTTCGGACGTGGTATAATTTCGTTCAGCCGCCGTGAGTACTCTACTCACATATACGATGGGGTGCTCTCCATCATCCCCTTCCTGTGTCAAAACCGCCCCAATCGCCACTCCGCTTGCATCACTCTGGACCGTGAAGGTTTTGCCAAAATCTGGTCTTGCCAGGACCGGAGCCACCGTTAGCGCCTTCTTTAGACCTTCAAAGGCCTCTTGTTGGTCGCTATCCCATTTCCACTCTTGCCCCTTTCTTAGTAACTTCACTAACGGAATTTTCATCTCCGAGTCGTTCTCAATGAATCGCGAGTACCATCCTACCATACCCAGAAATCGTCTCAGCTGCTTCACGGTCTTCGGCGCTGGATATTCTGTCACTGGCGATACCTTTTCTGGATCTGGTCGCAATCCATCTTTATCAAGCAAGAAGCCTAAGTACGTCACTCTCGAGCAGCAGAATTCGCACTTTTTCCGATTTACTACCAATCCTGCTTCGACCAGCTTCTTGAGGACCAGCTCCAACCATTGGAGATGTTCCTCAAAGGTCTCGGTCGCTATAATTATGTCGTCCAAGTATCCAAACACATATGGTTCATACTGGACGCCAAACAAAGCATCGATCAGGCGTTGGAAGGTCATGGGCGCATTCGTTAGTCCGAAGGGCATTTTTACAAATTGCCAAAGCCCTGACCCCGGCACTGCAAATGCTGTAAATTTCTTGCTGCTTTGCTCCATCGGTACTTGAAAATAGGCTTGCTTGAGGTCAATTTTGGTCAAATATTTGGCTTTACGCAATTTGTCCAATATGGAATCCATGCTCCTGATAGGATATGCATCCTTTCGGGTCACTTTGTTGAGGTCGCGATAATCTATACAAAATCTATAGCTCCCGTCTGGCTTCTTGATGATTACCGGGGCGCTACTCCATTCACTTGCCGATCGCTCTATTACTCCACTCCTAAACATCTTCTCTATCTCTTCGTGTACTACTTGCAGAAGTTTGGGTGACATTCTCCTTGGCCGATGTTTGATGGCGGCTGCGGAGAGTACATCTATGTGATGTTCGGTCAGTGTGGTCGTTCCTAAATTTTCCGATGGCGGAGGTAATATCTTGGTCACTAGGTCTTCTATGGCTTTCCGCTGCTCGTCGTCTGCCTCGGTAATTCCGGCGCATTCGGCGTATGCTGGGGTCGCTTCGATTTCCTCGTCGTCCCAAGATTGCTTCCACGGGCCCTCGTTAGTCCTCCACATCCGTCTGCCGTATCTTACATCAACGTCCCATGGGGTGGTAAAGTCCTGTCCAAGTAAAATGTCGTGGTCACAAGGATCTACGGCTCTTACCGTCAGCTTCCTGGACCTGCCATCCAATTCCATGTTGATGTCCAGATACCCCAATACTTTCTTTGTTCCACCTAACACACTTCTTATAACAGAGTTCGCTGGTCGCAATCGGTCCTTGAACTTAGCCGCTATCTCTGGTCCTACTAGGGAGACCGTGGCTCCTCCATCAATTAGGGCTCTGTACGGTCTACCACCTAGTATTACCTTCGTGAAGATGCGGTTCTCTGCTCTCATACCTGCGACTTCGACTTCGCCTGGTTCCGGAACCTCCAGTTGGTCGGCCTCTGGCGTACGTAGTACGCTGCTCTCCCCCCCTAGACTAGATGTGGGCACCCCAACATCTAGGTCTTTAACAAAGGTGGAGGGGCCCTCCAACGAGGGAGTAGACACCTGTGATCCTTCCAGAAGGTCGACCGCCTCTCGTACGAGGGCTAGGTGCTCGAAATCCTTCTGCTCGTCAGCTGTTGGATTGAGCGCCGTTACGTCGGACCCTTCGAGGATCGGTAAGGTTGTCACTCTTTCGGTCACCCTGTTGCTCTCACGACTCTCTCTATTCTCTACTTTTTTTCTCTCTTCTCGAATTTTGTTGCTCTCCCTACTCTCTCTACTCTCTACTTTTTCTCTCTCTTCTCGAATTTTGTTGCTCTCACTACTCTCTCTACTCTCTACTATTTCTCTCTCTTCTCGAATTTTGTTGCTCTCTCTACTCTTTCTACTCTCTGCTTTTTCTCTCTCTTCTCGAATTTTGTTGCTCTCACTACTCTCTTTAATTAATGGTTTTGTGGTCGCTATTGGTGAGGTCCCATTTAATCCTCCGCTGTTTGAAGTATTGCTCCATACTGGGTGGGTCTCCCCATCTGACAATGTGGACTTAATACTTTTATCTGCCTCGACTCTCATCGATCCACTTCTCTCTTGGTCGCTGCTAATTTTCGCGTTCTCTGGGGTCGCTATTCTCTTCTCCTGTATGGTCGGTTGGGCGCTATGCTGGCTTCCCTTTATTGTTGCCAGTTGCGTCCCGTTTGCGGTTGCTGAGGAGGTATGGGACTCTTCTGCCTCCCCTGCATCCCGTTTCCCATGGCCTGATTATTTGGAGAAGACTGCCATGCCGGCTGTCTATTGGGACATTCGCTTGCATAGTGTCCCATAGCCCTACACAAGTAGCATGTCCTTTGTGGACATTCTCTTGCTCGGTGCCCTACCGTCTGGCATGTATAGCATGCACCATATACTGGTATATTTTGGGCAGAAGGCCCATTTTGGTCTCTATTTCCTCTCATATTATAGGTGCCTTGGCCGGTGAATCCTTGGGCCTGACCACCTCTACCCTGAAACGAGTTAACATTCTGGGGAGGAGACCATTGCCAAGCGGGCACAAAACTCGGTCGCAGTGGATTTAGCGGTGTGCTGTGCGTCATCGTTGCGGTCGCGTTGTGTGAGGCTGGCTGTACTGGGGTCGCTTGTACGTTGGCCTCAGGCCTTTGATTCTCCTTGGCAGCGGCTACCGCATTTATTTGTTTTTGTTTTTTCTTCGCTTTTCTATTCCAATTCCTCTTTCTCGCCGGTTTGGTTGTCGCTGATGTGCTGTCGCTAGTGTCGCTTTCTGGGTTCGATTTCTCGTAGGCTGCCGCTACCTTACGGACTGAGGGTGTCCCAGAGTATGCTGCACCTGGTATGCTCATCTTCTCCTTTGGTGGAGGCTCTTCAAACCGGTCATCTAGTTCTTTCTCCTTTTCCCAAATTCTTCCTAGTTTCTCTATATCCTTGAGCGTCTTGATTTCTTTCCCCGCCATGAAGTGTCGATAGTCTTTCCTCAAGCCCTTGTAGGCCTGTTTTACTATTGTTTTCCTGGATGGGGGTCGCTTAAAGTGGTCGACAATGTATTCTACGCAGGATATATAATTGGCAATCTTTTCTCCTTTTGCCATCGATCGGTTCCGTAAGTCCGTCATCGTGTCTTCTTCATCTCTGTGACCCAAATACTGCCTTCTGAATGCTTTTTTAAAGTCTTTCCATGATTTTAAGTCTGGTCGCTTCGATCGATACCATCTGCTAGCATTTTTCGAAAAGATCGATGGTAAAGCATTCAACAGCTCCCTATCGCTCATGGCTAGGCTTGCTTTGCAATCCTGCAGCCGGTCCAAAATTTCCTCTGGCTCCTTATCTTCCCCATTGAACTTTAGGTTCCAGCTCTGCAATATTTTAACATTCTTCCCCGCTATATCTGCATTCGAATGACTTTTCCTATTTTTTTGTTTCATGTTTTTATCTTCATATTCCGAATCGCTAGTCGATATCGACTGGTTCCGTTTGTGGCCTCTCCTGTGTTTTGTACTTCTTTTATTGTGGTCGCTATCTGAATCTGATGACGTTGTATTACCGTCGCTACTTGTGGTACTATTACTCGAACTCCTATGTCTACGGTTTTTCACTTTACGGCTATCTCTCTTCTTCACTAATCTTCGGTCTAGTACGCTACTTTCCGAGCTACTCGATGACAGTCGCTTTCGTTCTCCTCTTCTCTGTTTTGATGCTTCGGTTTGCTGGTCTGTTGGCCTACGAACGGTGTTCACCTTAGGCCTCCGAATCTCTGCCACTTCGTGATTTCTGGGTCGCTCTCTTCTCTCTTGAGATCCCCTCGGTGGTTTCGGAGTGTCTACGTAATCCTGTGGGTGTGCTACCGGAGGTGGGACTACTGGAGGTTGTGGCGCGTATACCGGTTCTCGGAGGAGAATTGGTCTATGTTGTGCCATTTTCAGATGTTCAAACTCCTGCAGTAGCCGTTCGTATGGTCCTGCCCCTCGTTGAATGGCATCTTCTTCTCGATTCTTATCTTCTTCTTTGTTGCTTACGTCGCTACTATCTGTTGAGTTTCCATTTCTTGGGTTACTGGTTATGGGGTCTCTATGTTTTACTTGTCCAATATATTGAATACTGTCGTTCGGGTTTATCCTCTGCAGTGGCGTTTGGCTTTGTGATGTTCCTGTCGGATTGTCACTTCTTGCCAGGGGTTGCCCCCTCTGACTAGTCCCCGGATCGGCCCCGACGTTCGTTGCTTGTGCCATTGCAGGGGGTCGTGTGACCGACGGCGCTGCGGTGGTTGGCATCGAAGGTAACGTTGGTTCCGAAGCCGTTGACGCTGATGTAATCAATTGTATTGGTTTCTGGATCATTGGTACCGCGGGAGTTCCCGTACTGGAATCCGGTGATGGATGATTTCCTGTATAATGGAAAAGTGGCTCTGGTAGCCTCCATTGGTAGCCGGTTGGTATCATCTTCATTAGTCCCGGAGTATATGCCAGCTGTGTATGACTGCTCATCGCCAAGAGTTGCGGTGGAAACCCTGTTTGCACTCTTGGTCGTGTGTTTGCAGACACCATCTGCATCGCGAAGCTATCCGTCGGTCCCCGTGTCCGAACTGGTGTCGTCGTAGTAATAGTGGTGGTCGCTTTGCTTATCGTTTCTAGCGTAACTACTGGTACATCGGTCGTTTGTTGTTGTGTTGTGACTTCTTGAATCTGCTCCGTAATTGCCTGTCCCTCTTCTTGGCTATACTCCGTTTCCGTGCTTTGCAACTCTACTTCTTTGGTCCTTCTCTTAGGCTTCCTACCTCTTTTCTTCTTCTGAGGTATTTGTTCAAAAGATTCCTCTCGCATTATGGCCGCCGATGTTGCTGGTACTTGATCCCATGGTCTTTCGTCCCATACTATATCCCAATTTACTGCTGCCTCTGGTTCCACTGACCTAATACTTGCCCGCAAGAGTCTGTCTCTCAGTTGGGCTGTTGTCCCAGATATGCTAAGTCCCATCTGATCTAGAATTATTATAAGTTCGCTCGGGTCCATCCCGTTTATTCTACTTGATACTGCCATTCGCTGGCGTATGCGCGGATCCTTCTTTGCTGCTTGTCTTGTGTTCATTTTGTACTCTACTCGTACACTAAGGGACGAAAACAAAAACAGCGGTTTGGTCGCTAGTTACACTCTACAGTTACTGCAGTATTCGCTATGTTGGGAGGGCCCGCCCAAGTCTTTGGAATCTTTTCAAAGACGGGGATTTGACTTGCAATACCTGGTGCACGTGAATGGAGAGGTCGCAAATAAAGGAATCAGTCTTAACTCTTTTACGGGACAATTTTCCTGCCTAACTACTGTGTCACTAATTTTCAATTTTTATAATGATTTATAATAATAATATGTATATTTATATATGTATGTTACTCTGGAGATTACCGTATGTACTTTTGCTAAAGGGACAAAAGGAGATAAACAAAGAAAATAGCTTCTTTTCTTGAGGTCTTCTTTATCGGTTCCTTTAGCTGAAAATGCCTACTCGAAATTTGTTTGCCTAGCTCTTGAGTAGCTGCTGAAATACCCTGACGCGAATCTAATAAAGTCGCTATTCAGTTTTCAGTAGTTCTTGGTCTTCTTTTCTTGTTTATATCTGAAGTAATAATCTGAGGTTTCTTCTTGGTCGCAATCAATTTTCAGTAAATAATTTCCAATACAATTAAATAAATATAAATATATGTAATAATCAATTTTTCCTTTGACACAGTAGTTATACTATAAATACAATAACTTTAGTTGTTGTATTTTTATACCCAATTTCCAGTAGTTGTTACAAAAATTTTACTCTTAACTAATTATAAATCGTTCTTACTAATCGATTTGGGGGTAGTAGCACAGCAATAATATTTTGTGGAGGTGTTCGCCAAATGAATTTTCCCTATACGGTGGTGTGACTCCTACTCTACTACTTTAAGTCGTTGAGAAGACTTGAAAAATAGGACAGAATTCAGAAAATTACACCAAATTAATTTATCTATCACTCTAGCTCATTACTCAAATTTCACCAAATCTCCAACAAAGATTTTCTGAATTTGTCTCCTATTTTCCCCACCTTCTCTATTTATCGCTATTATTTTCAGTGCGTCGCCGCAGCCTTCCGCTTACACTGGTAATTCGCTATTTTTTTTATATATCGCTACAAGCTTCCTTCAATAACCGAAAATTTTCAATACTCAAAGAATCCTACGAAAGGTCTCAATTGACACGAAAATTTTCTTCACTACACACCCAACCTGTGAAAGCCCTAAATAAATCGCTCAGAAATTTTCGAAAAATTTTCAAGAATATCAAAAAAAAACTCTCAAATCCAAAAAAAAAATTTTCCAACAAAAACCCTTCAAAAAAAATATCTTCGAAAATTCTCAAAATCTCAAAAAAACTCTTCCTTCCTTTAGAACATTCCTCACATAAACAAAAAAATTTTTCGAAAAATTCCGAAAATCAAAAACTTTCCAAAAACAAAATAACTTCGGAAAATTCTCAAAAACTTCCAAAGACTTTCCCGGAAAATTCTCAAAATCGAAAAATTTTCAAAAAATAATTTCGGAAAATTCTCAAAAAAAATCCAAAAAATTTTTCCGGAAAATTCTCAAAATCGAAAAATTTTCAAAAAATAATTTCGGAAAATTCTCAAAAAAAAATCCAAAAAAATTTTCCGGAAAATTCTCAAAATCGAAAACTTTTCAAAAAATAACTTCGGAAAATTCTCAAAATTATCCAAAAAAATTTTCCGGAAAATTCTCGAAATCGAAAACTTTATTAGTCGATTACCCCAAGTGAAAATTTTCTAAGTCCAATTTATAACCCAATAGCTCAAGTGAAACCAATTTTTAAAGTCCCATTTATAACCCAATAGCTCAAGTGAAAAATTTTCTAAGTCCTACTTATAAATTCCTTAAACACACAAAAATT
Organism: Gastracanthus pulcherrimus; assembly: GCA_949152435.1. NCBI lineage: Eukaryota > Metazoa > Arthropoda > Insecta > Hymenoptera > Pteromalidae > Gastracanthus > Gastracanthus pulcherrimus. The sequence goes on along the minus strand of OX424573.1, from coordinate 161,100,903 downwards.
AATTTTTCCACTTTACCGCAATTTTCATACGACACAAAAAAAAACGTTTTAGTCGCTGCACTTTCGCTGGCTCGACACTGTGTAAAAAAAAATTTTCTGATTTTTCCCGAACTCTTTTAATTAATTTATTTTGCTATTTTTCCTGTTTTTTCCTCAGTCACTAGGCCCCCGTTGGTACGTCATTTGTAACATGGCTTTCGTGATTTGAAATCCGAGACCACTACATTTGTAATGTGGGGGGTTACTATGGCTTATCATTGTCTCGACACTTTACCAAATTTTCTAACATAATGGGCGCCAGGTAAAGCGCGGCTAACTCGGCACGAGCCCCTTCCCAGAGGAAGTTCCGTGAAGAGGAAAAATCAGGAATTCATAACTTTATAATAAGCACTCACAATTTTCACTTTAAATATACTCAAGCTTTATTTCTTATCGTCGGGTAATACTATCGGTCGCAAATTTACAATTACTCTTATATCTAATTTATCGCTATACAAACATGGCTACGCTAGCCTTATCACGCGTCCCTCGCGACGACCAAACTCACCACGTCTCCCGAGTTTCCGAGTCGCGTGAATTTCCCCACACTAATACTTGAATTTACTACCGGTCCGATCCGCACTGATCTTACATACCGGTGTCACACCACCACGGATTTATTCTCCTAAGAACCCCGAGCACATGGCGGCAATGTATTACAATTGTTAATATAAATCACTTGCAAGTGCCGAGGGAAGCTCGACAATTACAGTCCACTCACCGTCGCTAGTCGGGCGCGTCTCGCGATGTCCTTCCTCGCAGGTCACAAGGTCGCCGGTTAATGTTAGCCCAATCTCTAGCTCTCCGTGATTATCTCTACGTCGCCGACGGGCGGACGGTCGACGTCTCTCCACGCGGTCTAAAATGCTCGAACGGCAGGCAAAACTTTCGCTACGTCTATCGTCGCTGAAGGCCGGGCAGTCAATCCTCAAAACCGGAGAGGGCGGAAATCTCTCCCAAATTTTTGGCTTTTCTTCTCGCGCAACTTCAGCTCCAACTCCGGTTGCTTCCGCCCTTTCCTTTACGGTGATTGGCCTTGATTTTCCCTAGATGCAAAAATCAAGGCCAAGTCCGCGGTGATTTGAGTCGCTACTCCTCATTGGCTCGCCTCGCTAATACCGCCCTGCTTACGCAGCGCGGGCAATTATGAATTGCTAGATATACACGCGCGGCAACCCGGCGTGTATATCTATATCGGGCGCTTTCGGTTTTATCGCTGCCGGACCAACACAGTTGGCAGCGGCGACGTGCGCGCGTCGGCCTACGCTAGGAGAGGCCGGCAGCTTCATGCGGCTCGCGGCGCGGCGGCTGCTAGCTCTCCCCTCTGCCGACAGCCGAGTCGGTATCTCTCTCTCTCTCTCTCTCTTGGCTACAGCCGAGTTGGTGTGCCTCGAGGAAGCCGCCGCTGCCGCTGTGAATCCTCTCTCCTCCCGCGTCTGCGTGCATCGGGAGAGAGGGCGGTCGCGCGCGCGTGTGTGTATATGTGTGCGCGGACAGCGGCTCATCATCCTCGAGAGGCGAGGAAGAAAGAGCAATCGAGAGAGAGAGAGTCGCGCGTACAGTGTGCAGTGATGTTGGTGCTGTGCCTGTATGGGTATGCTCGTCGCCGTTGCTCGCTCCAAGCAGTCGTCGCTGCGGCGATCCGCTGGTGTCGCTGGTATGGGTGTGTGCGTGTGTGTGCCGGTCTGCGGCCTTCCTCGGTCGCGACTCCTTATCCTCATTCCCTCAACAAATAATAACAATACCCCATTAATAACAATACTCATCGAATGTGAGAAATGCTCGGCTCTGGTGACGGGCGACTGGGTCGCGATTGACTGCCCGTATTTAATATTATTGGGACGTGAAATACACGTCACACGCTATATAACGATTTTTGATGGAAATTGTGTCTGAAAAATCACACAGCGACAAAAAGCTGTGTCGTATGGAATGAACAAGAAGCGAACGAGCGAGACGGTAATGCTGATGGTCGTACGTGTCTCTCTCATCCGTTATTGCTTTTATATAGCTTCGAATCTACCGCCCATAATGATCTAATAGCCAAAACTCCAGCTTCGCCCGCAACACTTTTAGAAGTGCGCTTTATCGTCGGACCGTCAATAATGTCAACGCCCTCGCAAAAGAATAAACGTCACTCGACGGACAGAGAAAGAAAAAAGAAATAGCCGTTCACTTATGCGGCAGAGAGCCGAAAAATGCTCGACTGCGGAGTGCGCGTACGTCGCTCCCGGACGAAATATATATAAATTCGGCGTGTACGCGAAAGAGCCTACGCCGTTTTTTCACAATACGTATTGTATTGCGTTTCTATATTGACTGTGATGAAAACGATCGATGCTACGAGGTAATCTTATTCTAGAGAGCTTTAGGAAGAGGTTTATCCAAGCAACGAATGTATTAATGTTTATCTCAATATGTAGTTGTTTAGTTGTTCAAAATTGTGAAAGGAATTATTTATAAGATAAATAGTAACATTTTCGAGCATTCGGAAATATTACATATTAATATTGAATATTTAATATCACCAGATGATTGCTAATTATAAAAGTAAAGTTTTCACCAATTTTGATCAATTTTTACACAGAAATATCAAATTTATTAACAACAAACCTTATTTTATTTGTAAAAAAAATGATTGTTTCATGTGCATTCTATTTCATTGCAAGTATTAAACAAATTTTTTATAATTTTCAAGACTAAAATAAATAATTTGAATAGTCCAGTTTTTAGGCACGGCTGCTCCAAGGGAGAGCCATATATTTTCATCGTCGCAAAACGTGTAATATCTTCATTTTTAGGTTTACCTCTCCCCCCCCCCCCTTACAACTTATCTGCTAAAAAATTGGCAGCTAACAAAGTTTTAGATTATTATGAGTATTAGTAAAAAAACATTTTCGAAAAAAATACTGGTTGATAAAAGATAAAACCGCTATAATTATCACCAAATTTTAACAGCTCTTTACGTCCGTGTCTGCGTGTCACTATACCACCCGTGACTTCTGTAACGTCAATGATTAAAACCACTTGTGTCCTCTGACTCGAGGAAGAAAATTAGGTGCAGTTCCTCGAAGTATAGCCGAACAGGAAGCCAGAGATATTGAAGTCAGATGATCGTCAATTTAATCGAATCAACGTTGACAATCGAAATGCTACAATCAGATGATGCAATGTGTACCAAACTACTTTATTGGGAGAGATCCTTTTATTTTTATTGTAGAAGACGATGCTAGTAAACTCATTTTTACGTCAGTAATCAGCGATAGGTAAGATTAATTTGAAATAGTCAAAGATATAAAATTATATTTAAAAAAATTATATATATTGGTACGTACTAGCAATAGTTTTTGCTTGAATTCGTTTTTCTTTATTTTACGTATCCGGTATCTTTAGTGGAAACAGGAAGCAGCGGAAATATTAAACTTTTTCAATATTTAATGAAGAAAACATAATTTCGCATGGAAAGATGTTTAACGTGTTTACGATGGCAAAGGATGGCGCAGCATAAACAGGAGAGGTGAAACGGGGTAAATGGCGCCAAGTATATAAATAAAGTGGGGATTCACCGAGTGGAATTTTTTATTTATATAAAAAAGTTTGTTTTGATCCTATGAAAACGAAAAAAATGTAGTACTGTTCGATAATATCAAATATTTAACTGATCGAATAATATTGCAAAAGATAAACTTAAAAAGTTAAATTAAGTTTTGCCTAAGGTGTTAACTAGAGCGTACCTAATGTTTACATTCAAACAAGATAAAGCATAATTCATTCATTTTCATAAGTTGAAATCACTTACGTTTCCCACAAACGGGCGGCGTTTACTTTGGCATGAAAATGGGTGGTCGATGAAAAATTTGTCTATGTAGCAACGGCAATCATGTTTTATAATTTACGAATAATAATAATTATATTTAGAAATGACGAAGTCTTGGAAAACCCAATCGTATCTAGCATAAAATCTGTAGATAGATCATCTAGATTGTTCCAGATTATTCTAGGTATTTATTAAAATAAAATATTGATTGTCTCATAAATGACCTTGAAATTTTTTAACAGACATCGATATATTGCTATTGAATTCAGCTATTCACGCGATTTGGCACAGAGCCAGAATTAAATTAATACGGGTTTTATTCCGACTGATCATTCAAAAAAGTCCCAAAGAACACAAATCTTTTATTATATAACCGCAAATTAGTTATGAATTACTCTCATATTATTATACTTCTCAATTATTTTATACAAAAAGGTTTGGATTAATTGCGATTTTTTTGTAATAATTGAAAATAATGTTTCTCTGTTAATATTTTACGTAACAAGACAGAACGTTTTCGAACCATTTATTGTCAATATTCAATATAATTTTGATGGACAACGGATCGAAACGTATTAAGAAAATTAAACGATCGGAAAAAGATTGCCTACTTTCGGGTCACGCACGCAAAAGAAAAATATTTTTTATATGAACTAGCTCAAACAGGTGGAAAAAAATGTATCAATCATCGAATAAGCCGTCTTTGCAAGCACCCTTGAAGGAATCGGCGCGCTTGATTTATATTCTTTGCTGTTCGCTCCCCTCTCCATTGTACTTACGAATGAGCACAGTAGACAAACAAATTGCAGGCCGTTGCATGTAATAGAGTGAAGAATGTTTCTTTTATTATTAAATTTACAATTTTGATCGATGCGTTCAAGTTACTGACGTAAAATCAAAACTTATGTTTTAGAATTTAGTAAATACAAGGAATCATTTTCTAAAACTTTTAAATATATTTGTACACGTTTTGAGAAGTAAAAAAGACAATGATTTGTTACAAGATGACCACTTATACCTAATCAAGAAATTACTAGATTTCCTTGTGCCTTACCACTGCAGTTATATACAAAATGATGAAGGTAATTCAAGCGTCAGTTGTATTAAACTATAACAAAAAAGAAGCTTCCTCTTTGTGGTATCAAAACAAAAAGATTCTTATTCTGCATGATAATACGCTGCCGATGAACCTCGAAAAGAAGAAAAAAGTGCATAATTAAAAAAAATGGAAGACTTGTTTTCCTTGTGTTTATGCAAATAAAAGTTGTTGAAAAAATTAATTTGTTTGTTTTTAGAGGTTCATCAACAGAATGACTTCATGCAGAATAAGAATTTTCTTGGTTTTACTGTTTTGTTAAAGTACAATGGACCCCAGAACTTACACCGAATCTCAAAGCGATTATCGCAAAGCCACGATGAAATCTGTTAATTTCTTGATCATATGACATTCCATTGCAAAGCTTTTCTTTTTACTTTTCATATGGACAAAAATACTCAAAGAGTTTTAGAAATATTCATTATACTGGTTCTTTAAGAAAAAATCGCTAAACTTATCCATGTATTTTTTATGTATAATTATAATTTTATTTTAATATTGATAAAAAAAATTAATTTAAAAAATGTTCCAACTCAAACAAGTTTATAGTTAAATCACAATAATTTCGAATCGAATCTCGTGAAAATTTATTTTAAAAAAGAGGCAATGAAGAATTTTCAGTGCATATTATACTAACGATACATCATCGAACACCCTCGTTTTCTTCCCATTTAAATCCGTTCGCATACGAGGCATAATCGTTCGGAATTGATTCGTTCGAATTGCGCGAATATACGAATCGGCGCTACATTGATGAAAAGTATGTAAAGCCGCGCGGCTGCTAATTTGGCACGCATTCAATCGTACGAATCGCGTGTAATCAGGCACCTCGTTGTTATTTGCGATACGTGCAGCCATCGATTTCCATAGCTACTTCTTTTTCTATCTCTTGAACAAAAAGCAAGGATACTCGAAACGGGGACAGCTGCTAGCTGCAGTCTTGGATGGATTTGTATTCCGAAGGAACACAAATGCAATTTGATGAGCTCCGATTTTCCAGCTGATCTCGATGTAATGCAGATCGCGAGATACTTGTAAACTTTTATCTTTGGATAGGTATCTATGTTACATGCTTTATATAGCTATTTCAATTGAAGGCATTCAAAGTAAACTGGTTCATCTATTGTCAATTTACCACATACTGGGATAAAAATCAATTTTGAAAAAATTATTGAGAAAATATATTTATCTGCAATTATTGATCATATTTTTAGAACAAAGAATATAACATCATTAATTTAACTCTGAAATAATAGTGCACATACATTTTTTACTTTGTAGTTAGAATGCAAAATTATAGTATTACGGAAAGAATTTTGTTCTATATTTGGAACTGTAGTAAGAAACTGGTTATCCCGTTTACGAGTGCAACTGCAGAGTAAGTAAAAGTTTGCATTTTTTAAATCTAAAGCAATATGCTTGTTTTTTTAAATATTCATTATTAAACTTCCCTCAAATTTAAAACCTAAATACATTTGAATCGTATTGATTACTTTATAGAGCAGTCTTATTAAAAATTACTACAAATATAAAATAGAACTTACAACTTGGTAATTATACTTTATACTTTATAGAGAAATAGAACATGTACTATTTTTGTTTTTATAAAATGGGGGACATATTTGAGTTCCTATAAAAGTTACCATGTTTATAGTATAAACTCACATATTTTTATAGTAAAATTCTTAAAATAGTAATATGCATTTGGTTATATATTAACTACATATAAATATGGCGATTTTTACTACTAATATGGTAATTATTATAGAAAATCTAGTATGTGCTAAATAAACAAACGGAAATATTTAATAGTATGTTTAGCTGTACGATTTTTCTCAGAGTATGAAAATAAAAATGTTTATTTTGCAGTATTGCGCTTTTTAATTACTTACGTAAGGAAACTAAGATATAAATTAATTCTCAAAACTCTCCATCAAGATTAAGAAGCTAGAAGAAAGGCAATTTGAAAACTTAGCATTACATTTTAAAATCAGTACTCAAAAATAATTGGAAAATTCATTGCTAGTCTCTTACAAAAGAACCGATAAACATCTCGCACCGCGTCCGCGCGACATCCGAACACGACACAACAAACACCCACGAAAATATCCGAATCTTCGGAAAGTTCCAGTTTTATTTCAGAACAAATAATGGTTTTATCACCCCCGCGAAACTAATGTATAATACGAAAATAGCAGCGCAGCTAAGAAAAATGCCCGCCAGTAGTATACGGCGCGATAATGCCGCGTAAGAAAAATGACTAATGATGACATATACACTTGGCTCGCGCCGGATTATCATCTATTCATCTCTACTTCTCGCGTATAATACACTGCGCGAGAGAGAGAAAAAAGCGCATCGAAGGGCCGCGCGGCAGCGTGGTTGTGGGAGGCCGAAGGTCATAATATCATCTGAGCGTACAGCAGCTGATAATCTGTACATATATACTTTACTCCGGTAAACAAGACAGAGGAAGATTCGAAGCGTTGGTATATAGGAGTTGTACCGACGAACTCCAAAATTGAAACGGAAAAACGCGACGCAAAGTAGCCGTGACTCGATGTTATCTTAGAGCTGAGTATCAAGGACGATAGAAAAGTCACTGTGTAAAATACGAGAAGTCAGTGGAACTGAGTTATAAGACGGCGATAGGGAATCTGGCGTTTAAAAAGAGATTTTAAATTGTTACTTTTGAGTCGTAGTGCATAATAAATTTTCTTCTACACGATTTATTAGGTATTATACGTTTTTTGTAAATTGCGACAAGTATTTATATTTTGAAATATTTTATAACAGATTCTTTTGGAGCAACACTATAAAACATATATTTTTACTACTGGAACACTCATTTTCGGATAACTATATGAATAACGCCTGAAGTATACTCGATTGTCAGAAAGAAATTAAAAAAAAATGTTTATTTTTCTTCTTTCAAACACATAATAAGAAACTAAGCAAAGACTATATTGATTTTTTATAAACAAGTAAGCATATTTATTTTAATACATAACAATAGTTTATATATTATTAAAAATATCTGTTAAATAAGAAACGATAGAAAAATAATTAATAAAAAATCTTATTCACTACATTCTTTCTCCGGTATACCATTATATATAATAATTCATCATTTTTCATAGAAATTTAAATTTAAATTGAAATTTAACTTTAACTTTGTAAAAAAAGAAATAATTTTAACAAAACAAATTTGATAGTTTATCTTTTTTGTACACTTTCAGAATTATTAAACAAAAACATTTTATTTAAAATCCTCGATCAATTAATTATCCATGAAAATAAGTATAACATCATTATTATTACAAATAAATAATCATTTTCTTATCTCATACGAATAAAAAGAGCGCTTATAAAATCTACTAAAAACAAGAAAAATCGATTACGAAAAATAGGCCACTCACACGGAGATCGCCAATGTATGCCTGATTATACGTTCCTCTATATAGAGATAATGCAAGCGTTCATATACGTGCCGGCCTGCACGCCTTATGGTAATCAATGTCTAGCAGCTCAATGCTGTAGTATTCGCGGCCCGCAGAGGCCACCTAACGATTCCCCGGATTCTGTTTAAAACTACTATTATGGGACGAACTCCCGGGCGTTTACAGCCACGCAGAGATGAATAGAAGTCGGCTAGAAGTCATGCGAACAGTCGCTCGACAGACTGTATGTATTTTTGTTGGAAAGTCAACGAATAAACTCGAGAATCGCTGCTTATCTTTGAAGCTGCTCAAGAAGCGACATGTATGACCCCCTTTTTATGATAAAACTTGGTATAAGTTTTTCGTCGCGTTCGCATTGGTTTTCGATTGCTCTTTTTCCTATATATATATATATAATACGTACGTAAAAAAAAAAATACGTGCGTACGGCATATTGTCATATATATATATATATATATATATATATATATATATATATATATATATATATATATATATATATATATATATATATATATATATATATATATATATATATATATATATATATATATATATATATATATATATATATATATATATATATATATATATATATATATATATATATATATATATATATATATATATATATATATATATATATATATATATATATATATATATATATATATATCTGACAATATATCGTACGTACGTATTTTTTGTGACTAGGTCACTGTATGATATCTACCGTGCTAGTTGATTGGATATAATGTTTTTGTATTTGTAAACAGTAAAAGTGTGCCAAATTTAAACATATCTAACCGTGATCTTGTAGTGCGTCACATTCTTAGTTTGCGCTGTCTGGGAAATGATAATGGAAGGTCAAACTATCAAATATTTGGTGCTTTGACGTAGAGTGTATTCAAGATATTTTTAAAGATGCCGTTCATGAATTTTATAGAATTAAACTTACAATGATCTTAAATAAACTTATAAAGCGTAAAAATATTTTGATTAACAAGGAGAGTGTTCGACCTCCGGGAACGGATTTCGCTAAAACTTTAGAGATCGCTTTCCAGTACCTAAAAATGAAGCCTAGTACCCGTAGTTTTAGTTAATGGGCTTCTATATAATAGATACAGTATATTTGATTAAAATTGTTAATATCTACTCTCTATAACTGGAAGAGTGATTTTTCACTCTTTGGCAAAGTGATAAGTGAGCCAATTGTCAAAACGAGTGATTTCTCACCCTTTGGCAAAGTGATAAGTGAGCCAGTTGGCTTCGAGTGATTTACCACTATTCAGAGGAATGATATTTTCACTCTTCGCTAAGAGTGATTCATCGCACGATGAATCACTCTTAGCGAAGAGTGAAAATATCATTCCTCTGAATAGTGGTAAATCACTCGAAGCCAACTGGCTCACTTATCACTTTGCCAAAGGGTGAGAAATCACTCGTTTTGACAACTGGCTCACTTATCGTGCGTATTGGAGTGAAAGAAAATATCTTTATATTAAAGCATAAATTATGCAAATAATTGTAATTTTTTTTAGTATCTCTTTCTAAACACTTTAAAAATATTAAATAAGTTTAATAAAAATGAACAAAATAAGAAAAAAAAGAAAAATTCAGCTATGGAGGGAATTCATCTAGATTCCTCAGGCTACTGTACCTGCTCTTAATCCACTAGACCAATCAGACCTTCGAGTATAAAAACAAAGTTTTCTAAATAAGTTGAGACAATTAAGGATATTACTTTAAACTGAGTGAATTAATATAGTTTATAAACTTTTTAATACTTGAAAAAAGAATTAATTAATTAAAGGGATACTGCACATTCCTAACTTCAAAACCTCCCACAACAACTTTCACTCTTTGAAGAGTGATTTCAGTAGCAGCGATTAGATCACTCGAGATAAACGAGTGATTAGCACCGCTCGTTTTGTTCGAGTGAAAAGTATCACTCCTTTCAAAGAGTGAAAAAATCACTCTTCCAGATTTAGAGAGTATATATAAGATTTTTATCATTGGGCATTTGGGTAATGCTAACGTTTTTAGCTGTAACTCAGGTTCTAGGACCTATTAGATCAAACTACGGATGTAGGGTTTCATTTTGAGGTACCAGAAAACTATTTTCAAAGTTTCAGCCAATTTCGTTTCTTTAAGGTCTGACACTCTCCTTGTAAGTATGATGACTATTAAACGATTAGAATAAAAAAATAATAAGCTGTTATTTGTACAAATTTCTTTTTATATAATATTTATGGTAGTAATAAATTTAATGTATTTTAATTAAATTATTTAATTTAATTTTATGTAATAAATTTATTTTAATTTTTATTCCAAATAAAATTTTTCTTTGCACACTGAAAATTAATAATTTTGACTTATTATAGAAAGTTTGTTATGAATAATAAATATTTAAGGTTCTCGATTTGAAAGATTTTTAATATCCACAAATAATTTATTGTAATAATAGTAAAAAGTGCTATTTTTATAATTTATTCAACTTATAATATACTTGTTACTACACTACACAAACAAGTAAGTCTGATCATAATTATGACACCAACATTTCTCTCACTCTTTACAAAATTAATCAGTTTAATACACCAGTAAATCACAGAAAACGATAATTAGAGCAACCTCGGCAAATGATATTTACACCCCAGTTCCCTTCAACTTTTATATATATATATATATATATATATATATATATATATATATATATATATATATATATATATATATATATATATATATATATATACAGCGATACAGCGAAAAATCATGTACAATAGGGATTTCCATATCAATTCACAAGTAGGGGGCTTAACCATGGTCGGAACTTTTTTTCGTGACGCTTATACATACAGCCGAACGATCAAACCCGCACGAACGCCTTAACAGTACATTGCCCTAATCAAGGACCCACCGCCACGAGAAATATACATGTATAAACGGACTATTCAGACTAATCGATTGCACGATAAGCAAAAACGAGCGTGTCAGTCGCCACTATATCATCTCAAATCGCCCATAAACGAGAGATAAGTATAATTAATACGAGGGAAAAGGGTGGGAGAGCGGAGGTCCGAAATTTAATTATCGGTCAAATTTGCGAGCTTTTCGTGTGGCGAGCTCACTGGGAATATTTTTGCCCAAAACTGTTAACGATAATCCACATTTATTCACCGATTTAAATAAAAATGATTATTCTATTAATAATAACAATTTCTTGAACAGACTTATTTCAGAAAAATTCTTATAGTAGAAACGTTGAAAATTGAAATTTAATGAACATGAAAATATTCCATGAAAACATTCAGTTAGAGTTTCTAACAAATTTAATTTAACACTTTCGCTGCGGCAAATGTATAAGTCAATTTGTACAATTTTTTAGAAATAAAGAAAAGTATACATGTTTTAGAGAATTCTTTATGTGTCTACAATTTAAATAAGATTATTAATAATATGAAAATTCCCAAAAAAATTATTTTGAAAAACAGTCTTTTTGTAACGGTATAAAACGTAACAAAATTTATGGGCTATTTTTTGTATATGTAAGAGCGACATAATTAATTATTTTTAATTTATTTAAAAAATGATTTTTTGAGATAATATAAAACTTTGAAAATTTAATAATCTATCGTAATGATTTAAAAATGGTTGAAATTAGTTAAAAAATGTTGAACTTTATGTAGAGTTATAGTTACTGAAGTTTGTTTTTTGAGTCATCCAAAGGCGTTATAACAACGGGGGTGTATGGAACAAACTCAAATATATAAAATTATTTACATTTTTCAACAGAAATTAATAACTTTTGACTAATTTATTTCCACCAGCGTTCGAAGAAACAACTACACTCGAGTCCAAATATCGTTGACCGCTGCGCGCACTGTATTTTTATATACATTCTCCCGATTCTTCATCGCTTATTTTCGTCAAGGACTTTTTGCAGAAAAATTGATATACCAGTCTTCAACAAACCGATTAATAAAGAGATGAAATTTTTATATTTCAGTTCATTTGACATATTTATAATTGAGTGAAGCATGTATCGTGCAGCGAATGAAAAATATTGCGTCACTTGTAAAAGTTTTTCTTGTTAAATCTTGTTCTCACTTGTTAAAATTGTTGTAGAATTTTATAACGTACATTTTTAAGGCATTTTTAGGACTCTTTTTTTTCAATTATAAATAGCTGTTTCCTGTAATAAAATTCATACCACTTATAAAACGCTTTTTAGACTATAATCAAACCATTTTTACATGAAAACAAGAATCAATTTTTAAGTTTTATTATAATTGATTTCATTATAAATAATACAAAAATAGAAAAAACGTAAACAACAGATCTTCAAATAATTCACTCAACGTGTAATCCATTTAATTTTTCAATACAATCAAACAGCCCTTCGTTAATCTCAAAAGACCGTTGATCGCGACCAATATTCGAATGCCCCAAAATTTACGATAAGCAATTTGCTCGCAATTGCGCAATATCCTCCTTTTTTGAAACAAATAAATTCTCCAACTCCCTCCTCTAAATACAAAACACCTCCCCCCGCTCCACTTGCTAGTAAGCAGTCGAAGAAGCAGCTTCGAGTACTCCCTTATACACCGACAGCACCTCCTGACGCATGAATGAATGGGAAACGCGCGTGAAATTCTAATTCAGTCGGGAGCAAAATCACGGAAGCTTATTCCGCCCGACGTCGATTGTTATTCGTCGAACGTAACCCGGCGACTTCCACTCGCGCAACGGAGTGTCGATCGAATTTTTTTTTTATATATAGAAGATGCAGCAAGGGTACGGTGTGTATACCTATGTATTTTGTCGAAGAGAAAAATATTCCAGTCCATATCCCCATATTGATTTCAATTATCATGTTATACTCGTACTACTCGTAGGGCTCATTTGCATTATACCTATATATCTTGTTCGCCTTCATCGCTGCTAGGATGGATAAAAACGTTAGATTGGTAATATACGTACGTATTATCCGTAATGGCTAAGTACATACACGTGTATTTTTACTCGGGTAAAGGTAACAATGTGGTAGAAGATTGTCATCGACGACTAAATTGTATATTTTTTAATTTTTATGATAGTTTTTTTTTATAAAACTTCGTCTTGCTATTGCTATTCCTACATATCGCTGAATAAAAAACACTGATAATGATTCATGAGTCAGTAATGAATTATCAAAAAATTCTAAATATTCGTTTATAAGCACGTTTTTATTATACTCATTATCATGTAAACTTGGTGAATTGTATTCAAGTCTGCGTGCAAACAATATACACAAATTTTAATTTGAAATAATGATTGGTAGTAGATCATAGTATAATTCTTTTGTAAACTTTTGACTTTTTAGATAAGTCTAAAATAGACAAGCAAATATGCGAGACATCTGTACAAAAGAATATTATCAGACAAATCGTAGGAGTGTCGATACAAACAAAAATGTTTTTCTCACTTCACCACATAAAAACATGACTGTACTAAACACGTTTTCCGTTTTTTAAACATTAAATAATTTAGCCGGAATCGCTAAAATAATATTTTTCTATTAAACAATATAAAAGTTTTACACTACGCAATGCTTAATTGCTATTTCAGCCAAAAGTCTGGTACAGTGGCGAACGTCAAACTTTTGCCAGACTTCTGGTGCCAAACTATTGCCAAACTAATACCAGTAGACTAATCTATTTTCATGCGGGATAATAGCTATACTGCATTTGACACAATAATAAGCGTAGAACAAAGTAATGCTGCACTGAGAAAACGATATCGTCACTGGCGTAATATAAACGATAAATTTACGATATGATACATTGTAAAATTAACACTTTCGCGGCGGATAATGTATAAAACGATTTTTATAGTTTTTAAAAAGATAGAAAAATAGAAAAGTTTCAGGGAATCTTTGTTATGACTAATGTTACAATAACATAGTAAATACATACATGAAAATTGTATGAAAAAATTAAGTTAAAATAAACATTAAGTAATTGAAGAAAATCTTCCATCAGGAACTCTTTACGATACGGTTTTCTAAGTGTAGATCATCCGCACCTTAAGCCACACCGCACGAACCTACCTTCTGGTAAACAAAGGGCCGCGTGAGCGCGAGCCACCTCTCCGCTGCCATCACAATCGCCACGCATCCGCTGAACAGGCCGAACAGCCTCCAGAGGACGTGCAGACAGCAGAAGCCGTTGGCCGGTAGGTACCTGGACATGAACATCTGCGTCCAGGTGCCGAGCATCGCTATCAGGTCGTTGATCGTCAGGCAGCGTAGCATCAGCAAGTGCTTCCTGTTTCTCCTCTGCGCGGGGCAACAAAAACGAAAAGAATATAATAATATAATAATAAATAGGGATTGCGTGTATATATGTGTGTGTGTGTGTGTGTGTAGCGTCAAAGGCTTGGGTGCCGATTTTCGCTTCAATATTCGCCGCTCGTTTGCCGATTTTGCCGGGTGCGCGCATTTCATCGATGCCGCTGTGTATATATATAGGAATGAAGGTGGGTACATGTGTATTTGGTATGACGGAGCGCGATCGAGCTTCCTTTAGCGGCGTTTGGCAAAAGGGTTTTTATGCGTGTGTGCTTTTTACGATTGACCGCCAGTCGGTTTGCCGCTGGAACGTGACGGATTTGTTTTTGATGGTGGGAGGGTGGTTTTTTTTTGGAGTTCGGTTGTTTGTGGGAGTTTGGGATCGTGAACGGACGTAGAGACGAGATAATATAATACGTTACATTGAAGATGCTTGGGACATAAGGGCTTATATCTGTAGGTTCCCGGAAAAACGACTTAAGTTCACTTCTTATGTTTTCGAGATATTAAGGTTTAAAGTTTTCATTTTCCATTTAAACTAATGTTAAAAAGATTCATAAGTAGTAGATATAAAAGAAATTGATGTACGTTTTTTTATTATTTTTTGAACCGTCTAAGTGCAGATTTCTTGTGGAATTCCTCATATAGCTTTTACTTGACGTTAAAATAAGATCAAGAGTATAGGAAAGCTTAAATTGAATCAATTACTAATCAATCGATAACTTATGCAATACAGAATACACTCAACTGATAAGCCTATTTACAAATGGTTGTATAATTGTATATTGTCTTTCTATTTGATCTCATTTTAATAAAGATAATCATTATCAATGCATAAAATGGAGCTATTGAAAAGCAATAATGAATGATTCAAGTGTATGAGACTTTTAATTGCCGGAACTGAAGATTATCGTATCAGTAATTAGCTACCACTATTAAGCTAAGGAAAGTATTTTTATTTAATTTATATTAATCAGATAAGACTCGAGAAAAAACCGTTTTTAGGTATAGAGATTTTGATCAATTGATCAATTGATTTGATCTATACGTTTATTTATAAATAAAGCTCAAAATTATGTAGAACTTTGATAAAGAACATTTAAAAGCAAACATCTTCACTGCCATTTTTGTATGTTTCTACGGATTTTTAAGCAGTTTCAGTGGGAAATAAGGTCAAGTTTACCTATTGTATTCACCAAACGTAATTCTTGTGTAATAAAAATAGTATAAAATAAGCTATTAAATTGGAAATTTAAGGTTTACACGATTATGGAAAACTTTCGTATTCGTCAAGTAAAGGTCGAGGTACTTCTAAAATTATAATAAATATTTTGATACAGTATCATAAGTATATATGTTTCATAAAATTTTACATTTAATTAATTAATTATAATTCTTATTTTGTTTCTATATAGAAAACCGTTATTAATATAAGAACAATACCATTAATGGTACACATTAAATTTATCGTAATAAAATGTAGATTATTAATATATTTAAATAACACATTTCGAAATAACGCGTATATGCTCCATTTTTTAAATTATTCTAAACATTTTCTGATTAGAATTCAGCTCTATCAGAATAAGAAATCATGTTTTTCCATTGAAACGTTATCCAATATGGAATGCAAATCAAGCAATTTTTCAGAAAGTAAGCCTCAAAATTAAACTTGTTTTTAACCACATTTCCCATGCGACTTTCCTCATTCCCTGTCTCCCAAATCGAATCACTCGTCCGACCAATCATCAGGAATCTCTCCTGTCGCAGTTAAGGTTGCATTGACTACCTACGCAGCCTATATCAAAAATTAGTTTTTCACTTGAATACTCGATATCATTATTTTGTACAAAGTACCTTTTCAATTTTTGGTTTAGTGGATCGATTGGAAATATTTAAATAATAAAGTATTATTGTTTTTTTGTTTTTTTGTGATTGCAAATAATAAACTCAAATTTGTGATCATTTCACAATCACAAAGACAATGAAACTTTTTCCATATAAATACATTTTCCCGGTGACATGGTTCATATTGTTTAATTAAGTATATTTTCCATCAGATTAGTGAACTAAAAAAAATTGAAACAGTATATGAAACAATAAGTACAATCTTAACCCTTTGATGCCCAGCATTGATGTAAAGCAATATGTTCTTCGTAAATTTTCACCTGTTATAAGTGATCGATGTATATATCAGAACAAAACACTAATCTAGGATAAAGGCTATGTAATAAATTAATCTTCTGCTTTAGCAAAATTCATTTGATGTATTTTTATAAATATACCCATATTGATAAGTACATATGTATATATTTTTAAATTGCATCAAGTTATCTAAACGTTTGACATCAATTTTTTATATTTCTCACTTTTCGATTATAAACAAAAAACACAGTATGAGTTAATCAATTGAGTTTTTATAGTGAACTGATAATGCTGGCTGCATATCAACATATATGACGTAAATTTTGTACACAATTTCTAAAAAGTCTTAAGAAATGCATTTTAATTTTTGATTTTAAAAAATCTATTGTTGTGCTGAAAATGGAGACAAAATGATTTTCTGCAGATTTACATCTAGAAATATATTTTTAACATATTTATAATACAAAACTAAATATTTTTATTTGATTAAAAAGAAGTTGGGCTTTAATGGAAAAACTAACTTTTGATATAAATTGTATAATCAATAAAACTTTAAAAATCCTAGACTATATCGCATTGCCTTATACAAAATAGAAGTCACACTCTCCCATTTGACTGCTGGTAACTTTTTATTTTTTTTATTTTCTTATTGCTTTAACAATGGGAGAAAAAATAATATTGGTTACTAAAAAAATATTGAAGTCGTCGAAGTCCGTGCAACTCAATTTTTCTTGTAACACATATAAAAAAGAAAAATGACAACGTGTACTAAAAGAAAGAAGTATAATTTGAGATTTCATTGAACTAATCATGAAAAGTTAGATTTACTTTTAAATAGGTATAGTATATATATATATATATATATATATATATATATATATATATATATATATATATATATAGTCAGCTTCAACATTTATTAAGTTTTTATAATAAATAAGCTGTTACTGTGTCAATTCAAAATTCTGTTTTTGTAAAACTAAACAAGTAAAGTAAGTTTTTCACGAAATTAAATCTTTTTACTTGAATTTAATTATTGTATTATAGTTCCTCAACATTTTTGGATCAATCATCCAAGTATATAAGTAATTTTTATTCTCGTATAAGCTATTTTGTGCGCAAAATTTAGTTGAAAACAATTTTGAGCTGTCATAGTCTGGGGGTGTGACATCTAGTAAATCTTAAATAAATTGCGTTCACCGAGAAAACTACACAGTAACGACACCGATATAATACAGTAAAGAAAAAATAGACTACTAGAGTGCTACAGCAACTACAGTCAAAGCGTACCTTGTCCTTGTGCAGAAGTATGATGAGCGCGGAGACGTTGCCCAGGATGCCGATTACGTACACGAAATTGAGCACGACGAAGGACACGGGGTACTTCTTCACCGCCGCTGCTACACCCTTGCCGCTGGCGTTCACCAGAGCCGTCACCATCTCCGTCGCCAGCGTCGTCTCCGTCGTCGCGTTCTCCGCCATCGTCGCTGCTTCCCCGCGCAATCCTTTATACGCTGATGTGCTCGAATTTCGCGCCCCGCGGCATTCGAATCCTCGCGCGCAACTTTCGCAATCCCGCCGCGAAATGCGAAATCGAGTTCCTTATCCAATTCTTGGATACTACGTGCACTTTAAACTCTCGTACACATAATTGCCAGTCGCTTGTGTATACACACTGGCGTATAAATGTATATACTGCGCGAACTATCTTCCTCGCGATAATCCGTCAACTGGCGCACAATCTCGTTTTCTTCAAATCAGAATATTATGCTTTTGCTCTTTCCTCGTCAAAGTCCGCGCGTGATTCCCCCTTTTTGTTACAATCTTGGGTCCGGAGCTTCGAAATGTATCACGCGATTACGAACCTTCGAAATCTCGCCGATCGAGCGTTAGAAAGTCGGGGAGAGCGAGAGACGAGCTTCAGATTGGAATCGAATATCTTCGGATTATAGCCGGCGCGCACTCGGGAGAAAAAACACGAAAACAACCCGTATACGTGCGTGCATGTGCAGCGTGTGTATACGTGACGAGCCCTTGCTACATATGTATATCTCTTCTAACGTAATAGCTTTTCTCTACCTGCACCGCGGCGTAGATCAGACACGCTGATGCAGCTCGAGTGTCAACTCTCCGCGGAGATATCAGATGTCGCTGCACTCAGAATTTCTGAATACTGACTCAGATTTTAAAAATTCGTAAATCTCGAAATTTTCATCCTCTTCGAGAAGAAAGAATCTCGCGCACCTCGGAAGAAAAAGAAAACTTCGAACTCGTCGGTTCGTCCTTGTCTTCAACTTTCAATTGTGTCCTCTCAATTTTAATTTTTTCTTTTTTCAAACTTTTTCTTATAAAAAAAAACGAAAGATGCGCACACGGTGGTTGATAAGAGACTTAGAGGAGCGAACGCGATGGTTGCCGTGGCGCAGTTTCCGCCTCACTGACCGAAGCCACGCGGTCCTCCGTAGTTTTGTTTACAATGCGCGCGCTATACGTTTCCGTATAGCCGTACAGTGCGGCGGTAGCGAGGCGCGCGCGCACACCCGATTTGCTCGCTCTCCCCACCTCCACTGCCGGAGGCTTCTTATACCTCCCTCGCTTTTCTCTCTCTGTTATGCATGTGACTTTTGTATCAATGTCTCGTTCTCTCTTTTATCTTTCTCTCTACCTATTTCCCTCTTTTTCTCCCTCTTTTCATTTCTATATATCGGTTCGTCTTTGTCTTTCTCTTTGCCGATCTTTCTCTTTTTCTTTCGATTTGGTTCGATCTTTGCTGCAGTGAAAAACGATGTTCATAGTTACTAAACGCTATTTATTTAAACTCAACATTTTTATGTTTACCAGGTTTTTTAACTTCACGTAACTATTTTATTGTGATATTAGTAAACAACGGTAATTTAAAGTTATGTGGACCCTAACTTTACCAAGGAAAGACTTCAAGAATAAAAAGAACCTTTGCAAATTCAACACCATTTTCAAGTTACTAATGTAAACAACAAATTTGTGATTGACAATCTTTGAAATCCTTGTAAACCTATTTTTCTATCATACTTTTTACAGATTTATATTATTCTTGTGGACCTTTTTTAATAATACTCTCGGTATTCAACGTCTTCTATCCACAAACGCATATCTCGAAGATCTGATCTTTTAAAAATCGTAGATTTTAAAAGTTTTGGAAATTGTAATTTCCTACCGTGAAGTTTAGTAATGATAGGTATCTCATCCACTTATTGAAAAGTTCATAAATATGTTTAAAACCACATTTTTTCTGAAAATGTCTTTTTAAAAATATGTTTTAAATAATGTACTATGACCAAATTAAATTAAAATCAGTAGTAGACTAATTGTTGTTACAATTTTGAAAAGAAAACTGATTTTTTTATATTACTAGAATGTAAATGAAAATTTGTTTACTATTTTCGAATGAATACCTTTTTTGTTGAGAATTCAATGAACTTTCTTAAATTTGAGTCACTTAACTATAACAGTGCATGACAGCGTCCCTGTGATCGCCCCTTTTAATGCAATAATTTTGAATGATCTTATTTAAACAAGATAATTTACTTATTCTACTTTTGTTAAATTTTATAAGAGTATCTTTATTTAAAAAAACACTTTTTATTAGCTATCTTACGTATTTAGCTCAAAAAATGCTACCGGTCCACATAAGCACTGACTCGAATTCGATTATCATACCTTACACTTATAACAAATATTTGTTATCTTAATTTTCTAACTTCGTGAATGGATGTTTAAACAGTTGAAACATAAATCTACAGATTAAGAATATTTTCAATTTTATAAATTAATAGCTCCATTACCGATGTAGGGGGGACTGGGGTATAACGGTCAAGTATCCATATTTGCTGTAGAAAAGGGACGACATTTTTTGTTCCGCGTCTTAATCTACTTATGGTCATAGTGTATAATTTTCTTTGTATAGATATTATCCTCCAAGCAAACAAATTTTTACAGCGCAGAAAAGTTTTTATTTGAAAAATCATATTACATGAAAAACGACAAAAACTTTTCAAATCGCCAACCGTGTATGTTTTGATTGATTTAAGAAATCAGACAATGTTCCTTTTTTAGGAAATGTTTCAAGCTTTCATGTTTCAACAAACGGGAAGAAAATAGTTTTAGAGTGTTTGAGAATAGAGAGTCCTTAGAAAGATATTCGGAGGCAAAATAGATGAGATTACTAGAGAACGGAGAATTTGACATAACCAAGAAATACACTAGCTATACGGAATGCCAAGCATTACTAGAGTGATTAAGTCTCGAAGACTAGGGTGGGCTAGGCACGTAGCTAGGATGGGAAATGTAAGAGCAGCACTTAGAGTGCTTGTATGGGAAGCCGACAGGCGCAAGACCTCCAGGTAGACCGAGCCGAAGATAGGAGGACAATATAAAAAATGACCTACGAGAAGTAGGATGTTATGTCGCGGATTGGATGCAACTCACAAACAATAGAGAAAGATGGCGTGACTGTGTTAACAAGGCTATGAACTACATAGCTGCGGATAGCTAGCCCCAACAAGTGGTTATGATGGCGATAGCGATGATGCAAGCACGTCTACAGCCGACATAAAGACTATGTAATAGCTGTTGCCCTGCAGACACTGTTACTGCTTATCATTGATACTTGGCCTGTATAATAATAATAATAATAATAATAATGGGTCATTGCATTTTAGTGGTCTGTTATACCCCAGTCTTCCCTATATCATGGCAAATAATAAATATAATTGAAATATTTTTATTGTAATGTACTTATCTGCCAAAAGCAAAATTATTACTATGCATCATTGTGTAAACATTAAAATATACCGACTTATTAATTACTGAATTATTGCCTATTATGATTTCCACATCATTTAGTTTTTTTTCCGTTTAATAAAATTTCATCTGGACAGTCCAAATTCTGAAATATGACGAGCGAACACTTTCGCACGAAGCTTGTAAATTCAAGATGAAAAAAGTGCAAAAAATACGAAAACGTAGCGAATTAAGGATGTCAATACAGGTACATTTACGAATATTATTTCTTAGGCTGTGACCATATTCTTATAAGATATACTAAGAATTTTTATTAACTAAACAAGAATTTCGCATAAATATTTTCACATAATAATTTCACGTAAACAGTTTCCTAGAATATGTAAAGTACTTATCCTCTGATATAAAAAATCTTGAAAATCTTCCAAACTTTTAAGCCAAATCCGTAGCTTATTACTTTCGCGGATTGCTTTCTCAAAACGTGGTTTTCTAAACAATTAAAGTTACATTATTTAAAATCTTATATCTTTCTGTACTCTCTTCACGTGTCTAATTATTATAGTAAAAAAAATGTTCAGGGTTTAAAGGTGTCTTATCCCCTTAGCCTCAATACAAAAGCTTTTACATATGATAATATCAACATTTCTCAATATAGCACCTAAATAATCGTCTTGAAATAAATCTAGTCCATAACAACCTATATGTCATAACAGCGACGACACCTTATCTAATTCTTTTACAATTCGTTCTTTCGCTTTACATCTTCTGTGCTTGCATTAATTTACTTACTCCCTTTCATACGTTACTCGCCTTTCTTTATAAGTGTATCTTACAATAGATACAGTTATACTGCTTGTACGCTACTTCTAAACCGCAGCTTTATAATACATTTGGCTGTTAGCGCTTTAAGTAGGATCTAGCCCAGTAAGATTAAATTTGCCATAAGTCTAAATAAAAAATTGAATTAACGTATAAATTGTTATAAGCTATATCATTATACATCAGATTTTTACAACAGTATGTTATTGACAATAATTATTTTCATAACTATACGCAATTATGATTTTTGAGAACTGTACAAGTCTTAAAAAAGTTATTCTAGGAATTATTTTAATAATTGACCAACTCTTTAGCAGTGGATTGAATTATGTTAAATAAATGTTAAAAATAAATTGTGAATACTTTATATTAATTAAAGTTAATCAACGGAACATGCAAGGTTTAAACAAAAAATTTTTTTTCTAGGAGTATATAAATATACTTAATTCTACTTATAAAACAAGGATGTGTATTTATTTAAAATAATGACTCTATCGACCACCACGTGTAATTGGAATATTCATCTTATAAGAAAGTATATACAACAATTGCTTACTTCTCCCTACATTATTCTAAGATTTTTCTAAAAATTATAACATATTTCAATTTAAAGTATTAATCATTGTACTAAATTTTGATTCTATATTTATGACCACAAAACTGAAATATAAAAAAATATTTGGACAATATATCGTCACTCTTTACGAAAAGTAGTACATCTCATATTACTGGCGAAGAGTAGCACATTTCAAATTCCTGACGAAAAGTATAGCACATTTCAACAATTCCTGACGAAAATTAGCACATTTCAACAATTACTGACGATAAGTAACACATTTCAAATTCCCCTCGAAGAATAACACATTTCGAGCATGCTGCTGGAGGGAGAATAACACATTTCAATGATTCATAATACAAGTTTTGAAAAAATGACCAAATCCTGGACTCCATCTATAACGGTACCAAATCAGTTACAAAAATTTGTATATATCTGCGGGTTCTTGAGTTGCTGATTACACATCTTAAGTCAGACTATTATAGTGTTTAGGACCCTTAAATATGTGGTATCATCTGGATGGTACCCCATGTTTTAGGGGGCCTAATTACTTTTAGGGCCTATTTTCACAATTTAGTCAATTAGAGTGTTTAGGCCCCCATAAGCATGGGGTATCGTCTGGATGATAAAACTTTTAAAGCCTATTTTCACAATTCAGGCTACTATAGTGTTTAGGCCCCCCTAAATATGTGATATTATCCGAATGGTACCCCATGTTTATGGAAGCCTAAACACTATATACATATATATTTTGTATTTTTCACAAATATTACATATTTATGTATATATAATATGTGGTATATCATATAAAAAAGAGGGCGGAAAGCTTTTTTCGCTCGCCGGTCGGCAAACAGCTGCTTTGCGCACGCTTCAGAGGCATGCAAAAACGCAAAAATCGTGTATATATGACAAAAAATTGATTAAACATGAAGTGCGAAATGTGCTTTTCCTCGTCAGGAATTTGAAATATGCTACTTTTCGTTAAGAACTCATGAAATGTGCTATTCTTCGTCGGGAAATTGCAAAATGTGCTACTTTTCGTGGGAAACTCACGAAATGTGCTATTCTTCCTCGGGAATTATTTAAATGTGCTACTTTTCGTCGCAGATTTCTGGAATGTGCTATTCTTTGCGGTAGGTTTTGAACACTGTTACCCATCGTGGGGAGACTCTTCGAAATGTACTTTTTTCGTGGCGAGATGTGAATGGTGCTAGTTCTCATACGAGGTAACGATATGGCATTTTTATCAAAAGTTATTTTTAAATAAATACTATTTAAGATTACAACTTTATTAAAAATGATATATATGTATCGAGTGTCCCACGTGCATTAAATTTTAATTTAATTTTCTTAAAAAGTTATTTTTCCTACAATATTTTCAATATCTAATATTAATACTCATTAAAAAATTTAAAAAAGTATACAACACTCGTTGAAATAAAAATAAAACTGTAACTTAATTTATCGTATTCGAAGCACTTCAAGAATCGCATTTAATTTTGTTTATAAGTGCACTTTGTTACATAATTATTTTATTAATAAATAAATAGAAAAAGGTTTTTATCAACTATTAGGCGGTAGAACCACGTTATCCCGTATGATCTCTACCGTAATAATTACTCTACCGTCTCTCGCAGTACGTTCACACAGGGGTTGCGTAGCTCGAGCTTTCATTCGGGTTCGAATGAACGGTTCATCCTCATCCTTATTATCTACAGCAACATCTCTCTCGCTCTACTTCATTCTCTCTATTTTTCTTACACGGTCCACTGCCAAACCCACTCTTACGCACACATTTTTACACACATATTTAGATACATACGCACACATATTCACACATACACACACTCACTGTATATATATTAACACACACCCGCACACCCACGCACACATACATACATATTTCCAGACATACATATACATACACGCGTGGTATAAATGTTTGCGTGTTGGTTGTTGCGCGCCACGCGCCCATTGTCTTCCGTTACAGGCCGGCTCGGCCTTTTATGGCCGTGGCCGTAGCAGTAGCAGCGGCTCCCCGGTCGCCGTGGCTATGCTACGTGATCCCGCGGTTTTATGGCCCTGGTCCGAGGCTTACGGAAGTTATTCGCGCGCTCGCCGGTGGCACGCTAGAAGGCAAAAAGAAGAGCTCATAGGGGGATGATATCGAGCCCGGAGCACCATTATTTCTATTCTCCTTTCGCTCGGGATGTATATCTCGGTTGTTGTTCTTGCGCGAAAGGTGGCGCAATCATTGGCAAGGGTGGTTTTTTTGACATTACGCGCATTTGGGAGTGCGATGCGATCGATTTTGCGACGTTTCTGTGGCGAACATTGGGTGGGGATTCGGGATTCGCACCGGCTATGAATTATATTATTTGCCGTCGAAGAGGTTGCGCTTCTTTGGTATTAGTGCGGGGGAAAGTTTTTGATCACAGAAAACCTTGTGTGAAATAAAAGATAAGCGTGCAGTACTGAATGTTTATGAATATTCTAAGAATGGTCAGAAAAATATGATGAATAAAGTTCATTACTAAACTTTTTTGTAAAATACTTGGTTATTTACTAGGAGAGTCCCTTACGGAAAAGACTCTCAAATGTGAGTGTTAACTCTTAAGTCTTAAGTATTTATTTCCAATGTTCAGGGTTAACACTGAAAATTGAGAGTTAACTCTTAACGATTGAGTATAAACACTAAACGTTTGAGTGTTAATTCCCAAATCGAGTGTTTACACTCAAAAAATGAGTGTTTATCCTCAATGGTTAAGTGTGTACTCTCAAGGGTTAGGTGTTGATTTCCAAATCCAGTGTTTAGCATAAGGGGATGAGAGTTTATCCTCATCGGTTGAGTGTGCACTCTCAAGGGTTGAGTGTGAATACAAAAATCGAGGGTTTACACTGATTGGTTAAGATATGGCCTTTAATCATCGAGCTTATATGCACAAGAATTAGGTATTAATACCGAAGTTGCATGGTATGTATTGTAATGGGTTGAGTATCTTTTTAATTTGCGAAAATATCCAAGAAAATAGCCAAGTACCAAGAAAATATTTTTGAACAGGTTCAAAATGGTCCAAACGAGACCCTTGTAGGATTTTTTTGGTAGGCTTTTTCAGACCCGTACTTTCTGATAAAAAAAATTGTTATTGAGAAATAAATAAATTATTTAAAGTAAGAGCCTTTTTTTACAGAATATAAATAAATCTATTTTTCCACAGTAAAGTTTTAATCATAGTATTTGCTCACTGTAAATGGGCTCTTACTTATAACGAAAGTGTGTGCCATACAAAATATATATAATTATATATGTCTCATTTTTACCCGGGATAGCAGAAAGAAATGCGTAGGACGCAATAGATTTTTTCTTAAAAACTCAAAGAAAAACATTCTTTTTAAATCCTTTTGTCAGATACTTGTATTTGTAAACTCCTTTTAGACCATTTTTGAGTTAATAAACCGTTTTCCATATTCTTTTTCAAACGAGAAAGGACCTTGGGACTTAAAGGGTTAATTAAACAATACATTCATTGGCACTTACAAGGAGAAGGCATACCCTCCGGGAAACGAAAGTCGGTCAGACATTGGGAGGCGTTGTCTGGTACCCAAAAATAAATCCTAGTACCCGTAATTCATTCTAATGGGCACTTGTTCTCGAGGTATGAAGTAATTTACTCGAAATATTCGTTATTTTAATGTAAAAAGACACCTCTTCTTTTAACCATAATTATACAAGTTTTTGTTATGAAAAAATGACCGATAAAGTAATAAGACGTAGGCAAAAAGAGCTTTTATTAAAGTTCTGTTACGTATAAAAATATTAATCTGATCAATAGTTATTAACAATTGAAGATGGTCACTGAGAATACATGGAAAATCAACAAATTTAAAAGACTTACATTTCTTTGAATATTCATGCAATTCGGTCACCGTTTTCAATTGCAAATAACTTTTGATCAGATTAATATTTTTATACGTAATAAAGCTTAAATTAAAGGTCTTTTTGCCTACTTTTTACTATATTTTGAGTCATTAATCTATAATAAAAATTTGTAGAGTTATGGTTAGAAATAGAGACATCTTTTTTCATTAAAATAATGGTTAGAAGAAGAGGTATCTCTTTTCATTAAAATAACGAATATTTCGAGTAATATTCCTCATATCTCGAGATCAAGGGCCCATTAGAATGCATTACGGGTACTAGGATTTATTTTTGGGTACCAGACAACGCCTTCCAATGTCTGACCGAATTTCGTTTTCCGGAGGGTGTGTCCTCTCCTTGTTAGCTTCCTCAAAATATATAAATTGTTCCAATATGAAATTTGTTGCTCTAATAAATTAATTTTAAGTTACTATATCTCTTTCTAGTCAATATCTCCATTTATGGTTTGATGGTTTGTCCAAAGATATTTTCTTTACTAAAATTACAAAACTATAGGTATGTGTGTATATACGATTGCATCTACCCTATAGCTGAGTGGCAGAGCTACACCTCGGGCGATTAGCAGAGTCAAGCCTTGTTATTCGCGGCTAGTACTTGGATAGGTGTCCGCCAAGGGACCCATTGACTAATACAAATATACTGACCATCCCAAAGTAGATTTCATTCTAATACAAGTTTTTCCCACTACACAGGCATAACCCTGGACAAATGGGAGATGTGATTAGATAGAATAATATAAAGGTATGAAAAAATAACTAGGTAATGAGACACTTGCTATGCCAAGAGACTGCATAACATTTAAAAATAATTTACCTTATCGATTTTAGAAATTAGTAAACTAAAGAAAACGTTTAAAAAAAACGAGTCTATATAACTTTAAATTTTTTTTTAATTTCGAATCTTCATTAAAGTCGAAAAAAATGAGCCCTGTTTGGTAAAAAATGACCGTACCATTCTCGAGATATAAGCGATCAAAAAAAATTTTCAAAAAATACATAACCTCAAGTATTTTGAAATATAAAAGTCGTAATCTGGGCAAAGAACTAGTTCAAGATATAAGTAGTAAAAAGCTACCGTTTTGGAAAGTTTCAGATCAAATGCTGCCGATTTACTCCAGTATTCGTAGCTGACTAAAAATCGAACTTTTTTACTAAAAGATTCTTTTCTTTTCAAAAGAGAAGGATGAAGCCTCAAAAATTTTACAGAATAATATTCTTCTCCGTATTCCTAATCATCTAAATTTTATTCGAAACTTTTCCTTCTTACATTTTACATATATAACCGTTTGAAGGAATGATGATTTCGTGAATAACACAAAATTGAAAATCCCAACAAAAATTCAAAATTCACTTAATTGATAATATTATTTCTAAGGTATCAAGATACCCGAAAAACAAAAACTCAAAAATCGGAAAACAGCTGAAAAGCAAAAATGCATTGAAAAAAATTTTTTTTTAGTAGCTTTCTTTAAAAAAAAACGAGACCCGAAACATTAATCTTTACCGTGTACATCCAGAGTAATGTTGATCCACATCCATACACACACAAATAACACTGCACACACACACACACATATACACACACACACATATACACACACACATATACACACACATATACACACACATATATACACACACATATACACACACACAGACTTTTTTTAAAACTAGTGTTGGATTCTCAGAATCTCAAAATATGTTTCTAACATGTTTTTAGCAAAACTTTTTTTTACTACCACAAAGCTTCCTCTATGAGGAAGCAATAATATTAAAATTAGATGATTATTATTCTCTACCTATACTTATTATAGTTAGTAGAGTCAGACTGGAATAACAGAATGTATTCCAAATTAGGATTTTTAAACTCAAATATTTCTCATTTGTAATTCTACTCCACGTCGAGATTCACAGTTTATACACATGTCATATTTGTATGCACGCAGAGAGTAACTTAAACGACGAAACATGGTTTATATCCGTTCATAAAGGAAATCGGCAAGGCATATTTTATAAAAATTAATTTTACATTATAAAATTTTAATTTGACTACATATTGAATTAATCAAATACTATTTTAATGGTTTAAGTGATATAAAGGATGACATAATACTTTTTTTGAAATTATATCAATATTTATTGATAATACTAGTATGTTAATTATTATCGAGGGTTAATAATTATAATACTGATTTTAAAGCTTAAGTATACCTTAATATTTCATAGTAGGTGCAACGACTTTGCTGATAACAATCGCGACGTTGAATTGAAGTTTAAATTGTCTGACTGAGCGTCGTCCTACTTTCCTTAAATCGTTCGGAACTACTTATCAATGAAATTTGCTAAGTAAATTTTTGAAGCCTTATTATAAATTCAAAGCATTATTTATTCATGTATAGTTGACACAAAGAATATATTTATAACTTAAAATTTTGATATGCATCATCATAATTGAATGCAACTATTAATTTTGGTTTAATGCTTACGTGTGCACTTGATGAGAATTTGCGTCATTAGGTAAGCTTATAAAATGTGGGCACATATATTACGCATAAAATATCTATTGAAAATCTGCGATTACGCTTTTCAAATCATCTTATCTTCTTTCAAACCGAAAATTTTGACCAACCGTTGAAAGTATGTTGAATCAAAAAGTTATTGAGCATTTACTTCATTCTTAAAAATCACTGATTAACCAGTTAACTTCGAGTCGTACAGTTCTAGATCTTTTGCGTTCAACAGAAGCTCCGACGATTACACACGTATACTCGCCGTTACGAAAACGCACGACGAGGAGGCGCTTGCCAATGTAAATAGCATAATTCGCATGATGCCCCCGGACGACGATCGACTTATCGGCGCTGTCATCGTCATCGTTAAATAAAATACAAATCGCCGCGTCGAGAAACGCAATTTTGTTTTCGCAGAGCGCCGCACGCGCAGCTCTTTGCGAGATTCGTATTGTACACGTATGCTTCATACAGTCGTTTATATGGATCGGGATGAATGCCGCTCGGCTGGATTCTTTCATTATGCAATTTTAGGCACGCAATTTTACGCAATGCCGCGAGTTTTTCTAATCTGCGCGATGTGTACGTAAATAGATTCAATCGCGTGTTGTTTTTTATGCGTAGCAGTATAAATTCTTAGCGGGATTTTGGGGATGACGTGTCGCTCGTCACCATTTCTGAATAACAAATTTTATTACATCTAGTTCTCATCTCATTTTTATGTGTAAGGGGGATTTACCTGGATTAAAGGGGGATTTTTGCCTCAAATTCTAAAATCTACTCTACTCCTTGTAGTATAATACAGAATTTAAGTGTGTACATTTTAACATAATAAAACGAGATTGTTCGCAAGATGACAATAAAAACAAGTAAATATTAATGCGTATTATTTAGTAGATAGACTTAACTGATTTTTAAGTACTATAATCTATATTATATAGTAATAATGCATATACTCTTGTAGTAAAAGATACCCACACAAAATTTTGTAACAATACAAAACAACACTACTAATTTTTAGTTATAATTAAGTATAGCGCTAAAATATTTAGTTATATTGTTATATAATTGACTTGCAACAAAAAATAACATTATTTTTTAATAGTACTACATTTCTGTGTCTTTGAGGCATAACAACGTAAGTCCACTTTTTTTAAATGTACTTTTTAGAGATTTTTGAAAAACTGGATTTAAGGCCTTTTTACCATTCCCTATACTATTTCGAAGAACCTGCTAATTCGGAAATCGAATGAAGAACGATTATATTGCCCAAGTATTTCTTGCTTTTGATTTAGTATTGGCAACTCAATAAAATACAAAAATGCAGTTCTCCGCAAACAATGCATTTTCCTGTTATCTTTTTAATTGCCAACACAAAATCAAAAGAGAGAATAATTGGCTAAAATAGCCGTTCGTCACGCGATATCCGAGTTATGTATACAAAATTATTTATCAAAGTCAATAATACATAAACGATTATTGAAAGAAATGTATTTTTATCAAAGATGATATAAAGTTTTAAATTGCGTCATCATTAATCTTAGAATTTTAGTAAGCTTTTAGGTGGATTGGTCAATTGCTCATGTGCAGAGATCATTTCATGTCCAAATTTTAGACTTGGATATAACCATTGATCGTAGAGCATTTATTACTAGTCTTCAAATTCACTTTAAACCGATTAAACGTGATCTTTCATATATAAAACAAACGTTTTTAATAGTATACATTTATTTTATGTAATAAAATCAGGAAAAGTAGGTTTTATTTGTCATAACTGTAAATCATCAAAAATGAGAAACGTCCCTTTAAGAAAGACGTGAATCATACGAAGTTTTTTTGTGACTTTTTAAACATCCAGAAAGACATAAATAAAAACTTTTCAAACTAAAATTCAATAGCACGTAAAACATTTTTTATCACCTTTCCAACAAAACTCTTTATATTTTGACTGTTTCACCCAGCGAATATCAATGACTTCTCGCGGCATATCTCAATCGCCCCCCGAGCATCGGCTCCTATATCTTACTTTTCAATAAAAATAATTCTCAGCGCCTCCATCCCTCCCGAAGAAAAAAAGGAAGACTCGTTCCGTTTCCTCCCTCGCTCTCCGACATCCGAAAGCGCGCGGATGCATATAAGCGAGCTGCCATGCCAAAACGAACACCACGCGAAGTATTCGAAACGCGCGCTGAGCTGCTCGTGCGGGAGGCAAATCAGCCCGTACAGCTCCTCTGTATGCGAAACGCAGTCGCACACGCGAGGATGAGCGAGACGGAGGAGAGCGAGAGAGAAAGAGAGGGAAAGAGAGAGAGAGGGGGGGGGGGGGGGGGGAGTGGTAAGCCTTTCGTATGAGGAATTCCAATCTTATACATCTTTGGACACCTATCCGATAAACATACAATGGACAATGCCGAAAGTAACGAGGAAATTCACTTGGACAACTCAGTCACGGCGAACATACTGATCCCGCATAGGAAACGATTTCAATTATAATTCGCATGCTAATGCCGCGCTCACCTCGCAGTCTCTCTCTCTCTCTCTCTCTCTCTCTCTCCCTCCCCCCCTCTCTCTCTCTCTCTCTCTCTGCCTCGTTGGGTCGTTTTGCTCCCTCTCTCGCGATCCGGACGCGCGCGAATCTTAATGTATGCGATTCGGATCCGCTCCGCGGACTCGTGCGAGCTTCGGAGGCGCTAAGCGAGATATTATATATAGGAATCTTTCTCTCATCGAGGAACGATGTCATTTATAATGCGTGAGAAACTAAACGGGGTTGAAGGGAAAATGTGTGATTTGCAATTTTTCTGATACAACTGCGAAATGAATATTCTTCTTCTGCTTTCTTACAGACAAAATTATGTATACCTAATGATGAACATTTTGGAATTTGATATTTGAATGAATTTCGATGTTTTAGAGATTACTGAATCAGAAAAAGTACAGTTTTTGAAAAAGTGGTTTGTGTATGTATAATATGTGTCTGTGTGAGTGTGTGTGCGTGTGTCTGTGTGTATGCGTGCACGTGAGTTTCTGTGTGTATATATAGGTGTTTGCGTGTGTGCATGTTAAAATCATAAATTTTGAATATTTTTTGTAAAATAAGAAAACAAATTTTTGTAATTACATTCAACAGATGTATGGTATCCAACTAATGCCTTATATTCAATGGCACTTTAATAGAGGCTCGCTTTAATTTTTAATATTACATAACATTTCAGTGATAATTGTTAGAAAATTTTAAAGAGTTCCATTGTGTAGAGAATTGTTTTCTTTATTTTTTCATACTAAAAAAGTCTTACTTTTCTAAACAACATAAATGTTATTTAATATTGAAAGTTAAAACGAGACTCTATTAAACCTGTAGTAAAGACAAGGCATAATAGAGCTTGGATTATTTTTGTCAGTGCTGATTTTCAATAAACAAATTCTGATTAGTGCGCTATAGTTTAGAAATCGGATATAAAAATAATAGTATGGTTAAATAATTATTAAACCTTTAACTGCCCATACCAGTGCAGCCTACAATAGTATACCCAATATTTTTAGCACATGATAAATGTCAAGTCTTAATGGAAATGTATCTAAATCTTATGGATGTCACGTGGACCCTAGGAAAATCTCATTTATGTTTATTTCTCGCTAAATAAATAAAATGAAGTTCATCTTACTCTAATAAACGACGAAAACCATATTGTAGTATAAAAAGTATTTATTGCTCAAGGTGACAGGCTTAAAGGAAACTTTAAATAAAAGTATCTACCTCTCCTGATTTTTTTATTGGGTGTGATACCTGAACCTTTTAGGAGTATTGTCGCACATAAATTAAAATATTTCGAATAGGCCATTTTCGAGAAAAGATAGTTCATAGTTTTAAAAATCGCTTTTTATTAATTAGGTATACAAATGCAGCAAATATTGCAATTATTTTTGTATATTTTTTTAATATTTTTTACATCAGGATAGTGTAAAATATTATTTATTCCCGACTCTACCGTAATGGTCACTTTATTGATCTCAAAAGTGGGACAAAAGTAGCATATGATTCCCGCAAATCTACTTTCTCCCAAAAATTTACCATTTTCTAAAATTACTTTTCTCTGTATTAATATACATTTTCAATAAATTCTAGTTCTTACCGAATAAAAATAAAAATGTCAATAAAAATGTTTTCATTTATTAGAAATACTCAATATTTTGTACATAATACTTAATATCTAACTTTTACATAGAATAATTAGGGGAAACTGAGGTATAACTGAACACTAAAATGAAATATGTTCTAAAGTACGTAACAAAATGTAATTCAATAAAAAAGACGTTTCTATCTGTTCCTTGCTATGCAAAGAATATTTTCCTACGTAACTGCTGAAATTGATATAATATAAACGCACTTAATAATAAATATCCGAATACATCGAAAACCAGGATGTTCAAAAACATGGGGTATAACGGAGTGGTCAATTGGGGTATAATGGAATGTTACGTTATTATTATCTGGACGGTACATAGAGTACATTATTAATTTTTAAAATTATTGTTATTATTATAACTTACATAAATTTCAACCTAAAAAAGTTACACTATTTTTTATTACACATAAAAAAGAGAAACAATAACACCTGATTTTTTGCGTTTTCATAAAATGCCATTTCTATAAAATGTACTATTTTTTACGATCTGAAACTATGTTCTATTTTTAAAATTCATTCTGCATGATAACGGTTGGTGAAGAAGGGTAAATTAATTCGCATAATCACTACAAGTAATTTAACAGGCGTTTAAATAGATGACGTCACTTCTGAAGCAAAGTTATTAACACTGCTTTCTTATATGCTCCATTATACCCCAGTCTCCCCTATTATTAGATTTGAACTAAGTATTTATACTTAAATATTGACAAATTAAATTCATATAATTTAAACTTTTAAATGTAGAGAAGACCAGGGTAAAGTGAACGTAGTAACTGTAAAACGCGAAAATAATGTACTTTTCAGAGTTAAAACATTACTATGTAAGTTGCACAAGAAACTTCTTACATTAATAAACATATTGGCAAATTAAAAAGAAGTCATTTATTATGTTTAATATTATTTAGCTATTTTTTAAAATACCGGTTCACTTTGCCTGTACGTTTCAGTGCGGGGTAAAGTGAAGTAGAGGATAGAATTAAATATTTTGAAAATATTTTACAATTCTTTGTACATGAATAGATAAAAACGTTAATTTAGATAATAATAAAAGTTAAATGACATCTTAAAACCTTTTAAATACTGTAAAATACGAAACAGTTAAATATGGAGGTTATGTTGGCCCATTTTGGAATAAATACAAAATACGTTGCAACAAAGGCTTGGTATACTATACTAACACTCACCTTGATAAATATTTTGTTAAATTTTCGATCTGGCCGCGTATAAATTAGTGCAATCGCATTTTTTTCTAGACCACTTTACCCTGATTCACTTTACCACGAAACGTCGATTCTTAAAAATGCTTGTTTAAAAACAGAAGAACATTATTTAAAGCTCTGCATTCTTGGCAATAGTAAAACGTATTTGAAGTAATTAGAACAAAAATCTAGCAATAAAACAGATTATCAACATCAATAATCGTTATAATGAATCGACAAACCAAATTTCTTTTAAGATCGAAAAATACAATTATTTTTCTTTCGTAGAATATTAATAGAATATTAATTGTTATGTAGTGAAACTTTTTTATTATCATCTTTGCATAATTATCTTTCACTAAAATTTAAATTAGGCATAAATAATAATTTATTGAAGAAATAATAAGCATGATTCACTTTACCCGTGTGTTTACTTCACCCAGTTTCCCCTACTTAACAAGTTCATAACATTTTAATAAATGATATGTACGCTTTGTAAGTCAATAAAGTGGCCACAGTTAAGTCGGAACAAAGTTCTATATGTAACACGGAAATAAAGTCGACTATTCCCTCCGGAGATTACTGTCCGAGCGAAGCGAGGACAGTAAACCCAATCGCGGGACTAATCTGCAACTTTATTCCCTTGTTGCATAATGTACTATTATTCTCGACTTAACCGTAATGGCCACTTTATTAACCTGAATAGCGGGACAAAAGTAGCATATGATTCCGGCAAATCTACTTTTTTCCGTATTTGCGGGACCAACTACGGTACAAGCTGTCAAAACTTTAAGCACTTAGATATAAATTTTCAAATTCTAACCAATATAAGGTCATCTTTATTCATATTTCGAAACAATATATAATTTTTATCCAATCCAATTTTCGACATCCAAAGTTTAAGGATTATAAAAATTTATTTCGTAAAAGATTTTTGATCTAACAAGGAGGGAGCACACCTTCCGGGAAACGAAATTCGGTCAGACTATGGGAGGTGTTTTCTGGTATCCAAAAATGGGCCCTTATTCTCGAGATATGAGGTAATTTATTCGAAATATTCGTTAATTTAATGAATAGAGATACCTCTTCTTCTAACCATAACTCCAGAAGTTTTCATTATGGAATAATGACTGAATACGAGGGTAGTTCAATAAGTCTTTAGAATAAAGTATAAGAACAATTTTTTTTGGGTAAATTTTTTTTTATTTTTCAACATAATCTCCTTGGAGCTCCATACACTTGGTCAATCGCTTTTTAAGTTTTTTTAATCCTTCAGAAAAGTGCGTTTTCGGAAGTTCCTCAAAATAAGCACTTACAGAGGCAATGACCACTGTTTGGATTGTTCCTTTGTCTCAGGAGTGTAGTGGTGTATCCATGTTTCATCCACAGTCACAAATCGACGAAAAAATTCCTCAGGATTCCGACTTATGCGCGCCAAAAGAGCCTCAGAGGCGACCACTCTATTGCGTTTATTCTCAGCTGAGAGCAAACGCGGCACCCATCTTGCCGATAGCTTTTTCATGCCTAATTTTTCATGTAGAATTGAAACAACTGCACCTATAGATATCCTTGTGGCCTCAGCTAACTCACGCACTTTTAATCTTCTATCCTTCAACACCATATCGTGGATTTTATTGATGATTTCGGGAGTAGTTGCTTCTACGGGCCTTCCTGAACGTGGTTCGTCACTTATTGATGTACGACCACGCTTAAATTCATTTACCCAGTTATAAACCGTTGCTAAGGCAGGGGCAGATGTGCCATGAACTTAGTCCAATTCATTTTTTATCTCATATGGAGTTAAACCCTTTAAATGAAAATGTTTAATTACCGCTCTGAACTCGTTTTTTTCCATTTTTCTTAACAAGCAATTTTTTTTTTTCAATTGATTATAAAAACACGTAAACTCAGAAGATGTGGACTGTGACTGCACCATATATCTAGTCGGGAGTGGTGCTGACTGAAAACAGATGATTTGGAGCGATTCGCGCGCCATCTGTTGGTCATTCTAAAGACTTATTGAACTACCCTCGTAGATAATAAAAAGTAGGAGAAAAGTGATTTAATTTAAGTTCTGTTATGTTTAAAAATATTAATCTGATCAAAAGGTATTAACAATTGAAAATGGTTACTAAAAGTACATGGAAAATCAACGAATATAAAAGAGTTAAATTTCTTTGAATATTCATGCAATTTCGGTCACCATTTTCAATTGTAAATAACTATTAATCAGATTAATATTTTTATACATCACAGAGCTTAAATTAAAGAACTTTTTGCTTACTTTTTATTATATTTTGAGTCATTTATCCATAATGAAAACTTGTAGAGTTATGGTTAGACATAGAGGTAACTTTTTAAATTAAAATAACGACTATTTCGAGTAATTTTCCTCATATCTCGAGAACAAAGGCCCATTAGAATGAATTACGGGTAATAGCTTTATTTTTGGGTACGAGAAAACACCTCCCAAAGTCACACCGAATTTCGTTTCCCCGAGGGTGTGCCCTTTCCTTATAAGTATAAAAGTAATATCTAAAGTGCATGTAGTTTTTGCTTCCTCACAGAAGAAGCTTTGCGATATAAAAAGAGCGTTCTGCTAAAATCATCATAGACATAATGTTTCAAGGCTCATTTTTTTGTTTTTTTTTTAAAGGAAGGGAACTGAAAATTAATTTTTTTATTTTTCAATTTGTTTTTGTTTTTTAGCGGCTTTTCGATTGTTAAGGTTTTGTTTTTCGGATTTTTTGGTATGCTTGAAATAATATTATCGATTCAGTTTAAATGCATTTGAAAGAGCATAAATCTTTTCCTACCCGAAATTTTAAATAAGCTATTTACCTTTTTATTATACACGAAAATATCGTTTCTGTTTAAATAGTGATACCTGTAATTTGAGGTGAAAAAATTTTCAATTCTTTATCCTTTTCCGTTTTCGAGGAAAGAATCATTTTGTGAAAAAAAATCAAACTTTTCGGCACACGATAAAATTTTTAGAAGGAATGGTGCCATATTACTATCTCTTCCGATCTTTGACCAGATATAACGATCTTTATATTCCGAGTTATTTTAGGCTATATTTTTTTCAATATTTTTTTTATCATTTATATCTCTAAAACGGCGAGTTTAAACATTTAAATCATTAAACACAAGTCATTAAACATTAAATTCAAATCACAACTTTTTGGTGTCGGCGCCAAAATTTTAAGCACTGTATAGAAAAGTCTGTTGCTTGAAAATCGTATCCAGTGCATCGATGCACAGGTACACATATACATACATGCAGACACGCACGCATATTATAATTTTATTAAACACGCATTGCTCACATTGATCTACACCTTCTCTAGAACTTCTCTTAATCTCGGCATACAGTCGAAAAGCTCCGAGGCGCTTGCGAGCAACCGCAACAGCAGCACGCGGTGTCTTCCTCGCGTAATTGTCATGCCAGGGCGCTCCTTTATAGTATAATTGGTTACGTTCGCTTCGTGTTATATTGCTTTTAATCGCTTGACGCACACGTGCCATGCGGTTTGCGATGTGTACAGAGCGGTTTTTTTCCGATCACCTCCTGCGCGCACGCGTGCTTTCTCGCGGCTATAAATGTATTCGAAGTATGAGTTTTCGCTCGCATCATCACGACTGCGAATTATCATAGAAATCGCCGGATT
This sequence comes from Gastracanthus pulcherrimus, assembly GCA_949152435.1. Classification (NCBI taxonomy): domain Eukaryota; kingdom Metazoa; phylum Arthropoda; class Insecta; order Hymenoptera; family Pteromalidae; genus Gastracanthus; species Gastracanthus pulcherrimus. The sequence continues at coordinate 161,062,351 of OX424573.1, read as the reverse complement.
TCGCGATTATGGCGGTTAAATGCGCAGTGCCCGGAAGTCGCACGAGGCATATGTGTGCAAGTTACATCGCTTTTAAAAAATGAATTATTTTTATCTGTGCGCCTGGCTTTTGTTAAGTAACGGGCCAAATATAGTATACGAAGGTTTGTAGTGATATACGGTGAACGAATTCAGCATTTTTAATGAAAGTTACTATAGTGTGAGATTTTTAATTTGATTTGTTCTTCTGTAGCTTGCTTTATAATAGATAGGTAGGACATTCGTTGTGACAGAACCTATATAATTTTTAATCAAACTTTCGATATATTTAAAAATGATGTATTATGCATATTTATACAAGGGTATACTATTTTTATGTAAGAAATTCAAAGCACAATATTTATTATTTAAATGTGTTCACATTCCGCCACTCAAAAGGGCAACCGCATAGTGGTTATAAGGTTCCAAAAATGTATTTAGTATGTATATGAGCAAATCGTCAAAAACTGCGTTCCTCGAGAAGTATGTAAATTTTGATATCAAAATCTGTCTTTCGATGTGTTCGAACGTCAGTAGTCACTGTTTGAGAACTTACTCATAGATATAATTCATAAGATAGTAGAAATATTATTAATTTGAAAAAGTAGGTCCTCGTAAATGTCGATGATGGTTTAGCATCACGTAAAAAGTATATTTATTTAAAATACCGCTGCCAATTCATTGGCACTTAGCTTCCTCAAACTTTATAAACTATTCCAATATGAAATTATTTATTCTATTTTAATACTATAATAAAAAATAAGAATGACAAGTCTATTGCTTTGTAATATGTCGAAATATTTTTATATATTTAAATTTTGTAATTTAAATTTATGCAAAAGTATACCATAGATTATGAAAAGGTGTCGTTGTTTAAAATATTTTTTAATATATTATATATAATGCACATCATATTCACAAATAAATTTAAGATAGGATGATAATGTGCAACTAAGAAAATCTTAAAAATGTTCATTAAGAATAATTATTCGAGTTCATTATTTAAAATAGTCTATTCAAACTCATTTTAACTGTGAACCCAAATTTTAACTTTATTAAAATTTATTCTTTACAAACTGGAACGTATACAAAATATATTAAATAACTAAAAAGTGCTCTACACTAAAAGACAATAAATGTGTCTTCTTTTATTTTGAAACTATTTAATACAAAAAAATTTTCTCACAAGTTATTGAAGTAAACGCATATTTTTGTGATTTAAAATTTTTCTGCAATTTTGTTTGAGCTTCTAAAAAATTGATTTAGTCATTCATTATAAAAATATCATAAAAATGAAAAGCGGTATTAAACAGAAACAAATCAATCAATCTTGAATTTTTTTTATCTCAAATCATCATCAAATAATAGAAATAGAGCTCTGAATGGCAAACAATTACAGCATAATACTCAAGAAGAAAACTATTAAAAAAAAATTGAAAAAGAAATTGTACCATCAAAATGAAAGAAACGTTAAACAAAAACGAATCGATAAATCTTAAAAATTATTCTTGATTTTAAATCTTCATCAAAAAACGTTTAAAATGAGCTTTGTTTGGACGCATACGGACGCACGCACGCACACACATACATACACACAAAAATTGTTTTGGATTTAAATTTTATTATTATTAATGTATACTACAATTATTTAAAATTAAAGCAAGTTTCGATAAATTAAGCTTTTTGAATTAACTCTATAATCAGCTTTCATATTATAAGTACATTTTTTATTGGCTTCAACGTAATGGTTACACAGCTGTAGATGGACACCTTAAAAGATGCGAAATATAAATATATAATTTTTTTATTGATGAGTTAATTAAAAATTACAAATGTAAATTACAATAATACTTATATATATATATATATATATATATATATATATATATATATATATATATATATATATATATATATATATATATATATATATATATATATATATATATATATATATATATATATATATATATATATATATATATATATATATATATATATATATATATATATATATATATATATATATATATATATATAAGTATTATTGTAATTTACATTTGTAATTTTTAATTAACTCATCAATAAAAAAATTATATATTTATATTTCGCATCTTTTAAGGTGTCCATCTACAGCTGTGTAACCATTACGTTGAAGCCAATAAAAAATGTACTTATAATATGAAAGCTGATTATAGAGTTAATTCAAAAAGCTTAATTTATCGAAACTTGCTTTAATTTTAAATAATTGTAGTATACATTAATAATAATAAAATTTAAATCCAAAACAATATATATATATATACTAAGATTAATTTTTACAATATAATCTGCAATAATCGGTAAAGCATTCGTATCCATTGTTTGAACTCCGTACCAGTATTGCCATCTGTTGTACAGTGTGAAGACCTTGTATTTCATTAATTAGCTACAACAGCCTGCAGTAGGTAATCTCACATAGTATGTTGAATTTTAAATATTTTCTGATTAAAAATTATATTTTATAACTGTCCAATTTAAAAATACAAAGCAGTTTTAATAACTACCTCGATTAAGTATACGTATCCCATTTTATTATTAAAAACTTATTAATAAAGTATAACACATTTATGAAGCTCTAATACATTTAAATCCATTGTTACTCATAACTTCTACTTCATTTTTTGTTGCACTATCAATAGGATCGCAACGACTATTTGCCTCCATTTCATTAGCAGCTGAAGCTACGCACTGGTCGATTTTTGAATGGTAAGAGCGCATTATCTTTCCAAGTTCAGCGGTCGCTAATTTGGCACACTCCCATGCACCTGGAGTATTTTTTATCCGTGCATTATCCTGTAGATAATACGTTTTTATTATCATGTTATTTTATAACTTTTAATTAATCTATTGTTTATTTTTTATATTATCTTTTCTATCGGTATACCCTTCATCGGGTTTTTAGAGAATACCCCCACCACCTCTGTGTGGAGGTATTTGATCCTAACAAGCCCATCCCAATTCCCCGCACCGTTCCCGCATTCACCCAAGTTACCGACAATGACAGGTTTCTACCTATGTCGTCAACCTGTGACGACGGAAAACCCGTAAGAAAAACCTCCGCCAGGACGCGGTGCGGTAAAGAAATCAACTTGCTAGTCAAGTATCAATCCTTACCAACCGGAAAAAAACACCATTGTTGATGCCATTGGTTGTGCGAGCGGTCACCCCATCCAAGTGCGACAGCGCCCAACGCTGCTTAATTTTCGTGAGCTATCCGCCACACAACCACTGACCCCACCACTGGTGCCAGTTAATTCATTTATTATATTTTATTAATTAATTCATATTTTTTAGTTATTTCTATTAATATACTAAACTTTTTGTTTAATAAAAACTTTGCAGTAAACGACTCTTTTATTATAAAACAAAGTATAACTAAATATATTTTTCAACCCTTATATATTTACACATGTACCCGGATGCTCACCTAAGCACATATTTTGACTATACTAATTAGACCTTAGGAATTAATGTACACTGTTTTTATAAATCTCTTAAAAGTAAACTATTTCTAATCTTCTAATGGAGGTCTAAGTTATTTATGACTACGAAGAAGCCAAGAAACTAAAATAGTAAAAAAAAAATTAATACATATTATCATATCTAAATCCCAAGGGCCAACAATTATCCCTGATATTTTTCAGAATTTCTTTACAACGATTTCTATGCTTGAGAGTATTCAGTGATGAAATAATTATATTATATTATCGTATAATTCAATGCAAGTGTTCGTAATAGAGATGGAAATTAATTACCGTTTTAAAGAGTTTACTCTCTAAATGTTTTGGAGTAAAATTCCACTCTTTTGGAGTGAATTATTACTCCAAGCGATTATGAAAACACAGTCACTTGTTTTGGAGTGAATCTTCAGTTTTGGATAGAGTGAATATTTCACACTTTTGTAAAAGTGACTTTTTCACTCTATTTAGATTATTAAAGTGGTTTTACGTTTTAGAAATGTTTTGATGGATGTTACAGTATACTGGAAAGGTAAGAAGTTGAGAAATAAATTTAAAAAACTTCAGAAGAATTGTTGGTCGGATTTGAACCTCGGTCCTTTGAGTTATGCCGCTGATACTCTAGACCACCGTTGCATCTGATTTCATCCGCTTTGATTTGTCCTATGTATTTGAATTCGTTGATGAACTTTTATTTAATATTAAAATCAGTTTAATCCATAATAACTTAAAGCTAATAAATAGTTATTACTAATAAAAGTATATTGTTATATATAACAAATATAATATTATATAACAAAGTTAATATTTGGTCTAAGAGTCTACATTTTTTTACTATATTTTCTCAGTTTATGCATTTTTATGAAAAGTTTAAGATGTAAACACTAAAATTTTAAAAATTATTAAAACTTTTGCAGTTCAAGGGGATGTAAAATACTGACCGTCTCCTACTATACCAGCTTATCATTTACATTTTTTTTCTTTTGATTAAATAAATATTTATAAAAAAGAGTATTATATGCTTTTACCAGAAATCTTCAGTTGATTTTTCAAGAGGCATCAACTACCTTAAAAAATGGGTCGAAAAATGTTAGGGAATGTTATAATTAAAATGGTCGCCATACGCATTGCTTACCACGGAAAACTAAAAAAAAATTTAATCTCGAATAACTGTTTAAAATATAAGAGTGGATAATAAAAAAATTAAAAAATTAAAAAATAAAAAATTCTGTAAAAAATTCTATTTTTGATAGAAAAATCGTTTTGCAATTACCTTAGAATTTGTAAGAATATTATCTGGTTACATGTTTAAGAGATTTTAACTAAACAGAACCCTTTATGTTGTTTTTGTACATTTTATATTGTAATATCAATTTTTTGTACATTTTATATTGTAATATCAATTTTTTGTGCATTTTATATTGTAATATCAATTTTTTATACATTTTATATTGTAATATCAATTTTTTGTACATTTTATATTGTAATATCAATTTTTTGTGCATTTTATATTGTAATATCAATTTTTTGTACATTTTTTATTGTAATATCAATTTTTTGTACATTTTATATTGTAATATCAATGTTTTGTACATTTAATAATGAAATCTCTTGAAAATTTAATTGAAGCTTCCAAGTGCAAATAATGTTTCAAAAGTAAAAAGTCGGAATTCAAAATTTTGATTAATTTATAAGTTTTATAATACAAATTTCACTCCGAACTAGTGTAAAAATTAGAGTGAGTCCTTAGGCACTCACTAATTTAGAGTAGTAAAATTCACTTTTTAGACTGGAGTGACCGCATTCACTCTTTTAGAGTGAAAAGTTACTCTTTTTTAAAGTGCAACCCTCGTTCACTCTACAATCAGAGAAAAAAATTCATTCGAAAAAATTTAGAGAGTATAGATTAATTATCGCCGTTACTTTGTTCTAGATGAAACAAGAATAAAAAAGAAGGTTTATATATATTTGAAATTATTCATGAAATTTTCTTGAAAAAATGTGTGATGAGAAATTTAAATTAATTAATTCAAACAAATAATTTCTTATTGAAATGATTAATGGCACAACATACACTTTAAAACTTTAATTAAAAAATTTATTAAAAAAGTTAAATAAATTTAGTTTAAATAGTAACAGCTTAGTAAATTGAAATAAGCTTTCTAAGCGAATAATGAAAAGCCTTTACACTTCTTAGTAAGGTTTAAACGTGCTTATTTGTCCTAGACCTCCCAAACCCATTTGATGACGTTTGTTAGATGGCAAAGTTCACTTGCCGTAAGGTATCTATGAGTAATTTTCATTCAATTAAAAACCCTGCTTTGAAAATTCTCTTAATATCTAATATGGGTACCTCCATCCTCACCGCGACGAAAGCTCAGGGATACCCGGTATACAATTTCTCACACTACTAATAAGGTACAATTAAAATTTGCATGAGTTCGAACTATTATGAATTTGATTTTGTTAATATTAATCAATACATCTCGAAAAAGACTTTCAATGCACTCTTATTAAACTATTAAGATTGTTAAGTATTTTACATAAAAGTCAAAGCTTTTGGATTGAGGTAGAGGCATGTGCTTTTTTCAGAAAAAAGTTAATAGTTCTGAAAAATGCTCATATTTCAAAGAAAATAAAAATTATTATTGTTACCCATATAATTTGGTGTTGTCTTGTTATTAAAGCATCCATTTTATTTATATGTGATTTTTTAATATCATCTCTCCAATCTGCTGTAGCATGCTGCATTAAAAGGTTGAAAATCCAAATTATAATTTTTAATATTATTATATATAACTTATATTACTTACATAATTTTGTTAAAAATAAAATAATTATATGAAACACTTGATTGAATTTATTTGAATTTTTTATAATTCTTCGATGAGGTTAGAGAAAGTAAATATTCGATCCAATTAAGTTACAGTACTTAAAAAATATTATAATTAAAAATAAATATGACTTACTTGAATAGTACAAATGACGAGTAAAATAGCAATGCCGTAAGATTTCATGATTACTTTTGCATTTAAGCTTGAAAATTTCTGACTGACTCTACAAAGCCAACTGAATTCATACAAAAAGAGAACTTTTATTTATATATACTCTTGGAAATAAAATTGAAAAATGGGATTCCCACTTATTATCTACCCTGAATTGCGCGTCTTTAATAAAACAAACAGCTGCACGCATACAAATGCTGTAGCAAAGTTTTCCTTGTACCAAGTAAAGTCTTACTAACTTTAAAGTAAAAACTCCCTAACTTCTGAATGCTCCAAATCTTAAGTGATTTTTCACTAAAAAATAGACTAAATCTGAACTTTTTTGTGAGCAAAATACAACATAATCTCTATACACATAACGCGGTGAAGAACTAGGTGTACCTAACAAAATTTTTTAATGGTAAATTGTTTGGCGACTTCATTATAATTTAATAATTATGTTCTTGAGCAATGTGGAAAAACCGGAAGTCTGCTTATTCCGATCACTGACTAGAAAATCACTACGGTCCCATAAAAAACTAATCGAATTAAGTTTTGGAAACATTTTATTTGAATAATTTTCTGTTTTTTCTTTAAACGTCTATATAGTACGCAAGATCCCCCTTAAATCAATTATCCAATCTGCAAAAGCATAGTGAAAAAATTATTATTAAAGATTATTAATTAATGTATACATTATTTATTGAAATTTCAACCATAATATACCTATAGATAAGTTGAATTTTTCTAAAGACTTAATCAAGCATTATTTAGGCTTCGTATCAGTACTGCCATCTCTCTTTCAGTTCAAAGAACTTTCATTATAGCAGTAAGCTATACGTGCCTGCAGTAGGTAATCTTATAAAATATACAAATTTATGCGCTTTTAGGTCTCATTAAAAACTCTTGCTAAATGATTTTTACCAGGTACGAGTGTACAAGCTGTCAATCAGGAATCAATAAAATAGAACAGTTTTTAAACTCTGATAGATCGAATTTCATTAAGATTAAGTTTTTATTCCACTCTGTTCCAAACTAGATAATTCTGACATTTAAAAACGGAGTTGAAAGTGAGGTATACTGCTTCTCTTGAATATATAAATCTAAATAACATGTAAAAATAAATTAATAAACAGTTTTTGAAAATACGTATTCAAAATTTAAAATGCTAACTTCAACTCCTCTGTTCTAATTTTGTTCAGTGAGATATGAAGAACAGTGGGTATACACTGTACAGGTATATAGGTATATAATATGTACTAACACATATATAGGTATAATATATGTACTAACACACATTTTTAAATAATGTATGTATAATTCAGAAGTTTTAAACATTATAACTTTGTAATATTTATAAGTAAAATATTTAGGAAGCCATAATACAGTTGAATCCATTATTGATAATATCTACTACTTGAGTTATAGTAGCTTATTTAACAGGATCACAGCAACTAGTCGTCTCAGTTTCTTTCGTAGTTGAAGTTACGCACTGGTCGGTTTTTGAAAGGATAAGGAAGCATTACATTTGTAAATTGAGTGGTCGTTGAACTGACGCACTGCCATGCGCCTGGAGTATTATGTATCATCGCTTTATCCTGCAAAAAAACATTTTTAAATTATCACACTGAAATGGCTTACATAAATATTGTGTTCATAAAAATTCAATAAAAATAATAATGAATTGGGCTCAAAAGCAGCTTTACCTAATAACGTATGTTAATAGATTGTGGTATATTTTCTTTGTAAATTTTTGGAATTTTATCTATGAGGATCGTGACCTAGCAAACTTTTACCAGATAGCAGCACGATGAAATAAGACTCCAACCAATCAGAAGCGGCTAATCCTATGTACTGATTGGTTGCAGTCTCATCCCGCTTGAACCATTTACTAACCCGAATTTGGCGCTCGACATCCTCCTATCTTGAAATTTAAATTATCTTTTAATATAAGAATTAAAACAGATATGACGCTCCAAAGTTTTCAGTGAGATTAAGAATACTATAACTTTTTCAAATTTCAAATTTAGTTTAAATTGAAACATGTAAAATGGTATTACCCATACATTGATTTTAAGGAGGTTCTTTACCTGTAAATCAGACATCTACAAACAAATTGTATTACAGTTTATTAAAATTAGCTTATATCTTCGATAATATATGTGAAAGAAATGTATGCCATGAAATGGAACAAAAATATCTCTAACAAAATTGTGCCGTCGCAAGCGTAGTTCTAGTCCATTAAAAAATCCTTTAAATGGTTAATCTCTTTCATTTTGCATTCATTTTTAACATTTCAAGACTCATTGTATTCCTTAAATAATTGACTATAAATCACTTTGAATAACATTTTCAAAATGTTAATGTGTAAGATGAAAATATGAATTGTTTATACATAAACTGATATAAACCCCTGTGGAAATAATCAAATGTAAGGAAATGTACGAAATCGTACAAAAGTGTGAGTAATCATAAGAAAACGTAATAAAAAGTAAGAAAACGTAACAAAGTGTAAGAAACTGTTGGATTTTGGACATAATTTATGTTTTATTACAATTTCATACATTTTTTACGTATTTTACGTTTCCTTACGTTTCCTTACGTTTCATGACTTTAGATTACATTTTCACATTGAAAATTCCGTTCATTAAAAAGACTTCCATAGTGCCCAATATTCCAGAAAAATATTTTCAAAGTGCCAATGCTTCTTAAGTAATTTAAAGTTTCTATTTTGTACACATGAATTGGTTTGTATATGCCTCACCACATATCGGTGGAAAATTCTAGCTATATTTTTTTTCGTGTAATTGCGAAACGCAATAAAACGTACGAAATCGCAATAGAGTATAACAATCCGTAGGAAACCGTAAAGAAATGTTAGAATGTCCGAAATCAAACAGAATCTTACGTATTATCACGTTTTCTTACGTTTTCTTACGTTTTCTTACGTTTTCTTACGTTTTCTTACGTTTTCTTACGTTTTCTTACGTTTTCTTACGTTTTCTTACGTTTTATTACGTTTTCTTACGTTTTCTTACGTTTTCTTACGTTTTATTACGTTTTATTACGTTTTATTACGTTTTATTACGTTTTATTACGTTTTATTACGTTTTATTACGTTTTCTTACGTTTTATTATTTCCACAGGGGAATATATAAACAATTAGCTTTTTCAGCTTACACATCAAAAATTCCAAAAAAATTTTCAAGATGATTTATAGTAAATTATTTAAGGAGTAAAATGAGATCTGCAACATTAAAAACGAATGGAAGGTGAAAGAGATTAACCCTTTTAAGTAACTTTTCTTTTAATGGACCATATCTACGATTGAGACGTCACTATTTTGTTAAAAATATTTTTGTTCTATTTCATGGAATACACCTCTTTCACATAAGTATACTATCGCTGATGCAACGAGAACTCTATTAAATGAATTCATACTGAGAGAAAAAATAATTTTATAACTCAATAATTAATAATTATTAAAAGCGTCTTTTAAAATTTCGATTTATTAGCTGTGGAAAAATAAGAAGATATATTCGCTTACAATTAGTACCAACATCTTTGAGATATTTACAGTGCTCAATATATTTCAGTTTATGAGATAATATATGACATACACATATTTCAAAGAAAATAAAAATTATTATTTTTACCATAAAAGTTTGTTTGTGTTTGAAAATAAAAGGATCCATTACAATATAGGAGGACCTTGAAAATTCTAAACCTACTCTACAAAAGTACAACTCAATTGATATTACTGATAACACATAAAGTTCTTCGAACGTTTTAAAACGTTGGAGTTCAAACCTTCAAACGTTGAAAAGCAAAGTTTTAAATACGTCTGAAATACATTGGTAAGAGGTCTCAATGTCCGCAGATTCATTCCACATAAGACGTTATAAGACCGTTTTTGAAACGTATATCGAAGAAAATCGTTTAAATATAATTTGATGCTACAAATATTACTAAATTCTATTTAAACAATATTTTTTATATATTCTATGCTAGTTTTTTTCAAACCATTATCAAACCATTATCAAACCATTTTCAAACCTTTTTCAAACGTTGTAATTCAAACATTTTAAAAACTTTTTTGAACAATTAAATTTTTACCATTTAACAGACCTTTTAAAAACGGCTTTACAACGTCTTATGTGGAACGAATCTCCGGACATTGAGACGTTTTACCAACGTTTTCAGAGATATTTATAACGTTTCTTTTTAACGTTTGAAGGTTTTAATTCTAACGTTTTCAAAATGTTCGAAAAATGTTATGTGGTATCAGGGATAGAAATACTATATTCATATTTACATGTCAAATTTAAAATTGGATAAGCCTGATAAAAATATAACTACTCAACATAAAATCATTTTATCATTGTTATCGCATTTTAATTCTATTGATAACTTTCATCAAGACAAGCTCTCTTGATTCAATTTTCTTGTAAACATTTTAAGTTTTATGTTATTCGCAAATCTTGGATAAGGAAATAATGTTTTTTAAAAAATTGACCCGTTATTGCATCTTCAATATCGTTTATTAAAATCTAAATTTGTTCTATGTTAAGAGTATTATAGTTACATTTTTCATATGTATAATTAACCGTTTCCCAGCTATATAGGTACGTACCAAAAATGTCTAGCGAATCTATACAAATTTTGTTACGTTTTAAATAGTTCCAAACAGAAAATCTTTCAAAATAATATTTTCGGGAAAATTCCCTAAGACTTTTGTATCTTTATTAATTTCTAAGGAATTGTAGAAATCGGTATATATCATATTAACTACACCTTAAGTATTAAATAGGGTTCGTTTATGGGGAAAAAACAAGGTTTTATCTACATACTTCTACTTAAATCCCGGAAAAAATGCTTTGTTAATTTAACAAAGACATTTTGACAACGGGTCATTTTCATTTAATCAAATGGATTTTTATCAATAACTCTGAAAATCTTGAGCTAAAAATTGATATAGGGTGGATGTCCGGACTACTGACACCCCGAAGGATCGATTGTTGCATTATTACATAGTGTATACTATTTGCTAAACAAAAATATATATTCTTTTATTTATTTAGCATTATACATTACATGTAGATAATAAAAACGAGGTTGCAATTTCAATAAAGATTATGTTTAATTATAAATTCATAAAATTAATAATAATATTCTCATGAGCTATTACTGACACACTAAAAATATGCCGGACCCAACTACTGACATTCTGACTACTGACACCCATTTACTTTCATACTCAAACAATAATATTTGATTTTATATCTATTAATTAAATAGCATTCTTAAAGTATACTTTGGACTTAAGCTTTTACGTATAGGTATCTAAATGATTAGTTTAAATGTATTGACACAAATATTTAAAATCTTTCCCCAGGAAGCGTTAAACATCGTGCAAAATGAATGTCACCGCTGAAGCCAAGGAGGTTAGATTGTACTCACTAACTTGCGTGGCAGTGTCAGTAGTTGGGCAAATGCGCCGTTTTCTTGCCGAACTACTAACATGTCAGTAATACAAAAATGTCTGAAACGCTTGTACTTAACGCTGCCATCCAATAATTAAATAAAATGCATTTCATAATTCTTCTTTTTTATCTAGTATATATATCTGGTATATAAATATTACCTATTAAACTATTTTTTATTGCATATATCGCTCTAATATAGAAATAATAGTCTTCTCTATTTCGCAATATTTTCATGTTCACTCTGAACACAGGCATAATTTTAAACGTTTTCGTAGCCTCGAATTTTATTATTATTTTTTAAAAGTTTCTGATATTAAAAGATGTCACGTTTGTTTATTCATTATACTAATAATAGTTACGGATTGCTTATATATTTTGTTCAGATATTATTTGATAGAGTTTATATTTTATTTATAATAACATAGATTTGGGTATTAGTAGTTGGGTGGGGTGTCAGTAGTGCGGACATCCACCCTAGAACCTATTTGTATTATCTTACATAAGCCTTTAAATTTTAGCTCATAAGCCTGAACAATAAAAAAATTGTCTTCGCAGCAAATTCTTATGGCAATATTGATGCCATCTTCAAGATTAACGTTTTCGAATTTCTATATATTTTTTATCAATTTAATTCATGTGAGGTATAATATAAATATAGACATTTTATTATTTATATTTATGCATACATACACATTAAAAAAGTATTATTACAAATTATAAAGTATTTACGAATGACTAATACAATCATACGCAGAACTACTAACAACTGATGCTTCTTTTATCATATTTCTTTTAAGTTTATCGCAGCAGTTCTTTGCTTGGGACTGGTCAGCAGGTGGAGCGATGCACTGATCAACTTCTAAAATATGGCGAGATATCAAATTCTTGAATTGATTACTCGCTTGATTATAGCATTCCCATGCAGCTGGAGTATTCTTGGTGTTTACACTTTCCTGAAAATAAATTTTTTTTTCACTTTGTTGAGTACGGTTTATAATTTAGTTAAAATTACACGAAAACTGTTCCAAACGTATTAAAATTTGCGTTAATCTGCAGTTTTTATTTAAACCGCGATTCTTACCTGAAGAAGTTCTTCCATACCCTTCACAAAAATAGTAAGTCTGTTAACGTGTGTCTCTTTTAAATCATCTCTCCAATCTGCTGAAGTATACTATACGAAAATAAGAGAGTAGTTAATCTACTTTAATCAAAATAAAGTGATACAATAAACATTGTTTATTTCGTAATTTGCATGTTTATTAATAAATATTTTAAAATGCATGAATTCTAAACAAATATAAGATTAAACTTACATGAATGATGCAAATTGCAAGAAGAATTGCGACAGAGTGAAATTTCATATTTCGTTTGATGTTAAGACTTTTTAACAATTTCAGACAAGCACTAAAGAACTAACTAAGTTTTAGTATATCTTGGAGACTCCTTTTAATTACTGACTTTTAAGATAAAATGTACAGCCGATTTCTACACGTAATGTATTCGAGATATTCTGGATTTGATAAACAATGAATGCGAGTAGATAACGAGAATGGCGTTATATAATTTATAATTTTTATCATCGATAGCTTTGATATAAGATAAAATATAATAGTAAAGCTGGAATCAAACAATCCAATTAAGGTGGGAAGGTACTCAGAAGCTTTCAAAAAATAATATTTTTTTTATTATTTATTTTGTATCATATATGTGTAAAGAATACGTCAAAAACTTTTCAGACACTCATTTAACCAAATAAAAAAGATATTAACATTTTAATTGTCGAGGTCCCATATGATTAACATGTATTTCAGAAACTTTGATTTGTTTTATCTCGTAACTCTGTTTTGATATTCAAAATGATCCACGCGTCTCAATTTGTAACCAATCGATCTCAAACTTTACACACAAGTTCATATACATATTATTTGAACATCAACAGAAGCATTATTGATTTGCAAAGATTTACAAGTTCATTACAACTTACTATCAGCTATATAATAAAAAATTTAAAATACCCTGGTGGAAAATGAATCTAGAACTATGTAGATCTATCTAGTTTGCCATGGGAATAATCGAGGGCCTCGATAAAACTAGATACTTTTCTACCAGGGTATGTTGATCTTTTCTAACTAATAATACTGTAAGTAGATAAAGATACATCCAATTTTAAAAGCACTCAGTTAATATTCAAATAATATGTATATCAAGTTGTGTGTAAAGTTTCAGATCGATTGGTTACAAACTCAGGTGCGTCGATCATTTTGAATATCAAAACATTGAGTTACGAGATAAACCGAATCAAAGTTTCTAAAATACATGTAAATCATATGGATCCTCATCAATTAAAATGCTCATATCTTTTTTATTTGGTTATATGAGTGTCTGAAATTTTTTTGACATATTCTTCACACATACGATACAAAAAAAAAATTTTTTTTTATTTCTTTTAAGCTTCTGAGTAACTTCCAACCTTAAGAAAGCGTTGATTCAATTTTATAAATTTCAAGATTAAGAAATAATATTTCTTTCAGCAATAAAAAAATACGTAGAATAATTATTTGAAAATTATTGTACATGTAAGTATAATACAAGGTTATCTCGTGTGTATATTTTTCTGTATATTTCATCATCACATGCATTTTATATTTTGTATAGTTGTATAATTGTATCAATTTAAAAAAATGTATAATACTGCCATCTTACATAATGAGTTTTGCAGTAAAAAATGACTTAAGTCCATTATTTTAAGTATCGAAATATTGAGGTTTGAATTTTTAAATTGCCATTTACACCTATGCAAAATAACTTTTGCAACTTTTTACTTTTCTATTAGGTATTTTCACGTCTGACATCATTCTTGTTGTACCCTCAACTTTCTCGATATTTGATTGGCTGATGAGAGCTGGTAACTTGGCAACTCATTATTATACCCCTAGCTTTCTCGTCATCTGATTGGTTTGACGTAAGATAGCCTAATGTGAAAGTACGAGTACATATACCATGCATTATCTCTATAGTAAAATAATGATTGTAATCACTGAAACCGGAAGTAGGTGTAACGCTAAATTAAACATGTTATAACTATGACATACTGATAGAAGGGTCAATTTGGAGATGATGGAAGGGTCGTTAGCATAACGGGACAAAATTAGGATAGGAAGGATAAGTGGACGGGGGGAGGGGGTATGAAGAACGTGAAGGGGTATTTTTTCTTAGCAAAATAATGGAAATAATAATATAGGCCCCGTAGAGCTAAATTAAGTGAGACGCAGAATTAACTCTTCATTTTCTATGATGTAGTGCATCGACGAATGAAATGAAGGAGTCAGAAAGAACCGGTAGCGTAAAAGAATGAAGAAAATATAACTGGGTGAAGTCTGGCGAGTGATGGGGGAACTGGATGGGCGTGGAAATAAAAATTGATGTAAAATACACGTATTGTGTAAAATAAGAATATTTAATAATTCATAATCAATAATTAATTGTCACAGCTCCACTTCGAACTTATTTCAGTGTAAACAACTTTCTTAGGATAACTGTCGAAAATTTTTGGTTTATCCTTAATATTATTTTAAATGAGAAAAATTACGAATGGAGAGTAAAAAGGAAAGTCGAAAAGTCTGTTTTAGTAGATGCGTAATATTCTTATTTAAATTGCTTGACAGAAAAAACAAGTGAAAAAATGTGTTAAAATTTAAGGTATTTTTTACTCCATTTTGTATAAAGAATCATCTGACATTTTTCAATGGGGATTCATTATTCTTTTATTTATATATTTTGTCATGACATCATCATCTTCTTATTTTTATGTAAACATATATGTTTGACACTTAAGTTAAGACTATCTAATAATATTAATAATCATATTCTTTATATTATAAACAATACTTATAAATAATTTTATATACAAAATGGATATTAATATCTATTTTCTGTAATTCATATTAATATCGATATCGTCAACAATCGCAATTGTGACGCGCGTAGCGTATCTGTGATTCCTTATAGTAGATACTAAAACTACTAACAGTTTAATTTTCAAAAAAAGTGAATTATTAAAATGTTATATCTTGAAGTCGCAGAACTAATTTCTCAAAGAGAATAAATCTTAATTTTTTTATTTTAGATCTGGATTCACTTAGTGCAAAATCGGGATTTATTTAACGGGTATTTTAGAGTTAATATTTTGACACCGTTCATTCTAAAACGGTATCACTTGTGTCTAACAAAGATTTTGTTTGGAGCATGTTAATTTCATGCGTGAAAACACATGCCATTACCATACGTGAACCAAAAATGTACGATTTGACAAAAGATTAAGAAAATATTGGTAGAACTGTTCAACATTATTGTCGTCAAAATTTTGGAAGATGTTTTACCGGGTTTTTCATATAATCACATAATCGAGTTAAAGGACATATCTGCATCAGACTGCACCTAAGCCTTTGTGTAAGCAATCAAAATTATAAGGAGCTTAACAAATATCTAGATACAGTTTTGATTGGGATTTAAAGTATCATGATCGACGCAAGGCATGAGTCGCGACTATTTTTGTCTTCGTTATAATTAAACATACAAATGAATAAGCATAGGTACAAAAGAAATGATTCTTAAAACTAATCATAACGGAAAAATTCTGTGTTAATTGGAGTATTATATTTCGTAAATAAAATAATTTTATGACAGCTTCTGATTGGTTTAACAAACGATTTTAGGAATATTTTAAACTCTTACGGCCACCAATTCAACTAGAGCAAAACAGATACTTCGCCAACTCTCCATTCTTTAACTTTTGGATATATAAAGCCCTACCCCCCACTTTCTTCCTGGTCAATACATAATTTCATTCTTACCTTGAGCGTTATGTGCAACTTTAAAGTTAATTTGTAAGCGAGTGTTATCATTTATTGGGCATTACTTTGAATGTTATTCTGAATCTGTGCGTGTACTCTTATTTCACTGTTATTTTCAGTAAAATCAAACCACTCAAATCTACAAATCAAGACCATATTCGCTGTATGTATAACTTAGGGACCCTTTGGGGCCCCTCTAGAGGGTCTCTATTATAACTTTAGAATCAGCGCCACGACGACGTAGTATTTTTTCGAACGACTCTTGAACTCTGTAAATAATCAAATACATTATTCTCTGAACACTGATAATTTTCCTAAGGTTCCAAATAAATATTTTCCTTGTAAAAACCATTTTAGTATTTACAGATGAATTAGAATTTTTATAAAAAATTATTTTCATTTAATGTCCATAATAAGACTCTATGTATTTTATGGCTCTAGGAATTCCCGAATCGGTCGCATAGTTAGCATCATTCTGTCACTATGAACATAGTGAATAGGACTCGAACCCAGAACCTTTGGATGTAATGTCCCGGGCTCTATATCAACTGAGCCATATTGCGTTTCTTGGAAATCAAAAAAAGGGAGATTCCATAATACGACTGATTTTATGAGTGTTCCGCTCAAGATCATTTCAATGTTTAGCGTTATATTCACGATTGAAAAAAAACAGTCAAATGGTAGAGCTGGGATCAGGACTTGAATTAGAGACTTTTTGATCCACAGTTTCGGGCTCTATCTTTCGGACACATCGAGCTATATGAGAAAGTGAGATGTAAGTTAAAAAGATTGAATTTTGCGCTCGTGTTACTCTCAATATTAAGTGTATACATTCAATATTTGAAACTAAAGAATTGAGTTATATACACAATATTGAGCATTGTGTATTAACGAGTCTCGATTGAGAGTAAACACTGATACTATATATAATGGGATTTAGTTCTGAATAAATAAGTGTTACGCTAAAGCTTGCGAGTTAACACTTAATTTTTTCGAGTACATAATACTTGTGCCTTGTACACTCAAGTGTGAGACGCAATTTCTTAAAGTAAATACTCAAAATTCAGGGTAAAATGTTTAATAAAGTTCAGAGTATACTTCAATCGAGACTGAGCACTAAAAATTGCAGTTATTTCCCCTCAAGGGACATCTCCCAACAAACTCTCAGCGGGGGTATTATCTCGCGCACAACACTATATAGGTACCTAATAGAGATCTCGACTGCGAGCGCGCTCGCGCCTGCAGCCACCTCGCGATCTAGACTGATGCGCGCCCCGTGCGCTATACCTACACACGTGCTTGCGACTGCGCTACGGGCGCGCTCTCTCTAACTTTAGATCGCCGATCCCGAAATAACGCACTCTGTGCTGCCGCAGCCTCTCTCTCTTTCTCTCGTCAGGAGCGCGCCGATCGTCATCGCGCTGTGCGTCGACGAGTCGCGCGCATATAGTCTTCGACGAGGCTCGGGGTAGAACTTTTTACGAATTTTCCGCAGCTCTCTGTCCCTCTCACTCTCTCTCTCTCTCTCTCTTTCTCTCTGCGTTTTAGCCAAAAGCTTCCGAGAGACTCGCAAGCTGCAGGCTGCAAGCGTGAATATCGTCTGCTCGTCGTACACGATCCAGCAAACTGGATAACTCTGGTAATTATTATCACACGCGGGCATACTGTGCAGGGAATCGAATTTCGTATTGTTTTCTTTCGGCGGAGAGTCGTCGGGTGTCGAGGAGAGTATATAGAAGGTGTATTATGTCGAGTACGAGTGAGAAAAAGCTTCGTAGCGCGAGAGCTTGAAACGCGTGCGCCGCGGAATGCCGTGCGTGTCTCCTAATTAGGAGCTTTTGAATTTTTTCTCGTGAATATGTACTTTGCGCTGAGGTGATTTATTGCTGGACGTTGTGATGGCCTGAGGTGAGGTTGTGTATATGTTAATAGGAGCTTCACAACGGCAGGTATTTCTATAAATAAATGTGTAGCGAGTGGAATGTTGGGACAGGCTGCTTAGATTTACGTTTTGTGATAAACATTATTTGTGCTTAAATCATGTGAGTATAGAATACTAAATTTAAAACAATTTATTGAGATTTGCTTACATTCTTTTAGTGTATCTGATGACAACTCTAAAATACCTGCTTTAAGCTTTAGAACTTTAATTTGAAAAGAATCGAAATATGTGAAAAATGATACTCTTTACGCGTAGGAGGTTCATTTGTCTCAGAACTGATTGTGTTGCGGTCTTTATTGGTTTCATGTGACTAGCTAGAGAGCTTATTTTATATAATCACATTATTGCGCATATTTAAATAACATTTTAAATATTACATAAACATATTTCTATTATAAATTTTGGAAATTTTTTAAATGTGTATGCACAGCCCAATTCATAGAAAAACGATTGTTATACTAACTATTTATTGCTTATGCTGGTTAGGACTCAAGAGAATTAATTCACCGCCAATAAAAACTTTTTTTATTAATATTTAGTAACTTCTTACCTGGTTCATAAATGTGTATGCACAGCCCAATTCATAGAAAAACGATTGTTATACTAACTATTTATTGCTTATGCTGATTAGGACTCAAGAGAATTAATTCACCGCCAATAAAAACTTTTTTTATTAATATTTAGTAACTTCTTACCTGGTTCATAAGATAAATAAATTCATTTACACATGAATATTAAAAAATAAATTGCAATTAATATTACTGTTATATACTGATCGGCAAATCACTATTACAAATAGGTAACACGTAGGGAAATTTTCTAATCTTAAGGTCAAAAACCTTTTACGAATCGTATATATATTCTATACTATAAATTTAATAATTGAAATTCACGCTTTAAGATCTTCCGCGTCTGTATCTATATATATGTGACGGAATCTCTGATCGATTTGGCATTCGATTCCCGGTCACGATCATCAAAGATGCGTTGCGGTGTGCGCCGCACATGCGATCGGGAAGTGAGCATGAGTTTTATAAAAGACTTATAGCGGAAGTGCTGACCGACCAATGATCGACTTAATCAAATAAAATAAAAACATATATTATTCGCTGCAAAGTAAAAGACTTTTATTTGAATTTAATGTCTTGATCACTACAGAACAATGTTTATTGTAAATTACCTGCTGATAAAGTGAATCATTGAAATTTTAAAGAATAAAGTTTTTTATGCACTTTTGATAAATCCTGCATTAAAAGTTAAAACTATATAAGATAAATGCTTAATAATGCATCTTTAATTATTTAATATGGAAGCTTATATGCAAAAAGTACACATTTCACTATATTTTTCAACATGTATAATGGCAAAAAAGTCATACCTATGATAATAACTAGGAAGTTCATATAACGGACGAATAAGTACACAAAAAATCAATAAATCATTATAATTCATTGCATTATATTAATACAAATTTTTATAATGAATTGTTTAAGATACAAATTGGTCATATATATATTCTACCAAAGAAATTTTATAATTAATTAATTTAAATCTTATTTATTTTTTGTTAAAATTTTTGTATTTTACGCAATAAAATAATTATAAAACAGTGCTTTTAAATCTTGCCAAAATTGTGCTACAAGTGTTATTATAGATATTACAAATACTGCAGAAATTATTTTTTCAAGAAAATTGAAGAGAAACTTGTCGAATTGATTTTACAAGAAAAAAGATAGAATAAACATGCAATGATTTTATTTTTTACAAACCAGTTATTGTTTTTTCATTCAGAGTAAAACTTATTTAAAAGTAAATTCTACAGATTTTTTATTGCATGGTGTGAAAATAAGTACAAACCCTAATACGTATAGAGCACTCCATACATTATACTTATATTAATTCTTAATGCATTGTTAATATTAATTAGTATTTATTGCAAATAACTTTTGATAGAAAGAATAAAGCAGGCAAATAGCTTCTTTATATCTTCATATATTATTTTTGTGGCTAGGAAAATAACTTTTTTTAAAGAAATTATAATTAATGATAATGTAAACGCATCGTTTGGAAATTTTACTTCAACTTTCAAAAATAATTTAATTTGAGGTATTTTTTGTGTGATCTTGATTAAAAATCTTTAGTATGAATTTTGTTATTCCAACATCTCGAATTGAATACAATCAATTAAACTTTTAAGATGAAAGCGCAGTATTTATTATTTGTTATCCACCGTACTGAATTTTCATAAGTATAACATTTACCTATGTATTTGTCACAATTTATTGTTTATTTAAAATATCTTAATTATCGATTTATAATATAAACATTTTATAATATTAAAAACAAATGAAGCATAGTCATATTATTTATAGTTGTAAAAAACATATAGCTATAACGTATACCTTTTCTTCACAAAATATTTTTTAAAAAATAGATAAATCATGCGCGCGCATGATTCGCAAACATGGATGCCGTTCTTTTGTTGTCATATAGCAACATTATATGCACTGTGTTTGATCGTTAAAAACACGCACCGACTCATAACTAAGTACCAAAGTTTGATCTTGCTTTTCTAAATAAACAATACGTTTTGACCACAGATGCACCGATCATGGAGAACAACGAGTCAGAAAGCATAAAAATCGAGCCGGTCGTCGAGCCGAAAAAGGAGATTGAAGTAAGTATATTCACTGCCCGGTTGTTTTGCTCTTCGCATAACCTCACTATTTTCTACGTTATTCGTCTTCCCTGCTATTTTCTACAAAAACATAATGTTTATTGATGATTTTACAGTATGTTGCAAATAATTATTCTACTTTTATCCATACAATAGTATTTACTATTTACAAGAAACGGTTTTCATTTTAATTGATAAAGAATTGCTATATATAATTGAAGAATTAACATTTTTTTTGCTTGATTTAAAATGGAATCTTAAATTTCAATGATTGTACAAAGTACTTTATTACTATTAGTGATTTTTCTTAAAAATTACATGAAAAAGTAGCTCATTTTCATAAATAATATACTTAAAACTTCAAAATTTGTTTAGAAATTATAAACTACAGCTTTATAGTATTAGTATTGTAAAATATTCAGATTTATTTCAATAATTATATTATTTATAAATGTTTGTCATTTAGTTCATATTCTTATGAGCAAAATTTAACTTATAAGCATAACAATAATAATAACAAAAATATTGTTTCCTCAAGACAAAATCAGACAAAGTAGTAGTCTCAAATAAAGAGAAGCGCAATGGTAAAGATGAGAAACCTAGATCTAAGAAAGATGACAAGAGCATAGATCAGATTTTGAAAAGTCTAGGTAACCTAGAAACACCTGAAGAAAAATTATCCGCCATGTGTAAAAAGTACTTAGAAGTCATTGATGAGAATCGCAAGTTACAAATGACTCTCAAACAAACTGAGAAAAAAGTATTAATGATTCAGAGAGAGAAGGAACAATTTCAGTCAGAAAAAAGTAAAGCTGTTTTAACGAGGAGTCGACTGGAAAGTCTCTGTCGTGAGTTACAAAGGCAAAACAAAGCTGTAAAAGAAGAAAGTCTTTTAAAGATAAGAGAAGAAGAAGAGAAGAGGAAGGAAGTTTCAGCTAAGTTTCAGAGTACACTGGCTGAAATTACAGCTTTAATGGCTGAAACCAATGAAAAGAACGTAAAGCTACATGAGGATAACATAGAGATACACAAGAAGTTCAAATCAGTATTTGATGAAATGGATATAAGAGAGCAGCACTTTGAAGGAATGCATCAAATGATGAAACATGAACTTCAGGTTGCTGAGGCAAAACTTGGTAAGGTTACTTTAGAAATGACGGAAGAGAAAGAAACACTTTTAAAAGAGAAGAATCAACTTTTACTTGTAAGATTATATGATTATATTAGATGCCTTTATTATGAACCCTATAAACATATACTTATCATATAATCAATCTTTTACAGAAACTAACTGAATACCAAACTAGAATACGTGAACTTCAAACAGTTGAATCAAATTTACGAAGTCAGATTAATATGTATACAGATAAATACGATGAATTTCAATCTGCCTTGACTAAAAGTAATGAAGTGTTTGGAGGATTCAACGAAGAAATGGAAAAGGTATGCATAATACGGAACATTATTAAAAGATATATCGATGCTAATTATAAAAAATTCTATAGTGTTTCATATTTCAACAAAATTGTCTAGTTTCTATGAAGCAAACAACTGATATGATTAACAATGAAATGTTCCATTAAAATACAAAAATAAAATATCAATATAGTGAATGTATTGCCATAATTTTCAGATTTTTAAATATAATTTTTTTTATAGTAACAGAATAAAAATGTATTCTTTTTTAGAAAATTGAAATACGATAATTTTTATATAACGCATTGATATATTTGCCATTTTAATAATTTAATTTTACTTTAAAATTTATTTTGATAAATTACTATTTGGAATTTGTATTAATAATTTATATAGTATAGAAAAATACAATTATTTGTGATCTAATTATCAAATATGATTTTCAAACAAGATGTCCAAAAAAATTTTGAAGTTGGAAAAGGAAACAAGTTTATGGAAATTGCGTTGGGAAAAGAGTCATGCTGCATTATTGGAAATGGCAGCGGATAAGCAAACAAGGGATGGTGAAATTGCTACTTTGAACCGAAAGTGTTCGCTTCTTCAAGAACTGTGCAAAGCATTTCAGCAAGAAAGAGCAACGCTTTTAGCACAATTAAAGGAGAAATCTAATACTGATAATAATGAAGAAAGTAATGAAGACAAAAAAACTGAAGACAATCAAAAACTTATTGAAAGTGTTGAAAATGCGGTAGGAGTTCTAACAATAAATGGAACAGCTATTTTGGATGATATAAATGCCAAAATTGAAGAGCAAACCAAAGAAGCAAAGACTGAAAAAACTTGCTCTATAGCAGATAAAACTGAAGTTAATATAAATGAATCGAGTAGGGAAGTGCTAGATTCAAATATAGATTTGAATACAAATGCAGATACAAATAAAGATAATTCGGAAAACATTAGTACCAAGATTGTAAATAGTAATGACGAAAAAAGACTTATAGAAAATGTACCTGTAATAGCAGAACAAACGCAATCAACAATCAGTAACTCTACTATAGTAACAATACCCGAAAATTCCTTGGAATGTAAAAAGGAGGAAAAAATCTTACTAGTGCCTGTCGAACCAAAAGATCCAATTCTAACTGAGACTGCAACATTGAATTCAGAGCAGTCAATACAGCCTCTTGAAATGAAAAAAGAGGAAACAGTTAATCATGTGGTTTCAAATACTCCAGATATACTAAAATGTGTTAATGAATCACAAGTCAGTGATAAACCGGAAAGTCATCTGCAGGAATCAGTGATTTCCAAGATAAAAGATGCACCTAAGGTGGAAAGTCATAATGAAATCACAGATACTGTAGTACCAAATGGAGAAGTTCATTCTCACCCTGTAACAAATAAGAAACATAAGGTAAATTACAGAAAAAAGTAATAAATTTACAAAATAAAGACAAAACTTTTATGTTGGATTAAACTGTCCACCTTTCTCAATATAGCAATATAAAACAAAATACAAATTTTATATTATTTTACAGGATGGAAAAAAGAAGAGAAGTAAGAATTAGTGCATTTTTCATAAATTGCATCCTAAAGTGATGTAGCGAAGTAACTCCAGAACCAAAAGTCTATCCAGTAGATCCCACTGAAGTTGAGTGTGAATCTTTTAGCTTTGGAAACTTTTGATGAGTGAGAAGTTTATATACATGATATAAGTGTTCTTTTTACAATCAAGATACTCATTGATCTCAAATCAATGTGTTTTTGGTAATTCTTGGAATAGATTCAATAAGAAGTGCATCCTTCAAGACTAGTTCCTGTATTTTATGATCGGCTGATTATAATTATTGCCACTGAGTTTAATTTACATAATTTTACAGTACACTACTTAATAAAACTCAAAAGGAGGTGTAGTAATAATAATAATAATTACATAGTATAAATTCTATAATATTTTATTTTTAACTTTTTGAACTCATAATCGTGAAAGCGTTTTTGATAGTTTGTTTAAATACTTAATTATATTTTGTAAATTAATATTTGCAAAATATAATTCTTATATCCAACGTTTAAAGTAATTTTTTTAATAACTGAAAATAACTGAATACTTTATTTAATAACCTCCTTTTTTGTATTTACTATTTAAATAACTTTTAATATTTTTTGACTGCTCGTTAAATAAGTTAACAAATTATCTCATAGAATAAAAGTGTATTTATTTATTTTTTATTTTCTTGTTCGATACTGTAATAAACGTTTCATTTCGAATTCATCTATTTTTTTTTTTACATCTAATTATGCCAGAAAATAATTTTAGATTAATTCATGACCCTTAATACATGGTACTTACAAATAACTATAATAGCAAATGGTATGTAGTAATTTTGAAAACAATTTGTACATAAAATAAATAAAAGTATAAATGAATGTCTTTCATGTTGTAATTCAAAATTTGAAATATAATTATAATATATATAATTTTACAAAACGAGAATTAAGGTGGTTCTTTCATAGACCCCATAAAAATAAAAATTTATAGAATAATTTGTTTACGTGTTAGAACATCAGAAACGTTATAATATAAAAAGGGTACTTTAAGTGACAAAACATTGTTTTCTCATGAATATTTTGTGATTGCAAAATTAAATATCAACTAAGTTGGAGAATGATTTAACAAATGATCCTAATCTTTTTTATTTTTTATCCGATTTCAATTTGGAATGCCACATTTTGTTTCTTGAAAGATTTCAGGGAGACTTATCGATATAAAAATTGAAAAACATCGAAAAACCTGCAAAATTACAGCCAATTGTTTATACAAGTCCATACACGTATTTTCGTAAATTCGTGCGTGTGCAAGTATCAACTATAGGCTGTAACCTATACTTCTAGGTTTTTCGATATTTTTCCATTTGTATATTGGTAAGTCCCCCTGAAATCTTTCAAGGAATAACATGAGACCTTCCAAATTGAAATTGGATAAAATAAATTCGCATCATTTGTCAAATCGGTCTCTAATTTACGCGACATATAATTTTGCAATTTCGAAATTATCATTATAGCACACTAACCTCAAAATGCCAACTTTATTGTCGATTTTGAGGTTGTTGTGCTATAAAATATCGTATGAGACTGTTGTGGGAGGTGTTTTTCTACCTTGCTCGATTTTCTCACTCGCTTCGCTCGTGCGAAAACCCTCGAGCAAGGTAGAAAACCATCTCCCACAACAGTGTCATAATATACTATTAAAAAATTTTTTTTTTGTCACTTAGAGTACCATTCACTTATATTATAACGTTTATGATATTGTAATACGTAAATAAATTATTGTATAAATTTTTATTTTTAAGCTCGATTCTCATGAAAGAACCACCTTAAAGAACGATTTATCGTTAAACAAAATATGTGTAGGAATAGGTAAATAGGTATCTATTATCTAAAGGTTTCTCTGTCGACATTTAGAACCTTATAGATATATTATATATATTATATATGTATATATATATATATATATATATATATATATATATATATATATATATATATATATATATATATATATATATATATATATATATATATATATATATATATATGTATATATATATATATATATATATATATATATATATATATATATATATATATATATATATATATATATAATATACATATATATAATATATGTGTGTGTGTATATATGATTATAGTGTTGAGAATATACACTATTTAATTTACTTTTCTTTTCTTAATAGAGGATACGATGAGTATGGTCAGTTGTCTAGGATAAAATGCTTTTATATACTAAACCATATTTCATTATGAACTGACAAACAAGTAGCACACATAACTACGAAAAAGATTTCATACAAAAGTATCCATATTGAATATAATAAATCATTATACTTATACATAATATTTACAGATAATATAAGGTAGATGATTTCAGCAAATTAAATTTAACCACCAATGATATTAACTTTGCTAAAAATAAACCTAGAAACATAATATTAAGAAATTTATTATTGTCGAAAATGCATGCATTTGGGTTTGCATATCATTAACTTTTGTACTGTAAAAACACCCATATAGTACAGAAATTATTCATGCGAAAAGTCATTCAGCAAGGTAGTAGAAAATAGCCGAGTACGGTTAGACATGCGGCACTTCAGATTGCTAAAATTAGAAAGACAAAACAACTTATTAACATAATTTACGCCTAACACAACTGAAACACACTTATGGAACTCCAAATTCGTAAAGTATTTATTAATGTTAGGTATATTAATTCAGCATAATTCTTAAAAAGAAATGCATAATAGAATGTATTTTAAATAAATTAAGTAATGTACGCGTAAAAAAATAACAATCTTTTGAAGATTGAACCAAATTTGCCTTGGTGAAGGTAGCACTAGCGCCAAAAGCAATGTTAAATTCCCATAAGGTGGTGAAAGTTGGAAGTACAATAGTGATGGTGTTATGTCCTACGCCTGTTCCATACGAACAGACCAACTTTTCCACGATAAAAAAGCGCGAAAAGGTCTCCCCTTTTAAACTATATTAAATAATGGTTACCGACGTCTATTTTAAGTACGAATAAAAACTATTAAAGAGATAGTTAAATAAAAAGACCGTTGATTTCATAAGATTCAAAAAACCGAGAAAACAAGTATCGCAAGACAAACCCGAATCAAATCCCGAGAAAACAAAACAAACACTATATTTGTAAACAATTAGGAGAAAACAAATATCGCGAGACGAACCCGAGTCAAATCCTGAGACTTAACTTCACGACAGTTATACTCTGATTTTTTATAAGTCATTAATTAATTGTCAAACAGAAAATCTTCTAAGTTTATATTAAATTAAAACTTTAAAATTATTCAAAGTCTATTTATTTCTAATTCCCACTTAAGGCACACTTCAGTGCCTTGTAGACAAAACGAACTTACTCGCTTTGGTTCGATTAATATCGAATCGAAAGGTTGGATTTAACAATGGTCCATACATTACAGAGATAGAGGAAATGAATATTTTATTATGTTCTATAATATCTTGAGTTATTTCTAACAAATTATGATGTGTAGAATATTTACTTAACTACGAAAAAGAGTTTTTAAGATCAATATATATTGTCTAAATACTTTAAATATCCCGAAAAGCGATAAAATTGTTGTTTTTCCTAACCTCGCTATGCACTGCACCATCATTGTTGTAGTTACAACTTTCACCACCTTATGGGAATTTAACATTACTTTTGGTGCTAGTGCTACCTTTGCCAAGACGAATAATGTTTATACAATTTTGATGGTAAGCCAATAGTAACCCGTTTTCTTCAAAACTCAAACTTTTTTACAGGGATCTGTATTATCGACTTCTCTATTTTAAACAACTATTCGAGAAAACAAATTTTTTGGAAAAATAGATCTTACTTTGCCGTCCGAATATGTGTCAACATCGTCTGGTTGAAATTTAAAGATTTCTTTATTATTTGCAACCGAAAAACAGTTTTAAATATTTTTCGTGGTTTAGCAATGTGTATGGGTATACATTTTAAACGTATAAATTTGAAATTTCGAATGTAAAAAATGTTTTTGCCAAAAATTTGAAAAGTTCTTAAAGCTATGCAAGTTTTCACGCAGATACCGCTACGTTTGAAATTGTGTCTTACTCAAAACTATCTTTTTTAAACTGATGTATATACCTAATATCCAGTGTTGGGCGGTACTTAAGTACAAATTTCTAAATCTTGTACTACAAGTTCAGTACTTGAAAAAATACTTAAGTGCAAGAGTACTTAAGTGTCGTCGGACAAGTACTGAGACATAAAACAAATACTTAAGTACTTGTAAAGGTAAAAAAGTACTTAAGTAATTTTTAAAGTACTTTAAGTACTTTAAAAAGTACTTAAGTATTTCTTGAAGTCTTTTAAGTACCTAAGTACTCTTTTAAGTATTTAAGTACTCTTTTAAGTACTTAAGTAGTCTTTTAAGTACTTCAAATACTTGATAAAAGTATTTAAGTATTTTTTAAGTACTCAGTTTTTTTATTTTTAAGTATTATACTTGTATTTTTCTCTTAAGTAATAAAGTACCAATTTTCACAACACTGCCTACATCTCATTTTTTATCAGATTGGAATTTTTATGAGAGCTTTGTAATATAGGTTTTTTTATTGCTCTCTTCCATTTTTTGTGCAATGTTGAAAAATGAAAAACGTCGGTCGGTTTTTTTTAATCTTTTCTTCGAAAGTTATATAATCTGTCTTTATTTTTTATTACAAAGCTTGTATTAGTAGGATGTCAAACTATTCAAATTTCCCGCCGAACTTTCTAACCTCAAATCTTTGGCCGAGGTATGAACAATTGATTACAATTAATAAATAAACTAAATTATGAAAAACCAAGACTTCATTACCCTTCCTTGTGTAGCATTCTATCACTCTGCTAAGTTTCAGATAATAATATCATTGCATATATAAATTGTATTTGAACGAAATTTCGGAACACCTTTCATAGAAACGAAGGGCACAACTTTTTTAAAGATATTCATATTATCGGCTACTGCAATTATAGATGTTAATGTTTTCTAATGACATTTATACACAACTTACTTTAAGATACGTAGTCTATAATAGTATTAAAGATATTTTATAAAACATTCAATTTCATTTAAATAAAAGCTATTTTTGCTATCACCGTGGCTTTCCCTTTGAAAGCGAAATTTCACTTTTATTAATTTTCTTGTAGAAAATAGTAATTTGAATAAGTGAATAGCAATAGTCATAAACTTTCAAAGAAATGCAAAGGTATTGTAAATTTGAAGTGGAATAATACTGTTCTTCCCCTAGGGCCTGGTGGAATTGATTTTGTGAAAAATTATCTATGCAAAAAATTTGATGCAAAAAATATTTAAATGGTTTGTAACTGTATTTAAATATAAATGTAAGATGCCAATAAGTTTATTATGCTTGAATGTATGTTTTTGTAAAAATAAAAGGTGAAGTTATCTTATTATTTTCAAAAATGTATGTACACCCGATGGTGCAACCATTTTTCCGAGTGCGCCCCTAAGGCTGGTTCTACAACAGCGTGTTTATGCGTGTTTGAAAATGTTCGAGCGTATTTGTGCCGGATGAAATATCTAGTAATTTTCTAAAATAGTAACTATAGAAAGAAAAAAGAACCAGAATAGAACGATGAATTTGCTCCTTTTTGGCTCTTTTTTTCTTTCTATAGTTGGTATTTTAAAAAATTACTAGATATTCTAACTGGCACAAATGCGCTCGAACATTCTCAAACACGTATAAACACGTTGTTCTAGAACCAGTCTAAGTGAGAATTCACATAAGCGCCATCCCGACACCTGTGTGATGACCGTGTGCGGTGCTGTGCTGTGCTGTGCCTGTGCTGTCCAATTTTAGAACGGAGAAGTCTATCTACATCTGTGTCTATGGTGTTGGTGTCGTTTTACAAAACTGTGCAGGTAGGGTAATCTACCCAATAGATAGACAATGACCAATAGATAGACGATTTATGAATATTATTGTATCTACGAAACTAGTAGTTTTTCAAGCAAAATTTCAAATTCTAATTGCATAAAAGCTTGCTACGATTAAATTAAATATGATATTTATGAACGACATGCTCTTTTTGTATGCAAGAGGTATCTTCAAAAATCTCGTCTATCTATTGGATCTTCGCTATGTATAACTTAATAACCCAATAGATAGACTAATAAAGTAAATGGACATTGAGAATCGTCTATCTACTGGGTATTCGCACGGATTTGCACTATTTTCGTAATTTCTAATTAAACAAAAACTTCTAACACTATTAATATTTTTTTACCGATAAATTAAAGTTTGTTACATTCGATAATTGTCAAATTGTTTTAAACAAACGATATTATCATACAAAAATCTGATGTAGTAAGTGAGAAAATCCTTAAACGTCTATATATTGGCTAGTTTACCCTATCTATGTTTTCTGCTGGGGTTAATCGTTAATACTTGCGAAAGGAAAACAAATTTATGTTTCCATGTAATTTGTGAAAATATTTTTATTAAAATATAAATAAAACAGAGTAATTTATGCAAGACATTATAAGGCCGTAAAAATTGTAAAGTATTGTTAATTTGCTAAAACTTCACTAGTGAATGTGGAGGTTTTAAAACTAAAAAAGAAAGGACTTAGAAGGTGGTGGGCAAAGCCACATTTGTATTATCATATCTGAAATGCATTGGGAGCATACGAAATTATTTGTACATATTTCGAATTGCACTTCCCGTAAAGAGCACCATACACACATATGTAGATAGACTTCTCTATTCTAAAATCGGAAGGCGCTTATGTGGACTCTCACTAAATAACAACTTTTTCATAGACGTAAGAAACAAAATTGTTCTGAAGTCATATTCTTGTTGACTTTTTGGTGACTTCATATTCTTACGCCTATGAAAAAGTTGTTATTTAAGGGCAAGTTCGGAAAAATGGTTTTACCGTTGGGTGTACTTAAGCACGTGGAATAAACGGTAATAAATTTTTCGAGCTAACAATATACACATTTCAATGTAACAATAGAGAGGGATATGGTGACACCCACAAATCCATGACGCTTTTATAGTGCGACGCTTTTATAGTGCGATTCATGTTTGTGATAGCGAGCTGCGAGTCAGTAAACATATATAGCAACGGTCAAATTAATATTAGTACGATATTTCGGTAGTTGACACTTATTCGGATATATGTAAGTTTTTAATTTGATAATTATCTCGTCTAAGGCAGGATAAGCCAGCGCATCATTTTATACTGACGATTCAAGTACCGAGCCTGGGACAAAATACATAGATTTTTAATTCTAGGTTATTTATAAGAATAAATGTTAAAAATAACATTAAGAAATGTCCAAACTTAACATTCCTTTTTCATTTTTGAATAGTTGTAAAAATAATCTATTATTGTATGTATCTTCGAAAAAGTAGAAGAGTTCAGATACATCGGTTTGACTTTAAAAATGAGACTCATAAGAAAATCAAGAAAAGTCTGCATTCGGGATATGCCTTTATTAGGTGGACAAATTACTAAAATCACGATTATTACGGAGGACAAAACTAGAGATATATACAAAAAATACAATAACAGCAGTCTTATACGGATGCGGAACGTGGGCACCTGGGCACTAACTAAGAGTATAGGCTCAGAGTATTTAGAGAACAGAGTAAAAATACTCGGGGTAAAATAGATGGGATAACTGGAGAGTGGAGAATTTGACATAATCAGGAAATACACGAGTTATACGGAAAACCAAACATTACTAGAGTGATAAAATCTCGAAATTTAGAGTGGTCTGGGCACGTAACTAGAATGGGAAATGAAAGAACAGCACTTATTAGAGTACTGATAGGAAAACCAGAGGGTACAAGGCCTACGAGAAGACCGAGACGAAAGTGGGACGATATAATTAAAACAGATCTACGAGAAATACGATGCTATGAGGACTGGATGGAGTTTGCAAAGAATATAGGGATCGAGAAATGGCGTGATTGTGGGAACAAGGCTATGGACTACATAGTCTCAACAACTAGTAAAGGTAGCTACGGTGATGATGTAAACATGATCACAGCGGATATAAAAGTATGATGTCTGTAGGCATTTAAGCATTATTACTGCTAACCATTAATAGCTGACCATGATCTCGCTATATTATAAAGCATTTCGCCGCCGTCGTCGCCGGTTCAAGAGTTTTGCTGCCCCTCTTTGACTCCCCCTCATTGGCTCCCACTTACTGGTTTCCCCTCACTGACTCCCCCTCATTGGCACCCCTAAGTGAACTCCCTCTCATTGAACTTCTCCGCATTGTCGGCCTCATAGACCACTTATGAACCTTTTTCTCATTTAATTGACACCTACTCATGAACCTCTTTCTAATTGAATCTGAATCTCATTCAATTTCTTTTCATTTTCGTTTCATCCTTTGTGAATTGCTTTATCTATATTAAACAGTTTTATTGCTCCCATGGACTTTAAGCATTAAGACCAACGTATTTTGTATTCGGCCGTATATTTGCGGGGTAGGCGAGTGAAGCACAGCGCACATATATTTCACCTCTGCTACATAAGATTATGGCAATTTAAAATCTAAATGCGATTCCTTTCCCGCAATTCGGGGGTTAGCGAGCGAAGCAAGCAGGAGGCGAAGCCCCTCTAGTAATAATAATACTAATTTTTTTTCGAGGGTATGTAGAAAATGCCACCTAAGGCACACCCGACTGGGTCCGCACAGCCGGATAGTGTGGGGCTGGTTGGGGATAGATCCGCCGTGTGTATAATATAGGACGAAAAATTATTAAAAGTAAACAAAAACGCGAAAAAATTACACAGCCGTTGCATCACAAACCGACCTACTAAAATCTACCACCCTTTCCTCTTCTGGCGGAACCCACCATGGTACCGTTTATAACATTACCTCAGGGTAGTGCTATTCTTGTATAGTCTCAGCAACCACTGCTGCCTTGACCTGAACCAAATTTAAAAATTCATAATTTGAAATCCCCCGTGGGAACATCAGATCTAACCCGTCTCATTTATACGCGTATTCGAACCGGCGCATTCATCTCCGTATGGAAAGGAGAAGTATCCCTGTCCCTCCCCGCGACATTCATAAAATGAGAGAAAATGAGCGTCTGCCGGTTAAGAAAGGGTCCCATTTTCTCCCTTCTCGTCCATTTCCATAATAATAATAATAATAATAGTAATAGTAATAATGTATTTATTAAAAAATATCATTTAAAAATTGTTTAAAAATGTATAAAATTATGATTTGCAGCAAAAATGTTAAAATTCGTAAATGTCATAACAATTAATATTAAAACTATTTAGATTAGGTTCTATTTAATTATAAAAAAATATGAAAATCTGTAGAAAACTATTAACAATTAGTATAATTTTCATTTCATTTGTAAAATTGTTGACATTCATGATATCGTAATCTGTTTATGAATGTTTAAATTTTTTTAAATTGTTTAAGTTTGGGAAGAGTTAGCATTATTTATTTGTTTAATACTGCGAAATCGAGTGTTTACAACATATTGAAACAATTACATATTGAAAAATTTTAATAATCTTTTTTCCAAATATACAGTTATGGACCAAGTATTATATAACTTATTCACAAATCATTCAAACTTATTTATAAGATGACAATAATTTTCTTTTGAATATAACTGAAAAATCGGTTACAAATCATAAAAGTGACAATAGGATACTTTTTTGGGAGAACGACACTGATTAAAAACTAAATCCTGTAATCTGATGAGCTGATAAAAAACTGGGTCCTCGAGATGGAATACGTACACTTTTTCACATTATACAACATAATTTCGTTTTTGACAATTTTTCTTCCGTCAAGGTCGCAAGCTCCCACGAAACCAATAAAACACCCACAAGCTTTACGATTAAAAAAAAATCAGTACAAATTCACTCATCTTCGAAACTCAAAGCAAGGTCTTACACACCTTCTCTCACCTACTCACATATCATCATATACATCACACTGTATCCTCGAACTTTCGCGCTATCATCGTGCACCTATAAATCCCACTCTCCTCATCCATCGAGCGCGATCTTCGATTTTTCCTTCTCACGATCGACATGAACATCGGTCCCGCGCACCTTATATTCCGAGAGTTCGATAGATGCTGCGTGCAAGTGTGTATAGTGCTCATAAAAATATACGTTTATCCAGGCATTGCACACATGTGCGTATACACACACGCGTGCGCGCGCGCGCGGCGTCGGTCCCGTTATCGGCCCGTGCCGCGCGAGTGGGTCAGCGGCACTTCTCTATCTCGCTCTCGCTCCTTTCCATCGCTGTATAAAGATGCTCTTTCTCTGTCTCTCTCCTCTTCTCTCTTTTTCTTCTTTTCGTTCGTCTTTCTTTCTCTTGAGGAGGAACTTTTTCCTTCTCGTTCTCTATAAATAATTATCTGCCCGAAAGAGGCGCGATTTTTTTTAACGAAACTATTGCGCGATTCGTGGTGTGATTTTGGTATTTGCTTGAGATTTTTTAATGTTTTGATTTTTGAACTTTCAATGGATATCTGTGATTTTTGATTTGAAGAGAAGATTATTATTGGGTTTGAATTAATTAACTGATTGAGCTCGTGGATAAGGTAGCTATTACAGCTGAATTTTTATTTTGTTCAGAGCTTTAAAGCTTTAGTAGGTTTCGCTTGAAAACTTATTTAAGGAGGCAAGGTTGAGTTAGAACTTGGAAATTAACATTAATGTTTAAAGCCTTACTATTATACTTTTTCCTTTGAAGCTATGGGTACTTAAAAATTTTGTAGACAATATATTGTGTATGACAATATCTATGTGTGATACTCTAAATATTTCGAGAGAATTTCACTCTTTTGGAGTCAATTCTCAATCGAAGCGTTCATGAAAATATAGTCACTTATTTTGGAATGACTCTTCACTTTTAGAAAGAGTGTTATTAACATTTTTGTGTACGTGACTTTTGCACTCTATGTAGAGTGAAAGAATACGCGTAAAGAAAATAATTATTATTCAAGTATTCATTACAGTTTTCTGGAAAGGTATGAAGTTAAGAAATAAATATAAAAAACTTCAGAAAAATTGTTGGTCGGACTTGAACTCATGCTGACACTAGCGCTAGACCGCCGTTGCATGTGTTTGTGCGCGCTTATTTCTACTATGTATGTAATATTCGAATCCGTTTATAAACTCTTACTTAATACGAAAATCAGTTTAAACCATAATTACTTACAGCTTTAACCAAACAATGCTAATACAAATTTGCAGGACATAGTCAGCCATTTTAATCTAAAAAAATTGTTTAATCTCAAATAACTGTTTAAAATAAAGAAGTCGATAATACAGATCCATGTAAAAAGATTTGATAGAAAATGGTTTACTATTCCCTTTGAATTTGTAAAATAATGATTTGGTTACACTTTTAATAGATTCTAACTGAAAAGTACCCTTTCACCTCTATAGTTAAATTATTTAACCGCATAGTTGTATATTTTTAACGCATTTTTTTATACAGATAATAATCTCTTGAAAATTTAATTGATGGTTCCTGGTAAAAATAATGTTTTTAAGGTGAAAAGTTGAAATTCGAAACTTTTATTAATTTATAGGTTCTATTACAATACAAATTTCACTCCAAACTAGCGTAAAAATTAGAGTGAATCCTTAGTCACTCTAACTTAGAGTGATAAAATTCACTCTATAGATGGGAGTAACCGCATTCACTCTTTTAGAGTGAAAAGTCACTCTTTTTAGAACGAGGCCATCGTTCGCTCTACAATTAGAGCGAAAAATTCACTTAAGAAAAATTTAGAGAGTATGTTGCCAGTATTTTAAAATTTTATTGGAGCAATTATCCTATTTAGGCAGATCACAATTTTCTGAATTACTAGAATCTGACACTTTAATGTGAATACTTCCAAACTGAATGTAAGAATAATATTATGCTTGCGTGTATTTTGTTACAATAACAGTGGTAAATGTATATTAAAATGAAAATGATATTTCAAACATAAAGTTAATTTTAATCAACTGATATACATATTTTAATTTAAACTTAATATTTTTTAATTTTGGTCGTTTATTCCAAAGTAATACCTATAATGAATATTCTCTAAAAGTTTCATATTGATATGCAAATGCGTCTCCTGTGAACAATAATGCTGAAAGGTTGATTTTAATTATTCAGATATTTGTAAGATAAGTTAATGAGATGATTAACCTTAAAAGATTTTAAAATACCCTACTTGCAGTGATATATTTTACCAAAATTCATGATCAATTTTACCAAAACATCTATTGAGTGCTTAGTTTCAAAGAGAAAATTCTAGTGAGGCCTTAAGATTTTTATGTTCATTTTTAATTAGATCTAAATGATTATTTAATTTTCTTAAAAATTAAAGGTAAATCTTGCGACAGTCGCACAGCTCTGACATTACATCCAAATGTCATAATTTTGGATTGTTTATAACTTTGAAACAGAATAATATTTTTATATGAAACAAAGTTTAAATTGCAGCTCTTTTAGTCAACTTTCTCATCTTATTACGATATTTCTCTAGCAAAATAACCTGCAGAGTTATGATACGAAGTATAGGTACCACTTGTTATTGAAATAACGCGAATTTTGAACACAAACGGTCATATATTTTCAAACCGTTGCAAAATTCTTTACTCTGTAAATGCCAATATGTAAACAAGCAGACGGAACAAAACTAATTCAAGAAAAGGACCACACACACATACCTACAATGGGAAATTGGCTACCTGTCGAATTGACGAAAATGCAATATATTATATTTAATGTTCTCCTGATAAAAATTCTAAATAATCTTTGTAACTGTGAGAATATTTTAAGATCGGTCAGGTAAAGAAAGTCGATGATTTGAAAAAGTTACATGTGGTCAAATAAAATAATTCACATTAGATAAGATATAAAATTTAAACTTTTAAACCGTTTTTCTCAACACTTATTTTTCTAATTTTAAAAAGTGGTTGGCGCCAGTGGTTTTAATGAATCTTTTAAGATAAGTTGTTAAAGTTTTTTACAATAAAAGTTGTCATTGTTTATAACAATATTATAAGACAATTTATTGTGTTAGTATTAAACAATATAAATAAAGTTACATTTTTAAACAATTTATTTTGTTATAATTTTATTTTGGATACATTTCTTTTTTAATTAAAAACCATACCATGTTTTGTTTGTTACATTGAAGTAAGTATGTACACAATTTTCAGATCATTTGAAAAAAACTGTATACGCCAATCACTTTTTGAAAATAGCATCAAATAAATGCAATAATGGCACACTGTAAAGGTAAAATAAGTTAAAACTTACTCAAAATTTGTACATAGCATCATATAATAATAGTAAATATATCATCAAACCCTCATTATGTTAAAATGAATAATGAAGAACTTTTTTTTTATCATAGTCCTACGGGTTCAAAAATTTTGCAACTGTTCGATTTAAATTGATTAAATTTGTCGATAGGTTTTGTAAAACTTGTGAACGTGAACATCAAAGTTACAATCAATGGCCAAATTCATTTCTTTCCCTAGTTTATTTTTTTCGTCTTTAGCGCATATTAAAAATTTCTATTGTAAATCATCACTTATATAAATTCTGAACTGTTAATCAGAATTAAAATTTCAAAGGTCAAACTAATTATGTAACTCGAAGAGGCAAAGGAGCAAGAAAAAGAACCTAAGCCTCTATATACTTGCACCTTTAATCATAGAATTCTTCAATCACACCTCCTACCCATACATAATCCGTGCAGTTCAGATCGATACCATAATAATCACTAACGATATCAATACACACATCGCTCGACATCCCTCCCACCCTTCCATCTTTCTCTCTTTCTCTCCTTCCCTCTCTCTCGCACACCGGATAACCTTCTCTTTCTCGCTCGCTTTCTCCCCCCTCTAGCTGAACCCAAGCCTGCATACGCACTCGCGCGGGGCCTCACGGGGGCCTCATGGTGGGGCCTTCTCGAAAGCGCGGGCGCGCGGGCATCATACGGTATCAGTGCCTGTCTCTGCGTCGTCGGGCTCCCTCGCGCGCTATAGCACCTGTTTTTACACACGCTGCATCTCACGCACGGCGTCTTATAGTAACACGAAGGTTCTTGCCGTTCTTGTTTCTTTCTTAATTACGATTTTGCGGGCTTCGTTGGTTCGACTTTCGTGGAGACTTTGGACCGTGTGAACGAATCTTTGGTGCGAGTATTGGAAGTACATAAGCAATTCTGCGCGAAGGAGGAAGAAAACTGGACCGGCGAAGATGAAGATCGCCACGACGCTGTTTCTCTTCGTGGTCGTCGGTACGTAGGCTTTTGAAGTTTATACGTAGTTATTTTGGAACGAGTTCTTGATAGAGGGATAAAGAGCAAACTCGCAACTTGGACACGTGACTGTGTACGAGATTGCAAATCTACTTAGCCTACTGCTTCACATAGCGATCATTTAGGTACTGGAGAGAATTTTCTGATACAAATGACTAAAATTAATACTAAATAAGCAGAAAGGCATAGTAAACGTGGGATATCTTAACTTCGCCGAAAAAAGTAGCCTGATGAACGGTAAAATTGAACGTTATTCATGATAATTTTTGCTGCATTTTTTAACATTCATTAGAAGATATTTGCCGTGTAGTAGGTGTCTCACGTTTATTCGCGATTGGTCTTTCAACTTAATGAAGGCGAAACAACAAAACTTATTAAATCGAAAAAAGCAATGACCCAAACTGGTTTTTCTAATCGTTTAATACCTGCACTGTCAAAATTCGAAGTCAGATTTTTATTTACTATCTGTATTAAATATGGTTTGTGCGGCTGCATTCAATTTCAGATATTTAAACAGAGTAGGTATTAAACTCTCGAAAAAGTCAGTATAGCTCATTGATTTGGTTTTGATCAGTACTTAAATAGCCGCTTATAAAGTGGGTTTCTACAAAAAAAAAATTGGCGCGCCCGCGTGGTTCGTCGGTTGCTAGTCTCGATGAGCTAGTTTTTTTCTGCAGATTTGGCGTCAACTGTAACGACCTGTAACAGTAAAGTTTCTTGTTGAATCTTCCGGTTGTTGGCGTGTGTGTACTGTGTATACTATGTATATACATGGTAGTTGCACGCGGCTAATGAACGGCAATTTTCCGAGTAATCGAAATAGGTTTGCGTGTTGTTTTGCGCGTTTTTGCACACGGTAATGGAAAATTATTTTGATTTTGGGTTGGTTCTATTTCAAATTGTGAATTATTAGTTGACATTTCAGTGCAAGTCTTAATTTTGAGGCTCATTTAAAAATAAAATCTGGTTATAATTAAGGGATGGACTATTTTTCCTGAAACTGATGTAGCTAATCTTTTTGTACTTTATATTGATTTGTGATTTATATTGATTGATGAGCTTAAATTTTGCATTTAACTTTTCATATGTACCAACCGGATTTGGCAACATATAATATTGCTTCTTCGGTTACTCAATAGTTACCTTATGCGAGTTACTGAAATTTTTAAGTTATGTGAGTATTTGAAATGCTATTAAGAGAACAATTTACTCGCCTTATAAGTTCAGAAATGCGAGTTTGCTTTTTATCGAGCGTAAAAGTGTAAACAATCTAATTATCCTTATTGAATTGCTATTACAATTTAAATGTACACTGATAAAGTAGTTAATTTTTTTCTCTAAAGTTTCGAGCTCATTTTCTAAGCAAAAAAGGTATTTACGTTTTGCTAAATTACAAGTGAAAGTTCAAATTTAGTGGAAATAAAAACAAGATGAAACTCGCTGGCAACCTTTAAAACAAGTACTACTTCAGCATTATTTGACTCGCTTGTAGGTCAAATGCACTGGTTATGACGACTTTCAGTTTCTTTTTATTTTTATTTTTAGAAGATAGTATCCTTAGGTTCTTCAATGTCCGTAATTTTGAATACCTCTTCAAAACGTCCAGTGACAGCGTATACGCATTCTTTGATAATTATGGAAACATCAATGCATTTGATTTTACTTGTCAATTTTGCCATAAGTTTGTACGGTTTTATTTGAGTAAAATATTGTTTACACTCGATGAAATAAAATTAAATTATTTTAGTTTACTATAACGTTATAATAGAAATTAATGTATCAGGATCGTTTTATTTTATAAAATTAAAGATTGTATGACGTTATGTAGAAATTGAAATGACTAATTTTGCTATATGTAAAATACTGCTTATAACATGACTCATCCTCGTCGTAAACGTCATTTTGTACATCTTTATAATTGAAAGAATTGGCAGCTCTCACTTATTTAAAGCATACTGATTGATTCTTAAAGTTAGTAAATATCATAATTGATAAAAGTAAAGATCCTTTTTGCATTAATTTGTTAATTGTACCCTCAGTGTAAAAATATTGATTTTTCATATTAACTTTAGCTTTTTTAATGTGTCTCTGTTATTTAATATCATAAGATATTCGTAAACTTTTTTAAACTTATTGCTGGACTACTGCATTAACGGTACAATATATTATATACTTAAAAAGTACATTATCAATTTTAGATTTATATATATTATTACTTTACAACTATAATGATACTTTATATAATAAATCAATCTCATGTACATGTATTGTAATATTGGGAATGAGATTTCTAATAGGTCTTTGGGCATCTATTTTTATGTAATATAAATACATCATATATATTCTGTGCTATTAATTTCCGACTTCTTGACTGACTTATCACTTTTCTTCAAGCTCTCATTAATAACTGACTTTTCTTCTTATATTTAGACTAACGAATCTAAGTAGTTGTGTTAGACTGTTGTAAACTATTATGTATATAGTTCATCATGAAAATATGTAAATATATATTGCTATAGAACATTTGAAGCAAGTGTGAATGACTTGTATAATGTGAGATTTTTATGCATACGCCCTTGCTAAATTAAATATTAACTACACAGGAAGAAAAAATTGTTAGGCGCTTCGATATTACCTCATATAAGTTGGCGCTATCTGTATTTCAATCAGTTTTGCTTGTATATAATTCGTTAGTAATTCTAATTAATTATTAATAAAATATAAAAATGTCCACTGAATCATATTAAAAACTATAAAGCTAATAAAAACTTTAATAAAAAGCTTAAATATAAACTAAACGAAATTGATAATAAAAGTAAACTTTTTATAAATTTATTTTAAACTTATTTTTCATAAAGATATGTATATTAATATATTTTGGACTAACAATAACAAATTACCGATAAAATACTCATACATTTAATGCGTTAACATAAATCATAAAGTAAGTTTTTTTGCATAGAAAAGAAAAAATTTGTAGCTTTATCATTTTAATCTCAAATTACTACATTCTTTTACACCAAAAGCTTTCTTATTGTAATCTTCTACATAATAACACCAGTGATTCTGATTATTAATTAGAATTCAGCAAACAAGATCTGTGGATAACATTGACGCTCTAACTCATTCTTCTCTTTGTGAAACTTACTTTGGAATTATCTCCGCTTGAATATCGCATACAACCGAACTACGTTCATAATCGAAATCTGACTAGTAAATCTGCGAGTATTCAAACCTTTAAAAAACGAAGAGCTTAACTATCCACGTGAGTTAGGTAATTTTACGCGCCATTACAACTGTAGCGAGCGCACTCGGAATCAGGTGGATTGCACAAACGCACTATTCGAAGCGTTTTAATTGATACCGTTCAGGCTGCACGGAATGTTTTTCTTCTATTCGTCAAAGTACTCGCGAGCATATACGATGTTAAGGTGAAAGATGAGAGAAAGAAACTCAGCTCTCAGGTACTGGAGAAGAGTTATGCACAAAAAATATATTTTAATAAATTATAGTATTATAAGCGCCGAGATCATTTGAAAATTTCTACTGCTAAGATGTGATACATTAATAAGCAATCAGTCATCGTTTGTAAAAATGTGCGATTTAATTATTTATATTGTGCTTGAACATGAGTAAGTTGTCGTTAGATACGTTGTTAATCATAGAGAAAATCCATGCAAAAACAGTCTCTTAAAAAGAAAAATTAGCTTTCAATAGAAATTATAAAAATTATACTCCAGACGTAATGGAGAAAGGTGATTATGTAAAAGATTTTGGGTCCCTACAATTTTCTTTTTAGTATGGAAAATCTGATTTTCTTGTTTTATCAAGTCTAAAAAAATAGGCCCACTTTTTATTATTAACGATATTTTGTAAAACAATCACGGTTTTAAGTTTTTTCTATACAAAATATTGTATTCTATATGAGTGAAATATATTGATCTATAATAATGTTTATAATGTTTCCTAATTTTTCATTTTTTTGTTAAATTACTGCACGAGTAAATTAGTCCACGAAGTACTAAAATGGGTTTCGAGAGACCCCAGACCCATTTGCATAAAATAAAGAGAAAATAAAGCAATAATGCATTTATGTATAAAGGTTTTTTAGGGCGTTGATTTTGAATCTCAGATCAAACTACTAAAATAATTAATATTGGAGATGTTGAATAACATAACAGATCAAATCATTCTTTAAACTATTTTATGGAAAAATATAAATAACTATTATAACAGACATAGGAGGATCCTAAACTTTTCACAATGACACATTCTCCAATCATTGCATAGATTATAATAGACATGAATTTTTTTACGTAAAGAGTATTGAGTCTTACTTAATAAGTATTTAAATATACCGGTTTACCGTTCAGCTACTTTAACATTGAACTGCGGTTAGACTCGTGCTACCAATGTATACTCAAAATTAGAAGACACGAGTAAAAGATTTATTGCATAGAGTCTGTTCTACACATATGTAGGTGATTTGCACGAAACTCTCCTTTTTAAAGTTAAAAATAAAAATAGACGTCCTCTACCTATTTTTAAAAACTGTTAAACTTTCTTTCATTAAACATTGAGTAATGTCACTCAACTATCTCATCTTACGATTGTGATAATTGTCGAATATATTGAATGTTCTGATGAAACGTAAAGTAATACTCTACTAATAAAAGACTTCTTAATACAGAAACTATTGCTCGGTTAGATTACTTTAAATTTCGAAAAGGTTATTTTGGCAAACATATACTGCATGAAAGTACAGACATATAAAATTACGCGTATGTCATCAAAGTGACACTTTAAATGCTTTATATCATTGCTATATTAAGTGTTTTACAGTTTTACTTAATTTCAGGTAATCAAAAGTATAGAAAAATATGGAAAACTCACAAAAACATTTTTTTACCGAAACAATACTTTCTCTTTGAGAAAGCAAACAAGATATTATTTTTTACTGTTCACTTGAAATTATGTAGTCTTTTTTTTTTCATCTGGAACATATCCACTATACGGATATGAAATCTGACAGTTTCGTGCAAATATTGATTTGAGAATGATTTTGGTAGTTAAAATTTGATATCTTGAAAATTTCATTCAATTAAAACACAATTTTAAAAGTTAATAATACCATAATCACAGATACGTGTATATCGAGTGTACAATAATCAGATAGCATGCGCGCACGACACGCGCATATACGCATAAACGGCGAAACTCTTCTAGAATCATCAAGTGTCGTTCTCGATGGCTGATTTCAATTGGAAAGTGCAAAAATACTGGTTACCGCGCGCAGTATGACGAGCCACTCAGCTGGCAGAAGGGTTGGGACGACCGTATAAAAAAAAAGTAAAAAAAAATAGGACGACATCGAAAGTTAATAATTGCCTAGGCGTAGCGTATATGCAATAACTCTCGGTGTATTGGAGCTATACTCGTCATCGAAGAAAAAGAGAGTGTGAGACTCGAGCGCGGGCAGACTTTTCTTGGTGAAAATCCGCGAAGAAACCGCAGAATTTTTTCCTCCACGAGTGCATAATAATTACGCGTGTCACTCAATGTTATGACTGATGTATGTGATATCCCGAGCGGCAGAAAAAAAAAGTGAAAAATAACGTTCACCCTGAATGTTGATGATACGCGACGAAACACGCGACGTTGCGAGTTCATCGAGAAAAGTGAAGGCACCGCAGTTATTTCATAGATAATTATCGATGGTTAAAAATAACTTCTATTGCAAAGGTATATAA
This sequence comes from Gastracanthus pulcherrimus, assembly GCA_949152435.1. Taxonomy (NCBI): domain Eukaryota; kingdom Metazoa; phylum Arthropoda; class Insecta; order Hymenoptera; family Pteromalidae; genus Gastracanthus; species Gastracanthus pulcherrimus. The sequence goes on along the minus strand of OX424573.1, from coordinate 161,017,816 downwards.
TTGGCATTTTTTAAAGATCTTTTTACATTTTTAATAATCGATAAATCGGGTATTAACATTGGATTAATATACGTAATTAGAAAACATAATTTTTCGAAATATCTAGACTAATGTATCTGAGTTCGGAAGACACAGCTGAATTTTCCCTCAGTCTGTAGTTTAAGCAATTGCTATTCATATTCAAATTGTCATTCGTGCAACAATCATAAAAAGTGGTATGTACTCATTAACGGTTTCGTTTTGAACTATAATATTTAGATAATGAAAAATACTTAACAAAGCTGAAAGAAAATATTTTCGCATAAATTCACATGTTCATATATTTTTACTTAATTTTAAGTTTTCTTCTACCTATTGCAAATTTGTATAATTACTATTTTTTATAAATAGAAAATCAGATAGAGAAACTAAATATATTTAAAAAAAAAGTCGTTATAATAATTTTATACGTCATTCGTAATTAAAAGTCACTTACAACCAATCAAACACCATATTTAAATATATCTTATAATATATTTAATAACATACTTAAATTTATATACAACACTTCGAGAACCGTAAAATCTACTTCTGTAATACCCTGTCGACGACTTCCGCGAAACGCGTAAAAACTTAAGGATATAATACGCAACCATTACAATCAGGCGAAAAGCGATTTCCGAACCCACTGTACAACAATAACAATTAACGGTGCTTATACGCGCGTGCGCGCGTTTCGCTTTATTTCCCAGATAATCATTTACAATCTCACAAAAAAACATAGTGCGTAAATACCGTAAGCCCCTCTTATTCTGTTCCGATAATAAAATTAATTAACCATGCGCTCGTCTTGTCTACTAAACGAACGTGAATAATCAGGCGCAACGAGAGAAAGGATTATTAAAATTAAATATACGAGTTTTTCATAATTAAGACGTACTACTTAGCATATGGTCTAATGCGCAGTTTTTAGTAGTTAAGGTAATTATCTGGTTACAATACTAAAAAAATGTTTTCTTCAAATTGCTTTTAAAATTGATGTAAATAAATAGGTAATAGTGTCATTTACAAGCTCTGATATTTTCAGAGCATCTACCCGTGCCCAAAATCAAGATAAAGATCGTTAATTAATTTCACGTTTTATACTAAAATATTAACTTTTAAATATGAATATCTTGATTTTGGGCATCGGTAGGTCCACTGAAAATTTCGTGGCTTGTAAATGACGCTATATTATTTACTCTTAGACCAATTTTTAAAGAAATTTGAAGTAAAAATTATTTCAATAGTAATGTAGCCGAAAATCTACCTCCTAGGGATGAGAAACATACCTGTTATAAAAAATTACGCAGGAACCCATTTTTGTCGTTTAATATATTCCATTTTGAGAGAATATCTTTACTTCATGTTTTTGTTTTAATCAAAAACAACTTTAAACGTATAGAAATGAATTGTATATTGTTATTAAAAAGAAACATTTATGATAAAACACTTTAAGTAACCCTTAAAAAATTTTGATTACACATTCAAGTATCTTTAAAAGAACTAATTTTAATAATACGTGTATCATTTAACATTAATTCTCTCGATAAAAACATGTTTGCATTAAGAATATGCTGTATTAAAAATTCACGATTAGGATATAATTTTTCCAAAATTGGAATAAGACACAGTTTTAAACATTAATCAACAGTTCTTGTTACATAAGCATTCATTAATTTGAAGCAATGAATAATTTGTACCAAATATCTGGCGATTAAATAGAAGAGTTTGTGCGTAAAAATTTGTAATTACATGAATTCTTAACTATAAATAATTCTTTTTCTCTGTGCGTAATGGGACCACAAGGAATCCCTGAAACGAAAATATTTGTTAGGCAGAAAAGTAGAAGGATACACTTTCTAAGCGACCGCGACGGCGATCATTGTCGTGGTGGATATGCGCGCAGGTGGCGAAGAAATTTACGATTTTACAATAAAATTGCTCTAGCGGCGGACTCGTACCTTTCTCGGGGAAACTTTTTTATGGTTTTGTCGAGAAAGAGAGAAACAGAAACACCAAAGTCAATGGAGTTAACGAATTTACGAGAAATATAGGAATCATACGGTTTCATTGCTGGTGCGCGGTTGGATCTCGAAATGAGTGTGTTTCACTTGCATTTCATTAATTCATGAGGTGAAAAATTCGTTTGGTATTTGAAGGATCTGTGCGTTTCGTCAGCTTTGGCATTGCATTCTTATTATTCATTGGCTTTACGAATGATCGGCATTGACTGTTATTCGCAATTGGAACATTTATACCAAGAAAATCATAATTTTTTAAAGAAGAATTTTAGGTTTTTATGATACTCTGCTAATTTAGTTTAAATTTTCAATTAAAACTATTTAAGTAAGTCTGATAATCTTTCGTTATCATCGATAATTGGTACGTTCATAATAACGAAATCTTAAATTCCCTAATAATAAGTCTAGTCTTCGTAGAGCAGTAAAAGTTTTTATCGTACTCAGCTGAAGTGGACTTTTCAGTCGTTTTCAATTAAAAATATTTAGGTCTTTTAAACAATAAGCGCATTCAATATAAGTATCCTTGATGATTGTTCGTGCTAACATTTTTTTAAGAGAAATTAACTTGTTAGAAAACGACCTAAGCAACTATTCTACTTAAGACAACTTTTTGGTCACTTTCCGACCAGTTACTAAAATATAACTTCTATTAGCATTGTTTTCATTTTTATGAAAGTTTAGAGTGTAAACGTTTTAAGCGTGAGAAAATTACAAAAGTGAAATAGTACGTAAACATCTTAATTAAATAATTAAAAAGCAAACTAAAGGGGAGGACACAGTGCAAAGTTTGTGGGTAAGGTCAAAAGACACGTTTTTCGTATTTTTAAATACATTAAGCTATTTTTACGAAATTCTTGATGCTTTATGTTGACCCTGGGTATAATATTGATCATTTTATGCTGGTGTGCTTCTGAAGATTGAGTGCAAATTGTTGCTAAGTGCTATTATAAAAAATCGTTTCTTTTTCTAGAAAACGCTTATATCTTTTATACAATTATCAATGTAACGTTCTCCAAAATTTCAAACAATTATATTCTAATCATACAAAAAATCAACTACATAATTTAGAGTGTAATTAAAATAAATTAAAAGAACTTTCAAGTTTCAGTAAAATCTTTCCTTGTAAGAAATAGAATTTCGCGTTCGACATCAATCAGCCATCAAACGATCATTGCTGCATAAAAGCATCTCAGCAAACTCGATTTATTACATAAATATCGGTTCATTAGTACGATTGAGATCTCCTCTCTCAAACAAATAATTTAAACCGTTAAGAAATCATAAAAAGAAGAACATGTCAACCCATCCCAAAAAAAAAGAACTGTGTCGATCGCTTCGAAATATCCACAGCCTCCTCGTGCTACTATTATACAAACGACCTTTAATCGTCGCGATGTGTATATGCATAAATTCCGAGACCACCAAAAATCGTCCATAAACATTACTCGTCACCGCTCGATGATAATGATTAGCATTTTACTGCTGCTGCGCTCCGTTACGACAGGCCATATTGCTCGCGCATTTAAGCACACGCATACACGCATACACACGTATATATATACTCATACATTCACACATTTATACACATACATGTGTACAATCACAGTGCATATCCATACACTCCATACTCATGCACATACACACGCACACACACACGTGCACACATTACACACACATAACATTACATACCCACATTATGAGGCGGCAGTGATTCCGTGGGACGTTTTGAGAGTCCGACGCTTGCGGCCGGCAGCATAAGCGTCAAGTGGGTCACTAGGCTACGGTCGTATAGTGGCCGCGCCGCCGCCTTCGTTTAGCGCCAATATTCAGCCGGTCATCCTCTCCGATCCTTCAAGACAGTGTGTGTGAGAAAGAGAGAGAGAGAGAGAGAGAGAGAGGCGAGGTATAGGAATTTCCGGAAGTTCGTCGCGCTCGAGCTCGCACGCTTCGACGATTATTCGGACTCTGTAATATATATATACTAGGTAGCCTTGTCGCGATGGTATAAAGCGAGTCATCCTAATTCTTGGATGCTCGGAGGAAGAAAGTTTCGGAATGAAATGACGCACTGAGGAGATTCATTGACTCTTTTACGAGAGCTGAATTATTATTATTATTATACTCGGGTTTTTAACCTCGAGGTTTACTGATCACTGGGGGAATATGCATGGGGTGCAGATTACGTGGTTGAACGTTTATATGACGTGTTAAATACTTTGTACGTAATTGTTCATGAAGATATTCCAGACTTTATATGACGGATGTCAAGTCTAATTTGTTCGCGTTAAAAAATATTGAAAACGAAGAAATATGGACCGCGTCGTTGAATTTTTTAACATTTTTGTACTTGATTCGCAAAGTGCATTAGTGTAAAAAGTGCTGCATTGAGATTTAAACCTGGTTGGGAGATTCCACATATGCTTTCACTTTACCTCTCTATCAGTTGAACAGGTTCCTTATTCTGTCGTGTACACTTGGTAAAATTATGTTTTGATGAGTATAGTTAAAAAGTCAATACATTTATAATTCCTTTTCTAATCCCGAAGATGATTCTCTATCTCTCAACGAACTGGGTCTAGTAAAAAAGTGAAGATTTTGGATTTAAATGAATTTGTTTATTGTTCATTAATTAGTCATTGTTTTGTGATTTTTGTCGAAATGATCATACTTATTCCGGATAACATCTACCTAATAACATATACCTATAAATCAAATTAAATTGAGTTTATATCAATTTTGTGATCATAAAAAGGCTTCTTATACAGGGTGTAAAAAATGTATAGAAGCCCTTAAATATCTCGAGAGGAATGCATTTTCGCTGAAAACATTAAATATGAAACTTATAAGTTTCAAGAGGGTTGTCACATGGGTTGGTCAGATGTTGGGATTATTAAGACCTCTTTAAAGCATTACCAGACCCAAACTTTATTTTTCAAACATCAAATTCCTTTTTGTAATGGATTCGTATTCAGCGCCAAATTTTACTTTCAGATAGTAGTTTACCACATTTCAATCTGTTATTTGGGCGTATTAACCTATTATCTCTTTCATTCTCAAGTTATTTTCTAAACATCGGATTTTGTTTGCAAAAAATTCATTGAAAAAAAATTTATTTAAAAAAACACTTTCATCTTAATGAAGTATGTTCTCTGGACATACTAGCATGCAACAATACCACAAAATTCCACATATATTGCATAGGAATCTCATAAATGCAACATCTTTTTGATGTGCCATATGGCTACAAGGGGAATGGACGGGTAACATACGCAGCTGTTTTTAGGAGACATTCTGACCAGAGAAGTAAATTGAGAATAAGGCACGTATAAGATTCAAAAGATGTTTTTATAAAAATAACAAGAAATGCCAAAATTGTGAACATGGATTGAAAGTGAAAAAGAAGCTATTAACAAATTATTGTAAACTGTACAGTGTGTAACGATTTAACTCCAATTCTTCAAAATGTGTACTTACACGAATCACTTAAGTTCATTTGAAAATGACTTATAATGAATGTTTTTTATGAGTTTATTTTATGAGATTTTATTTATTTAATTGTTAACATGATTAAATTGGTTTAAATAAAAATTAAGACACTTAAATATTTGCTTGTTAGTAAATACTAATTATTTATGAAAGCAAAATCGTGGTATTCCCGCAAAACTAACGTAAAACCGTTTTCGATTGAAACCTGTACATTACCCAGAAAGTGATAATTTATCATAGTGTGTCTAAAACATTACAAGAGTATTTTTTAATCATTTTCTAATATTAGTACACAATATTGGCGTTAATTTTAATACCAAATCATCATAATCCATTTACTCTCGTTATGGCGAGTACATGGTCTTTTCTACTCGTTTTTTCTAAAATAACGTCTCAATTCCACATTGGCCCATCCTAGCATTAAAGCCTCAGTATCTCCAAAGCACTAAAATTGCACTTAAGTTCAATCGTTATTCCAGAAATCCACAAGACTATAACTTATAACTACATATAGCTATAATTACTCCACCTCTTCTATTTTCAAATCCTAAATATAGAAACAAATCAATTATAGACCCGAGCGGGCCTCGGGCAAAAAACCGCGCGCACGCCGAGCAGATAACCAGACAATCTCTCGGTTATCCTCTGACCTTAAAAAAGCGCGTGCGGATTGACCGCAAAATATTCGTTGTGTGCAGTAGCCGCGCGCGGACGATTATTTGTTTGTAGTTGCGCTGCACGTATATACATATATAGGCGACGCGGCGCAGGAGTAGGATGTAGAAACCAGAGCACATCACGCATTAAAACGCGTCCGACGACTTTTACCTTCGATGGCATCGCGCATACCTTTTTCCCGCGACTTAATCGAGCGTATACAGAATAGTCGAGAAAATGATACGCGCGCAGAGAAAAAGTGAGAAAACAAACTCGCGGCTATAGCGAGGGAAATGTCGCTGCTCGTTCCGTCGTTTAGCAATGATTTAGTGGACTTTTACGCAGAAGAATTTGAAAATACTTGATCATTCATTAAAATCTTGGGAATTAAGGATTTTTTAAGTTAAAAATAAAGAGGTAATCCTATTTAAGGTGGGTCTACACTAATTTTTTCAAAATCATTAAACATCTGGAATTTCATTTCAAAATTTAAATATGTTATTAGTAACCAAAAGAGAGGAATATATATCAATTTTGAGCAGTTTTCACTTTCCTAATCCCAGTTCATTGAACAAAATGAACTTTTTTGCAATCAAAATAAAGGTTAATTCAAAAAGTTCCTTGCGTATTTAAGTTTGACAATATCAACCTAATGATTTCTCACTGACTTTAGAGCACGCAACAAACAAAAGTTAGTATTTTTTATTTTAATTTTCTATCATAAATAGCTTGAAAAAATATATCTCCATTTTAAATTAATATATGACAAAAAATACCATGTTTTTGTATATTTATTTAGTCGGTAAAAATTTGTATGTACACAATTCTTGAAAAATATACTAACTTCCTTAAATAGTCCTTATAGGAATATTTGCTGTGAGTTACAGATACATTCATCGACTTTAAATGCGAGAGCAACTTTATGAAGTTTGAAAAATAAGTTTCGAGAAAAACGCATTTAAATATTCAGTTCTACATATGAAGCGATGTTAATTATGCTCTTTGAATGGTTATAATTTAGTTGATTATGACATTTTTTTATTCTATCAGGTCTCAAACTGTTCTTACAAATGTAGAGCTTCAAAAAGTGTCATAATTTTTTTTTCGATTTTTTGTTAAAAAATCAGTGTAGACCCATCTCAAGGCAGTATTATTACGTTATAAATTAAAGTTATTACTGAAAGTCCTTTATATTTATTGACAAAAATGATTCAGATATTCAATGCTCCATGAATATTCGTTTTTTTGGCATAGATCTCCAAAATTCACTTTTATTCTTAACAATTAACAGTATACTTAAATTATTTAATTTTCGTTTGCTGTTTAATTCGTTTCATAAAAACAAATCTTTCTTTAAATAAGCAATAAAAATAGATATACTTTATGAGAATTAAAATTTGTAGAAAAAGTAAATATGATAATATTTTGGAAAGATCTTCAAAAAATTTTAAGCACATATTTAGAATAATTGAATGTTCTGGGACATTATAAACATTAAAAAATACAAATGTGAGAAATTTTATAAACTTATAATTTCCTCTTAATTAAACTTTGTTTTCACTTTTACAGTTATATAAGTACTTGATATTTTAATTGTGTTCATTAAAAATATATAAAATGATAGTTTAAGGAAAATAAAAGTACTAACGATATTTTTAGCAAGTTTGAGTGTAGACTTACCTTAAAAATGATTTTATTAGAGCTTTTTGCATTTAATTAGTCGCTTAAAAACGCACAGAAGTATTTACTAAGGTACTTACGAATTAAATAAGTTGGTTAAAACTTATAAAAAAATATGACAGTCATGAAACAACCCAATAACTGTCATATAATGATTCATTCAAAAGTTAAAGTACAAAAGCGTTGTTCGTAATAATTTTGCATGCCCTTCCAATTCGTTCAAGATGTACATTCAATGTTTTATGCTCTTCACGGAACGTGTATCACGTTGTTTATAACGTTTAATTAAGTAAAAAAAGCATTTGTTTAAATAAAATAAAGTACGAAAGATTTTTTTTCGATGCGTCATTGACAATGTAGGACCAACAAAACACGGGAAAATAATCGAGGTCAGTCATGGCAGTTTAACGTTATAACGATTTCTCCCTCTTCATTCTCTCTTTCACTTTACAAAACTAGTAGGGAAAATCATGAATTAGAAAAGACTTCGTTGCGGTGTTCATCAATGATTCGTATCTATTAAATACCGTAAACTACATATTCGTATTCCTATACATGCGCATATCGTGATCCAAAGATTTTTATTCAATATTATCAATGTGTGATAATTTGATTCTATCCAAGTAGGATGCATTATGCTATTTAGAAGGAAACTGATTTTCTTTGAAGACCTAAATTTTTTTTTGATTAAAAATTTATCAAGTCTTTTGCAATTCAACAAAAAGCTTTCTCTGCGAGGAAGAAAAGTCGCACAAAATTAAATTTTCGTTTCGAATAATGCTTTTATATCTATTATTATATAATTGACTCAAGTTTTAAATACATGATATCAGCCAATGTTATTGTAAGTCGTCGACACCAGTTTCAAGTTCATTGATCAACTTTCTTATTATCATATAGAAGGCTTTTTGAAGGTTGCGTTCTTTGGTGTTACATGTACGTGCTGCGCCTATATTGTGAATCACTCAATAGCATTGAATGTCGCATACTCTCGTTTATTTATAAAAAATAAATATTTAATAACATAGTTTATCCTCGTTTTCAAACTTAAATATTAGAAAATTATGGAATTTAGTGTCTTTTTGTTGTTAACATAATGAAAACAGCATCATTGCTTCATCTATTAATATTATTGTATAATTAACAATAGTAACATAATCAATGAGTAAAACGTAGTCGTTCATTAAACATTAAACTAACAAAAATATCATTATTTGAATATTTAACACGTTGATCAATGTAATTGAAATAAATTGATGTTCATAGTCACAAGATATGTTCAAAAGCGATTATTTTAAAACTGCTTAATTTATATGTATTTTTTTTCGTAGGAACAAGAAGTTATAGCTAGCAATACATTATTAGTTCTTTTATTAGTTGTCAAGTAAAATCACTGAATTAAACAAGACATTATAAAAACTTCATTTATCAAAAACAAATTTTAAAGGAGACGTATTCTAAACTTTGTTCAATATTTACAAATATGTAATCAACTGAAAGCAAGAAAAAATAGTATTATACAACTGAAAAATGGACATTATATTTTGAATGACGAGACGTTGAACTTAGTAGCACAGAGTATCAAAAGAGTGTATCAAAAGCAAAAAGAAGTAATAAAATGGAGGCAAAGAAACGAGCATAATAGCTTTTATTACTGGGCTTCATCGCTATGATGCTGCCGTGCTATCTGCATATCTATTATGTACACCGAGAAAAAATTTTTATATGCTTCTTTACAAGTTGATGATTAAGATTTATGGATTATAAAAATTTCAAATTATTTTAAGTGATGTTCAAAAACTTTTTTTGTCTTTTTATTTGTAATTTAAAACAGTTTTTAAAAAAAGAATTCAGTATTATGAATAAAATATAAGTTCTATGTGGTCACAATGAATATATAGTATTATAATAAATAACAATAGTAATATTAAGGCGATGTTAACCCCTCCTCTTACCAGCAAAATGTGGAACCACTTTTTACATTTATTTTCAATTTTGACAAAATCTCTCACTAAAGAATTGTTGTTTTTTATTGGGACAACAACATTTTAGAGAGATATTTACTCAAAATTGAAAATTAAATGAAAAAAAAGTAACCTCCTAATTGTCGGTGGCAGGTGGGTTTAGCATCATCTTAATTTTAATGACGCTTATTTCACAAATTAATTATAAATCAAATTTTATTATATATTTATGCTAATTAGACAGGATCTTGAACCTATTTTAATATTTTTAATAAATTTCTTAAACATTCAAAAAATAATTTAGAGTCATACTGAAAGAGAATTTTTATCATTGCAACTTTAAAGTACATTAACTCCAATAAAATATTTTTCTCAAAATATGTAATTACATTAAGGTGGTCCAAAATTTTCAAAGTTTCGATTTTCATTCTTGTAACCCTTTCAAAAGTTGAAAAGTATGGGAAAAATTACTCTTCTGCAAGGCAGGAGCTGTACGTTAAGATTTATAGGTTCCTACCTCGATTTCAAAGTTTTATAAGTGCCTTTATGCACTTTTTCATAAATATCGTAAAAAAATGATTAAAACTTTATAAATTGAGGCAACAAACTTTTAGTAACTTATCATATCACTAGAATACAAAGTCAACCATATTCGTGCCATCAAAAAAAAATATTTCACTAAGAAGAGCTATATACGTCAAATTTTAACAAAAAGTAGGCTATATTTGAACATTTTTCAAGACTCTAATTTTGTATTAATTTTCAAAACCCAAAATCTTTTTCACTCTTTGTTCCGAATAGAATCTACATAAAAATTGGCAAACCTAAATATATCTAAATATAGAAACTGTTTCAATTTCAATATTGTGCAATTTTTCTAGCATTTTAAATGGTTTATGTTATAGTTTCATGTAATTTACTTTGATGTGATAGATTTGTACATTCTTTTAGTTAAAAGATGATAATAATAGCTTTAATTTAAGTGGTCGCAGCATTTCTAAAGTTATTTGGATCAAAAGTTATGCTTGTTTTAATATAACTAAAAAAGATACAATCCTACAGCATGATCCCCAATTTATCACCTGATAATTTTCCTGATATTAAAACAAACATAACTTTTGATCCGAATAACTTAAGAAATGCTGCGACCACTCAAATTAGAGGTCTTGTTATCAGCTTTTAACTAAAATTATATACACCCGAGGGCCAAATTATTTTTCCGAAAAAGCCGGTTAATGACCGACAAAATGTTTATAATTTATGGCATAAGACGCATAGTCTATGGCGTTCGGAAAAATTATTATCATTAACCGGCACATTCGGAAAAATAGTTTGACCTTCGGGTGTACAAGTCTCCATTACGTAAATTACCGGAAGTAAATTACATCAAACTATGACATAAACCATATAAAATGCTAAAAATATTGCACAATATTGAGACTGGAACAGTTTCTACATAGATACCTATATTTACGTTTGTCAATTTTTATGTAGATTCTATTCGGAACAAAGAGTGAAAAAGATTTTGGGTTTTGAAAATTAATACAAAATTAGAGTCTTGAAAAATGTTCAAATATAGCCTGCTTTTTGTTAAAATTTGACGTATATAGCTCTTCTTAGTGAAATATTTTTTTTTGATGGCACGAACATGGCTGACTTTGTATTCTAGTGATATGATAAGTTACTAAAATTTTTTTGCCTTGATTTATAACGTTTTAATCATTTTTTTACGATATTTATAAATAAGTGCATAAAGGCACTTATAAAACTTTGAAATCGAGGTAGGAACCTATAAATCTTAACGTCCAGCTCCTGCCTTGCAGGAGAGTAATTTTCCCCATACTTTTCAACTTTTGAAAGGGTTACAAGAATGAAAATCGAAACTTTGAAAATTTTGGACCGCTCTAACGTACATACAATAATTCAACATTGATCCGCACATAACATGGTTGTACAGTGAGAAGCCACATTAGTTCGGGAGCCAGATAGCCGCTCAAATTTCGGCTTATAATACGTATTTTGATCTCTTGAATCCGAATTTTGAGGTTAATTTGTGCAGAATATGATGAATAATAAATTATTTCAAAAATACGAATATCTCATTCTTTTAATAAGAAATTTTTATTTAACCATCCTAGGTAATTTTTAACAACAAACATACATACAAATTTTGCTTATAATATAAAATTAATGAAAATATGTGAATTATATACGTACCGTTTAGCTAATTTCAGTATTTCTATTTTGGTGTATTTCATTAATAAATTTATACAAGATTAATATATTTTTATGATATATGTTAAAGAGATGACAATAGTTATTCAAGCAATAAAAATAAACAATTTATAACTAAAATTGATTTGTAAAAGTATACAATATTGACAAAGATGCCTTCGAGTATTTAATTTCGAGTAGAAACTAAAATGTTCGTTTCATTGTTATTTCTTTTATCAAGATTAATACGTTGGAAATAAAATATTTTATGAATTCTTTGCTATTACAAATTCACTCAGAAGAATTAAAAAATGTTTTTCAATTGAGATAATGAGATTTTTACATTTTATAACAAAGTTTGTGAATAACATAATTCTTTTCCTTATTTTTGAATGAATCGTTTCAAAATTCGGACTTAAGAGGTAAAAATACTTATAATAAATCTAAGTACGTTTGACAATAAAAATATCTGGTCAAATTTGTTTGAATTTTTTGTGATCCTCCAATGAGGTTAGCGCGAGCAATCATTTGATCCAATGATGTTGCAATATTTAAAAAAAAATCAAATAATTTCGACCAAATATTTTTAACGTCGAGTGTATAAGTACAAGTCTATCCAGCCCTTGGACTAGTAATAAATACCTAAACAGTAAATCACAGAAAAGCGAAAAATGACCAGAACATTAGCATAAAGTCGGGCTGCGACCCATTGCGAGAGCTCTTCACGGTTGAACCCCCCTCTAAACGGCTGGTGTTTTTTTGCAATTTGGTTTTAGGGTGCACGTGGCGAGAGGCACTGGGAACGTGCGTTTTGGAATCGGACTTTGGTTTCACGTTAAACTGTGCCTTCAAAAAATCGGGCCTCTTTCGGGTCCGTAATCTCGGAGGCGTCAAGGGCTACGTTGGTCTCGGTGAGTGTTGTTGGTTGCGTGTGTGCATGGTACCCAACTGTGGTCCCCTTGAGAGAATCTCGTCTCCTCTTATAAAATGTATAAGTGTGTTTGTGCTTGGGTGCGTCTGTCTGCGTGACCCCTAAAAGTTGTACAGAAAAAAATGACGATAAGCACGCTTACTTCTATCCTTGAACAAGCGGAAAAAAGGTGCCTTTGCGAATGTATCTATGTATGATAATTGCTGTACATATAATAAGATATAGATTAAGGTTACGTTTTTTTTATCTTATATATTAATCGAAATGGAAAATATTGATATTTTTCGGATAAAGGTCGGATCATTATGTTGTAATATAAAAACAGACTTTTTTGTAAAATATAGAAATTTCAATTCATCATATATTGAGTCTATTATATAACACGAATCATTGAATACTTCTGTAGAAGTTGATATTTGATACTCAAATAGGTGTTTGATAGAAAGCACTTAATTTTGTTTACAAATCTGTTTTAGTTGTAGAATTAAACGTTCACTGCTCTATGTAATCATGTAAATACATCGAAAGTCTATTCACGCATTCTCACAATTGTAAATTCAAGTTCATTACACACTAAATGTTTGGAATTAGAAATATTAGGAAGAATACTTTGTACTTACGTGCGGAAAATGTCTGTTAAAAAAGTATATGATTTATTAAAGTTTCACTGATAACTTAAATAACGATGATAAAATTTGTTCATTCAACATTTGTATTCTCTTATGCTCAATATACACTTTAATAAATAGTAGCTAAATAAATATTTAGCTTGTCAAATGCATTATGTAATTATGCTCATATATATCTAAACAGTAACTATTAAGGGAATGTTCGGTGATATTTTCTTAATATTTTAATTGATGTAAATTAAATTATCAAAATATTTATATAATATGAGTTTGCGTATAATTATAAAAATATATTTCACGTGCCAGCAATGAAAAAATAATTTTCCGATGGACGATTTCATTGAATATCTGCTTCTGATTAAAAATGTTCACTGCTCATACTAAATAATGAATCTTCTTAAAACTGAATTGAAAAGACTTCTTTCAATTAATGTAACAAATGAAAGTTGCCTTTTATCTTGGAAAACTTTTATTTTTATTGATTATTTTTTTGTATATGGAATTTTGTTAATTTTTGATAACTTTTTGCGAACAATATAAAGTTTATGAATGTGAGTTTCTATATCAAATTTTTTCAATATAAAAGACAAATTTCATTTTATTACATTAAATTTAATTGCGTAGTGAACATTTTAAATGAAAATCAGTGATTCCATAAAATTATCCAACAGAAAGTGAATTTGAATCATACATAAACTCATATTCTGCAAAGATTTTGAAAAGTTTATTTGAATCAGCGAAACTGAGCGCGCCACGCGCAACTTCATTTCGTTACCATTTATTTATCATTATTCGAAGCTAAATATCTCATTTCGGCATCACGGTCATATTAAAATTTGAATTCAGTATTACAAAAATAGGACATCTAAAACATTAAGAAAATATCACAAAACGTATAAAAATCCAAATTCATTCAGCAACAGTTGTATCATCATTTCACTGACCTCTCTTTATTAAGTAATTTCAATTCGGAGAACAAATACCTACGTCATAATCCATAAAAAAATGAATAAATAAAAATCATACTACACCCTAATGTTAAAAAGCTGCAGATATCCTCCAAAGATTAAGATTAGTCCCACTGCAGTATCCCCATAAATGGTAACTCGCGCACTAGATCGCCGCTGCACGCGCTGCTCGCGGCGGCATATTTCGCGTTGACGCGAAATTCGCGCTCTACACTCAAGAATCTCCTACCCAGCTGTTCGAGCTCGTGCGGCGATATCGAGAAGTCGTCCGTGTCCGATGTGAAAGTACGAGAGCGCGCGCCCGCGGTCGAATGAATAATTCGGTCCAGTCGCAGCTGTAACCTTGAGATTTCGTCGGTTGTCCAGTAGTAGCAGCAGCGCCAGCGGCTTGTTTCGTATATTTTTACCTTGAATTTTTACGGGCGCGAGTTTATTTTTTCTTATGGATGTGTGGAATCTCGTGCCGCTCTTCCGTTGCGATGAATCTATAGGATCGATGTCGAAAATCAGAATGTACCTTGAAAGTAGAAACTTGCGACGATTTTTGCTGTGGGAAGAGAGGATGGAATCATTGACACAAATATTCAGTTGTTTTTTTAATTTTGAAGTTCGGATGCTGTGTATTGCACGCGTCTGATTTGCATGTCGAATTTCGTAAATTTATGCGTGCGCGTATTTCTGAGTTACCTAATAGTCCTGATGAAGTACATAATTAGTATTAAACGGTTGATAAGATCGCATCTGCACTGCATGGGAAACAAAACTGTCAAGCGACAGTTACTAAATACTCTAATGAATCAAAATTTATTAGGGTTACATACTATTCAGAAAAGTAAATTTAACTTTTCTGAATTGTATCCACTTTCAATTTTCAAGGTAATATCAAAGAATACTTCTTCTGATTTAGTTTACGTTACCAAAATGTTCTTAGTTTATGACACACATTTCACTCCGTACGATTTTGGGAGATTCTTAAATCATTAATTCTGTTACATTATCTTTACATACTACTTTAATACGCGTGATTTATATACAGTATGATATTTATTTTTATCAACATATGATTCGATAGGAATAGTTGGGTATATATTATCATATTTGTACCTATATCTATACAATAATTATATAATATAAATGATATCGTTCTTTATATTACGAGGAAACACCTGCTATCTTCCAACTATTATATAGAACACAGGAAATACCATACTTCCCTCTAATAACATGCAATATTTGGTTTATACATAAACCTATAAATTATTGTATTTAGCTAGCATAGGTACTAAACGTTTCATTTAGCGTCATGTTGATTAGACACTCTACGTAGTATATTACAACTTTTATTCTCAACTCCGTATTTAAATTTTACTTTCACCTTAATTGTCATATAAAAAACTTTTAAATACTGTTTAAGAGCATGCTATGCGAGAAAAGTTTAGTATTACGTTTACTTTCCTTTCATGACGGATGATTGACGTTCTCATACCCAATCAACATACAAATAAACAAAAGTAAAATTATGCGATTTCGAAATAAAGCCTCGTTTATAAACGTATCTAAACAAAACCCGTATACTAATAAGACGTAATAAATAACATCTCACAACAACAAAAAAACCGCAAACAAAAAAGTTATCAAAGTTCAAATCGCTCCTGAACACTGTATAATACAAACCGCGCGACTCGCCTCGACAGCGCACTAATATTAAATTTGCATGCGCACCGTACACACGCAGCCTTTTGAAATCCTCGCGAGCGAGCAACGGGTTTTTCTTTTCAGATGTACATATGCACAGGTGTAATGCGCGCCCGCTCTTCAAACATTTGCTCCGAATGCAAAGAATAAGAGGCCGCGATTCGTTCCGCGTCCTGCGGCAATGCATACAGTGGCGAGTTAAGCGCGCGTCACTAACCTGCACTCGCGGGAAATTGTGTAAGCGCGCCGTTTTCCATGCAAACTCCGTATAATAACGCGACTCGTCGATAAAGTGTGCCGCGCTTCTTTCCGCGTAAGCGTTATCGCCGCTTGAGTAGTATAATAATGGAAATTAGGAGGTGATCTAATAGGTCGAGAATCTCGCACCTGGCTACTGTGCGCCGAGAGAAAGGACTCTTAACATGAAATACGAGTTCTTAATTATGAAGACGTATAACGACTTTAAATATGGCTAAATAGACAGTTCATAATAGTTAAGATACAGTACTTTTTCTTTAAAATTGGATAGAATAGTTGATCTAGTTTTATACAGTGTAGTATTGCTTGTTGAAGATTTTACTTTGATTACGTTTTTCTTGCTACTTCTTTTCATTAAAAATTTTATACCAGTGTTCGACAAGTATTCGACCACAAAATATTTTCGGATACTTTTCTGTTTTCTGTAAATATCAAGAAATAACAACGAAATATCTATTTCTAAGCATTCTACACGATGTATTTACTCGATATACGAGTTTTAAAAAAGTATCCGAAAAAAGTATCCGTCGGATACTTTGGATACCGAGTATCCAACGGATACTTTTTTGGATACTTTATTTACTTATATGATAAAATTTTTCCGCTATTTATAGCGAAAGACCCTCCTGAATAGTTAAGAATTCGTTTTATAGTTATATTTTCTTATTAACTACAAATTCTACGAGTAGAAAAATTCTAGATTTACGAATTCTTAACGATAAATAATTCTTTTTCTCATTCTATTGGCAAAGAAAACGGCCACCGCGCCTAGAGGGGCGCTACTGTTCCCCATAAGAAAACAGCGAAAAATATGGCCGCCGCCGGGAATATTTCCTATAAGATATACATGGGGAACATATTTATGAATGGATTTGTACGTTTTATCTGTGATAAAAAACCTGTTACGATTGTTATATATACTATAAGAACGTATACTATGACGGATGATAGTAACAAGTTTTTCTGTCGGAAATTAACCTATAGTATTTCGATTTCTAAATATGCTCCAAGTGGAAATCTTATGCAAGTTTAAACTCCCAATACCTATACCTTCGCGGCATACACATTTGAACTTCTGAAAATGATCGTTATGCTGTCAAATAAGATGGTGCTAGAATGATACAATGATTAATAATACTCTTTAAAGACACTTTTCTTCAAAATTTATCAAGTAATTCGTGGTAATCATAGGATATTTAAAATTACGCTTAAAATAATGAAAGCTAAATTAGCATAACTTATACGACAAAGTTCATTGAGATGCTCATAAATTTTGACCCAGTTTTATACTAAATTTTGCCATTTTTAGAAAAATCTGAAAGTTACTGAAAATTGAACGGTAATTGATACAAGAATATTGTTTTGTTGCCTTTAGTAAATCTTTTGTGATTACTTAGAAGTATACCTTATTAATTGTGACAAAACTCAATATTTACATCAATATAGAGTATAATTAATCCTTTAAGAAACCATTGATGATAATTTGGGTGGCCAATCCTTCTTTTTTTTCCTACAAAATATCTTTTCAATCTGAAAAATCATTGTTATTTTATTAAATTGTGTTGTTATTGTGCTACGTTTTATGTATTCTCACGTAAAAATATAATGACAGTAGATAGTAAAAAATCTTAATGAACACAATGCTCATGTCTTATCGTTTTTTAAACTTCATAACTTCGTGTAAAAAGATTTAAAAAAAACAAATTTATATCATTTTTATAAAAAAAATACAGCACATTTAAGGTGCTCCTATAGTATATAGTAGCATTTTGAAAAATTTGCTAGTTAAATGATAAAATTTTTTTTATAGCACACTAACCTCAAAATGCCAACTTTATTGTCGATTTTGAGGTTGTTGTGCTACAAAATATCGTATGAGACTGTTGTGGGAGGTGTTTTTCTACCTTGCTCGATTTTCTCACTCGCTTCGCTCGTGCGAAAACCCTCGAGCAAGGTAGAAAACCATCTCCCACAACAGTGTCATAATATACTATAAATTGGTTGTTATATTTGTTACCTTAAAAGAAAGTTTTTTGTACATTTTTCATAAAGTTTTAGACAGTATATCCATAGTTATGTAGGAAAAACTATCAATTTTCAATGAAAATTGATGTTTTTCAAAACTGTCCTTGCGCATGGGAATGCAAGTGTAGCATTTAAAAAAAATAATGTAATATCTAACACCTGTACCACATAGGACTGTGAACTCCAAAATTTTAAAAACACAATTATAAGGAAAACTAGAATTATATTGAATTTTAAGACTTGCTGAACATTGGAGAACCATAAATAGCGAAAACCGAACTTTTGTAAAAATAAGAAATAATTTTCTGATACTTTTAAACCCATTTTTCTATCGCAGAATATCGATCAAAAAATTTTTTTTTAATAATTTCTATATTTTCTCAAGTTTGCCTGCATAGTAAAGAATAGATTTGGACTCAGGTCAGAATTCAGTTAATATAGCAACACGCTGGATTGTGTACAATAAAGGTCGGAGAAAAATACGTATAATTAACAATTAAGTTCATTAAAATGATTTCTATGGCAAATATTGTCAATACAAAATCATTTTCAGTTACAAAAATGTCCAAAGTATCAGAAAATAAAATAAAAAATCGAGTTTTTCATCAAATTTTACTATAGAACAACCTTCAGCAATTTCTAATAAATTTCAGAAAATTCAAATCTTCAAACGAATTGATATTTAAAAATCAAAAGAATCATATTAAAAGAATTCTTGGAATACGTCTTTAACTCTTTAAGTGCTATCATTTAAATAACGTTTAAAAATTGTGATGCGGATATTTTTATGGAGATATTAAGGAGAAACAAATACGTTTTCTGAATCCAGATAATAACAGAATCTTTCGAAAATTGAACCAGATAATGTCTATATAAATGCAAAAAGCATACGTAGCCCTTTCTTTTGAATTGAATTTTTGTACAGGGATCTGTGTTATCGACTTCTTCATTTTAAACTCGAGATTGAATAAGTTTTAGAAAAAATTGTATGCCCTTCATTATTATTTGCGCTGAAAAACTGTTTTGAAAAATTTCCGTCGTAAACAATGCGTATGGAACTCTTTCACATCCCCTTAAATAAAGTGTTACAACATCCTAGCAAAAATCCATCATGATGATTTTATAGATTAAATAACTAAGAATTAAATTTTCAAATAACTGAAAGTTTACTTGTATGAGGGAAGTGCATATGGCGTCTATGCATGGGACAGAAAATTTAAAAAATAAATATTTAGATATTCTATTAGTTCCAAGCACATGTATTAACTTAAATATTTACTCTACTACTACTGCTTCTTCACTTTCACAAACTCTAAAAGAGTAACTTTTTATTCGAAATAATTTAGAGAGTGAAGACTGCAGATACCATCGATTAACGTACCTACTATTACCCATGATGCGTCGTAAAAATCGCGAAATTGCAGAACAGCAGGCCTACTTAAACCGCATCGATTGCCGCCTCGTTACCAAGATCCCAATCTCATAAACTCAATCATCTAGCCTTTGGTCAGTTTCACCTCACAGCGGTTACTCTACTCTCTTCATATGCCTCCACATTAAATAAGAGTGCGACACGCAACTATATGCGCGTTGCACAAAAAAAGGACATGCGCACACACATAATAAATCATTTGGACCATCGGACCGCGACAATGATTGGCCTTTCTGTAGAAAGTTAGTCCCTCTCTAGCCGCCGATGCACTCACTATTTATGATTTTATATATGCGTTTTCTATGTCGCATGTGCCTTATTATGTGCGTCGTGCAGATACCCATACAGCGAAAGGCGCCGTCGGTCGCTTCTTTAACCTCTGGTCCGTGTGTACTCTCTGACTTATTGCCACTTCGATAAATACATATAGAGTTTATTGTATAACTACGCAGACTCTCGGTGCGCTGTAGTGGGTCTAAAAATAGCGAACGTTTTAGCACGTGTACTTCAAGTTATGAATGTCTAAACTTTGGGTTTAATGAAGTGTGAATTTTTGCAATTCTTGAGAATTTGGACTTAAAAACGTTGCAGAATGCAAACAAAATAAGCGATATTTTTGAAAAACACATATTTGTAGATAATATCAAACTCTGTCTTAATGTTTTTTTTTATTATTAAATAGAATGTTGCAATAAAGTGAATCGCAAAAATCGTCGCAAACAAGTCATCCATAATGACTTTACAAAATGCTTTGTTTGACTTTGAAATATCGTACACGATGAGTCTCAAAAATTTTATGAACTACTGTTTGGTAATGAAAGAAACAATAATTTGCGAGAACGTCGTAAATTATACTACTTTTAAATATATCTTGCATTAGAAGGAAAGAAGAATAACATAATTACGTATTTATTTATTATTATAGAGTCCGAGTGAATATTTCTCAAATATTGTTCAGTAATTTCATATTTTATATTCAGGAACATAAAAAAATTGGATAATAATCAAATTCTACATACAAAATCTCGCTATTCCGTTGCTGGATAAATGTATTATGTAAAGATAAGTGCAAAAAAGTTCATTTTTTTAGAATAAATCCATATCTTTAGCATTTGTTAAATTATAATTTAGCATTTTAAATTAAATCATATTACATTTATATTTTCTTATCGGAATAACGGTGGGTGTGTGTGTCTGTGTGTGTGTATGTTTGTGTGTGTGTATATGTGTGTGTGTGCGTATGGTTGTATATCACCATATCTTCTTAATCATAATTAATGTTTTAGGGCTCTTTATTTTTTCTTGAAGAAAAGCGGTTGAAAAATCATTTTTTTTTGTTTTCCGATGCGTTTTTGTTTTTCTAACGGTCTTTTGATTGTTGAGTTTTCGTTTTTCAGGCTTCTTAATACCTTAGAAAAAATATCATCAAACCACCGAAATGGCATGTAAAAGAGCATAAAATTACCTAACTTTTCCGACTTGAAAGTTTGGATAAGGTATTTCCCTTCTTTTGTTATACACGACAACGTCATTTTTTGTTTAAATAGTAATATAATGGAAACATATGACGAAAAGTTTTTAAAAAATTTTGAGATAATTAGGAATATGGAGACCAATGTTCGGTAAAATTATTGAGCCATTTTATTTTTCTTATGATGAAAAAAAAAATCATTTTGAAAAGAAATTCGATTTTCTATGTCGAAGGATAACTCGAGTAAAACAGCATTATTCTTTTTGAAAATTTCCAGTAAGGTAGCTTTTAACTATCTCTTGGCTAAGTTATTTGCCCAGGTCATGAGGACTTTTATTTTTCAAGATATTGGAAGTTATGTTTCTTTCAAACTATTTTTTGATCGCATATATCTAGAGAATGGTGCTATCATTTTTTGCCTGGGGCTCATTTTTTTCATTTCTTAATGAGGATTCGGAATTAAAAAGAAATTTTAAGATTCATTGGCTTGTTTTTGTTTAACTATCGTTTTTCTATTTTACATTATTCTGAAATCAATGAGGTATATTATTTTGGTATGTAGAAATAATATGATCCCGTCAGTATAAATGCATTTGAAAGAGCATAAAATTATCTATCTTCCCCAAAATTTTCTACAAGCTATCATTCTTCCTTTGTTATATACAAAAACGACATGTTTTGTTTAAATGGCTATATCTCGGCAACGTATGATGGAAAATGTTTAAAATAAATTGAACTGAAAATGTAGATTTACACTACCTCTTGGTTGAGCTCTTTGACAAGACTGTAAGCTGTCTTATCTTTCAAGATATTTAAGGTTATATATTTTTTTAATTTTATTGCTTATATCTCGAAGATGTCGCGGTCATTTTCTATTAAGCAAACCAATTTTTAATTATTGTTTTGATAAACATACGAAATCAGAAAAAAATTTAAGATTCCTGGATTCGTTTTTTTATAATGATTTTTCTATTTTGATATCTTGAAATCGATAATGCAATATATGATCACAAGCTTATAATTTTTTGTAATTTATCTTTTGACAACAATCAATAATAAAAAAACATAACCCACCTTTTTAGAAAAAATTATAGCAATTTAATATAATGTATTAAATAAAGAAATTAATATTGAAACAATTTATTTGGTTTGAGGAAGCTAAGTGCCAATGAATTGGCAGCGGTTTTTTGATTGCTATGAAAAAAATCTGTAGAAAATTCTGCAAGATTTTTTGCTACATTTAAGACATAATTTTTGCACGATTTTCTGTAGAATTTTCAGAACTTGCAGGTTTGTCTGTAGGTTTTTCTACATATCGTTCTCCAAGGCTTTTTCCTGTAGAATTCTGGAAAAACCCGTGCCAAAATTCTGCTGGAAATCTTGCAGAAATGTCTGCTCAATTCTTCTATGATACATTTAAAATGTATTTAAATTTATCTAAAAAATTTAAGTGTATTAATGTATTCCATTAATGGGTTATTGTGGGTATTTTTAATTCTAGCCTGTTTAATTTATCATTTAATGATAATTACAAGCAAATTTAAGAACGCCACGCGCATTTCTCGTACCTTCCTCATTGTATTTATCAGTACTCGAAGCTTAGATCTACATATCGACCGCCCTTACGAAGACTAGCACATTTCAAACTACCACGAAAAGTAGCACATTTCAAACTACACGAAAAGTAGCACATTTCAGCACTTGTCACGAAGACTAGCACATTTCGCAATCAGACTACCCGAATAAATAAAAGTATCCTGAAAAAATCGGGCAGCAGAAAATCGCCAAATCTGCTAATCTTCGTGGCAAATTTTCAACTGTGCTAGTCTTCGTGGCAAAATCCTGAAAAGTGCTAATCTTCTTAGGAAAATTACGAACTGTGCTAGTCTTTATGGGAAAAGGGAGAAATGTGCTCTTTGTACGGGCCATCGATATAATCATATAGTTGAAAATGTGAATCACTTTGGCACCGCGGTCACAATTTCAAGATATGACTGTAAACATCACCTTCGTTATAGAATTCATCACAATAAGTACGAGTTTTTTTATGGCATTAGTTCACTAACGAAAATAAAAATAAAAATTACTTATACATTTCCATTTTAAAGAATAATACATGAAATAGAATATTTAAAATAATTGTTTTAAAACAAACGTCAATGTAGGTATAATAATATTTGATATTTTAGAGAAAGTTACAAGATTTCAACTGTAAGCAATGTTTATGCATTGCAGAATTTTACGGGTTTTATAAGTATTTATGCAAACATTTTCTTTCACAATACATATAAAAAGAACTAAAAATTCTCATTTTATGTACTCAAGCCTCCTACGATAATTCATAAAAAGTGTCACCAATCTACACGTATTTTTTAGCGACTTAACCATTACTAATAGCACAAATAATAAGTATAATTGCAAAAAGAATATTTTACTTTACAAGCGTCAAAAGAAATTTTTTTTTCATAAAAGTACTAAGTGGTTTGTATTGTTTTATTTGTAACTGACTTGAAAACCTTATGACAAAAGAAAGACGTTTTCGAAAGAATATATTAAAAACGAAATAATTATTGTAACGTCGTCATATTGAGCCACAATTTTTGCAAACCCAAAACTATTACAAGGCCAACTATATTTTTGCAAATCCAAGACCCAATGAAGAACATCCTCTAATCTCCAGAACATAAATTACATCTAAATAAAAAGTGAAATATCAAGATCTTTTGCACTCCAAATTCCAACTAGCGCAACAGAAAAAAAATCAGCCTCGAAAAAGCAAGTGTCGAAATCCGCGCACCAAGCCGCCAACGTTATAACCGCCTGACTTTTTGCTCACTTCAATAGGACACAGCAATAATTGCACGGTTTTAATTCTCGAAGATTTCACTTCGCAATGGTACCGTACGGTCTAAGCGCTCCCGAGACTTCCACATTATATGCATATTACGTATACACACACATATATATATATATAATACACGTTCGTGCAACAGCGCGCGTCTCGCGTGTCGGGCCTTTATGCTTTGCGAACCTGAAAAACTCGCGTCGCCGCGCGCGATGGATGATTTATTCCGCGAGACTGCATCACGGCCACCTTGGCCTGAGCCTAATGAACTTTTTTTGTTCATATTTTTGCGCGTGGCAGCAGCGCAGACAAATCTTTAGGCAGAGGAGACGCCGCGCGCGTCTATCGAGGAATAATTTGACTGCGAGTATAGATTTCTTGCAAGATTTTTCAATGTAGGCGACGCTCAGTCGTACGGGAAAAAAGTCGAGCGATTGATGGATAGATGGACGTGCGTTTCTTTGATGTGGATAGTTGTACGACAGATTTAATTAAGTATCTTATTAATACAGTGCGTATAGATGTGCGTCAAAAACAGAGGGTCAGAAGGTCTAGACTATGTCAAAGAAACCATTTGTTATTTTTATTTTATAATGCGTAGAAGGTAATATAAGGTATTGCTTTTATACAAATTAATGCATGTTTTCTTTCATTTAAAAAAATGTTACCTCCTTATACATTTGAGTTTCAGCTTTGTAATATATCTACATATGTATATATGTTACTAATCGTTATGAATGTAACTTTATAAATGAGCTTTGTTTCGTAAAGAAAAGAAATAAAAAAATAATGCTTAGGCCTCCATGGAACTACAGAACGTTTTGCTTATATTATTACTTTCATACGCAAGGTATCATAATATATTATTTAGTAAATGGCTTTAGTAAGATCCCTGATTGCATTTTATTTGCAGATATTTATATTTTATGTATACTGAACCGATATTTTAACGTGCAAAAATAGCGTTCAATGACGTTGGTTAGCTATAGTCATATATATGATTTGGAACCGCAACATCTTGCGTAACTTCCGTAATTGTTTATAAGAGTTTGAATCTCATTTCACTATGAGTGTTTTGCAGAATAGTCACGATACCCTAGTTTCGAAACACAAATTTACTTTTATAACTTTTGCATAAAAGAACTCGAAAATGTTTGTTAAATAAAAATGTGTTATTAAAAATGAATACTTTGACTCATAAAGAAATAACTTTTTTGTTTTAATGTAGAATAACTGTACATATTATACCTTATAGCTTAATATTACTCATCTAATCTAAATAAATCCTAGAACCATTACCTAATTTGCTTCAATTACATTTTAGAAGTATTCCTTTCAAATGTAGCTATTGTATTGATAGATTCTGTTGAATTTTGAAATAACTGTAAATGTATTTGTTTAGTCAGTGTATTATTAATATAATTGTAAAAATTAACAATGAAACGTTCACTTACTATAACTATATTATTAAAGTACTTTAATTGCCGTCTCAGAAAATTAACTCAACTTTCTACAATTTAACCTCGCACTTTATAATATCTTCTATTAATACAATTATATAGCTGTCTTTTCAACACTAGCAATTAGTAATCAAACAATAAAATGATTGTATCGATAGTTCGAAGTAGTGTTATAATAAATGACTTGCATTAATTGATTTCTAAATTTTCGAATTGATTGATGGTCCTCTGGAATCATCGCATTTTAGATTTTGAAATTCATAGGGATCGTTATTGAGGAAAAAATGGAAGGAGCAAACTCATCGATGCCCACGTTGTATATATTTATGATGTAATTTTGAGTTGCTTCAGTTCTTGCGTTCGTACATAAAGTAGTTGACCAGAAGGTCAACATCTTATGTACTTGTTTAGTTAGTCAATTTTCTAGTTCACTTTAAATCTAACATTATTTTTGCTGCATATTTTTTAGAGTTGTACATAAAATAGTTAACGTGATTCTTATATACTTACACTAGTCCAAACAATATCATTCGAATGATCTACATCATGACTAGAAGCATTGAGATATTTTTATTATCTTTAAATCAATTTAATTTTCTTTTAATTTTCTGAGCATTTATACGTTATATTATTACTTAACTCATAAATTACTAATTAATTGTCCTACCTTGTAATTTTTAAAACTTTTGAAATTTCTAGCTAACAAATGAATACGTGTAATATTCATACACTCGCATTCATAATCATGTTAATTAAATATCATTGTAATTTGCACGAAAACATATATTATACTACAAATTCATCAATTCTATATTTGCATAATGAAATGATTATAATTGTTCGATTATGCAAAAATTATATTCGCATCATTAAAATATACGTGGCATTCCTCTGTTATAATTAACCAATAAAAATGTTTCTAAAATTAAACCAATAATCATCGCAACTTTTAAGTTTTGGCCGTTTCAAAATCAAAGAACTGAGAGAGAGAGAGAGAGAGAGAGAGAGAGAGAGAGAGAGAGAGAGAGAGAGAGAGAGAGAGAGAGAGTGTGTGAGAGAGAGAAAGAGAGAGAGAGGTCGAAAGCGCGCGGACACAATAAATGACAGACCTACATTTTTCAGGTTTTTCAATCGGGGACGAGCTCGGCTTTCGAGATTCTTTAACGAATTTGGAGGTCAGCCGAAGACGCAGCGTACAAACTAGCAGAAGCGGCGTGCCCGTCGTGCATCCTAATGTGGTAAGAGCCTCACAAATCTACTCAGATACAATTTCACTCTTACATAAATATTAATCTCGCGGGCTTGCATTGATTGCGCATACCGCTAGAATCTAATATCGTTTTGCTTATCTGGGCCTCCGTGCAAATCGAAATCTCTTACTTTGAAGAATCGTAATTTAATTAGTTTATAGTTCAATAATTACAAAATGTGTTACTTCCTTGTATACCGTGATTCCGTCGCTTATCTTCCATAATTACAAAATGTGTTATTTTTTTGTATTCTTCAACTTTGTCGTTTATCATAGGTTATTAAGGGGCAGGCCTGGGTTAATCCAAAAAATAGAATTTTTTTACGAGTCCAGAATATATTTTATGTTTAAAAGAAATCATTCTGAAAAGTTGTTTGCTATCAACACACAATAATATCTTAAATTTTACCGTTGTAAAACCTCAACATCTTGATTGTACACGCCACAATAAATCATTATTTTCAATACCACATTTATTAAAGGAACTTTGTTCCTCACACGATTCTAGGTGACATGATAAACGAAATTTTTTTTCGACGGTTATTCGACTCCTTTTGACATGTATTACAAAATGAGCAAAGCACTTTTCCGTTAAAATTTTTATATTATTTTTATTTCGTAGACTTAATCAATTTTTTTTTAAATATGAAATTTTTTTTCAAAAAATCGATTGGAACTCCGAAAAAGAATAATAGAAATATTTTAACAAAACGTGCTCCATTCATATTGTAATACATGTTAAAAAGAGTCAAACAACCTCGGAAAAAAAGGTTCATCATGTCACCTAGAATCGTGTGAGGTACAAAGTTCCTTTAATAAATATGGAATTGAAAATAATGATTTATTGTGGCGTGTAGGATCAAGATGTTGAGGTTTTACAATGGTACAATTTTAGATATTATTGTGTCTTGATAGCAAACAAATTTTAAGAATGATTTCTTTTAAACATAAAATATATTCTGGACTCGTAAAAAAATTCTATTTTTTGGATTAACCCAGGCCTGCCCCCTTAATAAACCAAAAAATTATATTTCCATTACTATAAAAGTTCTAAAAAATATATAGACTACTTACTTAATTAAAGCAAGTATTCAATCTAAAATTTTAGTAGTGCAAATTTCACTCTAGTGATTTTTTCACCTATTTGGGGTGGAATTTAATCAATTCAAAAGTGTGAAAACACAGTCACTGAAGTGAGATTTTCATTTGTTTTATATTTACTAGTATATTTTACCTCAATATACTAATATCTATAATAACTATTACAAATAAATTGTTTAAAATTCTTTAAAACTTATAATAAATTTACAACTTTTTAGTAAAAAATTACGAATATCAAAGAAAGTTTCGATTTTGAAGGTTACTTACTACCAAGGTTTTAGTTCATAAAACTACTTCTGAGTAGTTCTACGTCCCTAACTTTTCTATTTAATTAATTATTGCACTTAAGGTGGTAAAATATCGAATTTTTTTAATTGTATTAGTAGATAGTTAAACCCGTTCTTTAACTATAGAAAGTATTTAAATAATGATATGGACACTATAAACTTTTAAAAAATGGCACGTACTTAAAAATATTTTTTATTCAGTTTCGTAATTCTTTACGATTTGAATAATTTTTTTACCGATGATCATTATTTTAGAGTACTTATTTGTAATATCTTTGTGTTAAGGCTTTTAACCTAAATTGTCATTAATTACCAAGAGAAAATTTATTTTCAATTTTTATATTAATATAATACATAATAATCAACTAGTTAAATGTTAAAATAAGTTTTGTATAAAATGTTGTTTCCTTGTTAATTCACTTTTCAATATTAAAACTTGTCCTGGTGCAAATCGTATTGATGGATTTGTATGAAACTCATAGGATATTTTTTTTAAAGTATTTTAAAAAGAAATGCTGGTTTAGTTTTTCGAAAATCAAATATAAAAGATTATTTACAGTAGTTTATATCGAAAGTATGAGGTTTTATAGAGCAATTTAAAAACAAAATTATATATCGATTTTTTCCAAAATTGATGATTGAATTTTAAAAAATGTAAACCAGATGTTTTATTTGTGTTTATACATAGTACGTACAGAAATTTTTGCAAAAGTATATACCAATGTGTAATGCGCGAGGATAACTTCAAAGATACCTGCAGTTTACTTGAAAAAAGTACTTTATCCTGAATAACTTGAAAACTCTTTAATAAAAATGGCTGAAAATTGATATATAACTTAGTAAAATCATTATGAATATACATGTAAAGTGGCAATTTAAAGGAATAAAAATAGGAGATTTTTTCAATTTGACCAGAGAGCCACCTTAATTAGATTAATACATCGATGAATATATTCTTATAAACAAAATACTTTAATTTGCGTATTATAAAATTGAATTAAATTTTATTTCTTTAATTTACCTTTGTTAGTTAAGTTCTAAAGCTATCTTATTACATTTTGAAATAGGTATATTTTAATAATAAAAACATACGTTTACAAGATTATCGAAAGATAGTTGATAGTCGTTAATATAGTTCAAGTCTAATATAGATTTTTGTTTTCATTTACGGGCCTGCAAGTTGGGGACAATTTTCAATTTTCATATTTAGATTCCAAGTTACATCATTATTCATGTTTATTAAAATGTTGAAATGTTTATTTGAGTATAGATTACAACTGCTCGAAGGGCAAATGTCACTCCGTCCTGCATAAATCAAAGTGTACGTTGTAACTACGATCAATTATTCATCACTCAGTCGATAAAACAGTTGATCTCTGCATAAGAAAACAATTCCTCGATCGTAACATAACATGCACTTTTAATACGCGCATGTCATTTACAGCGATGGCCCATGAAAATCCCGACCCGCTCGCTCACTGAAAAATGTTACTAAATAGAGAAACCACGCCGAGTGCACTAATACTCGCGCCGCGTCAGACATATCCATTAATATCGCAAAATGTACTTTCGATACACTCGGACTCTCGTTGCTCTATACCTACCACGCGCTCGCGTGACTTTCGCTAAAATCCACCTTTCTTGCGACTCCCGCGGCTGTACTCGCACATATGCATTCATATATGCTCACACTTTGTACGTGTATAAATATCGTGCAGGTATATACGGCCTTGCGTTAACTGGTGCGTGAATGCCGGGTAATATCGCACAATGCGTAGGTATTATACGTATATATTCTCGACACTGGACAGTAGTAAACTTAAACGTAACGCGGGAATCGTTTATATAGCTATAGCATCTCCACGCGATTGACAGCTCTTGCGCGACGAGTTTATTGCCGTATGCGAGGAGAGCGAAACATTTGAATTATCCGTGCAATTGCGAAATAAAGTGTCATCGTGCGTGCTCTTTTTGTATATCGGTTTTTGCACGAAGTTGTGCAATTTTAACGAGAGAAGAGGCTAGCTCGTGGTTGACCTTACTTATAGATCTTTTGTGGTCGAGGAGAAGTTTTTTGTACCCGAAGATTCTTTTTGCATGTTAAATTAGATAGACTAGTTGATCTAGTTTTACACGGTGTATGCATTACTTGCTGAAGATTTTACTTTGATTAAATTCTTATTGCAGATTCTTTTCATTATAAATTTTACAAAAATAAATTCATCTACTTGGTATTGAGATTCTGTTTTTGTTAAAGAATATTAATTTTATCGTGTGTTATGAAAGAAAGCTAATAATTAAATTTAATCATTTACTTGAATGTGCAGACAAACATTTGCCTGATACTTAATGCAATAAAGCAAGTTGAAATATTTTAGAACTAAATCATTCACTTCGTTTATTAATTGCAACCAAATGGCGCCAACGCATAATGTATATGATTCTTCATTATCAACAAATTTTTTTATTCTCGTATCTTAGGTTTCATATTATTCATATAGTGAAAGTCATATTTAATAATGAGCTTTACTATCGCAAAATACAAGCGTCAAAACATTGTATATGTTTACAATGATTTGAACGATATGGTGTAAAAAACCTCGTATCTTTTCTCTAATACTAATACAACTCAGAGTTATCATCTTATTACAAATTTTAGTACTAGAAACGTGCGGATGCGCTCTCGCGCACACTGCCAGTCATGCTAGTACTGTGCTTTATTATCACAAAACATAAAAAAACTGGTTTT
This sequence comes from Gastracanthus pulcherrimus, assembly GCA_949152435.1. Lineage (NCBI taxonomy): Eukaryota > Metazoa > Arthropoda > Insecta > Hymenoptera > Pteromalidae > Gastracanthus > Gastracanthus pulcherrimus. The sequence continues at coordinate 160,986,673 of OX424573.1, read as the reverse complement.
TCTATAATAAGTGCGATTCCGAATAATCATCTTACTATAAATTTTTAGTACTAAGAGCATAGATATGGACATGATATATTACTTACTGATTTACATGTTTATCTTCGCGTTTTCAATATACTAAAACTTTAAATTCTTGAAAAATTTCAAGAATTTCCTCGGATTCGACGTGCCCATTGAAATTTGAAATAACTCGAATTGGATTTTTATAAAATTTAATTTCTAACTTTGTAAATTAAAAACGTAGTAATATTTATTTAACTGATCAATATTTATTTTTATTAAAATTAATCTTACTAAATAATTTTAAACTTTAACACGTTAAACGCGGTTAATGTATAAGGAATGTCTAAGTATTAATGTATGTTAATGTTTATACTTTCATTATTGCTATTTCATGAAAACAAAATTATTGTAATAAAAGATTAAAGACAAACTTTTATTTTGAAAAATTATCAGGATTTGGGTTTTCAGTAGAAACAAATTTACTCATAAAATAGGGGTTTATCCGCGATTGCTATATGGTAGATATCCCTATTACAGTTTAAGCAGCCGAAAAATCCAGTTATTTCTACTTTTCCATTAGGTATAGTACTAAAAACTAATACCTCACCTAGCATTAATTGCATAGAAAACGATTTTACTCGCACTTCTAATTGTATTCCATAAATTTAAGGTTTGAACCCTTTCATTGCGGCAAAAATCTTTAACAGAGATAGTAATGTAATTAGGGAAATCGGTTTATATTATTAGTAATTGGGATATCTATCCTGTTTTGTAAAAATTCTTCTTCGTATAAAATTCCCAATCTCCAACCCGATAATCCAACTTAACCCAGATTTAACCCTTTTATTTCTATGTGTCACCATATTACATTGTATATACAGCTATATTCATTGTAGCCATATGACACATACAATAGTACATTATGTAACAAGGGCAAAAAGTCGAATATTTTTCCCGTGAGTTAGTTTACTGCAGTATCACCCAAGGGAAAAATCGACTTTTTTCTCGAGTTACATATAGTACTTTATGCCCATCTCAACTGTGGTCACTTTTTGACTTGGAAAGCGGGACTAATGAACTGTTAAAAGACAATATTGTTAAAAGACAATCGAAAATCAGGGTTATTGAGAAGTGTAATTTTGGTCTTGCTTTTCAGGTAAGAAAGTGGCCATTTTCGTTCAGATGGGCATAAAAGATATTACATTTAAGTATGAGATTGTGAAGTATCTTGTTCTACAATCTCTGTAGAACTTTGAAGTATCAGTTGCATTCTACTATGTCCATAAATTATTAACATGGAGAACATTTTTTTCAACGAATTATTTCTCGTACAATGTATTTATTGTAAACAAAATCCGATTTTTAGAAAATAATTCGTGAACAAACGGGTTTATAAAAGCTGTAAGCACTCAAACCCCATTGTACATTGCAGTTGTCTAGTCGAGAGGATGCGCGTCAAGCCTTCCAGCAACATCAGCAGCAGCAACAACAGCAGCAACAGCGTAATCGCGTGGGCGTGCCACCCTTCAAGCCATTACCCCCCGGTGCATCACGACCCATGGCCCAGCAGCCGGAACGTCAGCGCCTCATAGTCCAGCAGAACTCGACTGCTACCGCGGCAGCGGCTACCTCGCAAATGAGGCCAGTCTACGGGGCTGGAGCCGCGCAGGATGACATGTTGAAGCAACACCAGCGTGCCCAGCTCGAGGCCAAGATCATGCAGCAGCAGAAGCTCCAGCAGGAGATGCTCGCCATGCAGATGCTCAAGCAGCAGAGGCAGCAGCAGCAGGACGCCATGAAGCAGCAACAGCAGCAGCAGCAGCGCCAGCAGCAACAGCTACAGCAGCAACAGCAGATGATACAGAAAGTTCAGTTCCCGCAGCAGGCGCTGCAACCTGCAACTCAGACCAGGAGGATACAGGTAGGGATGGTTATGTTGAATATGGTGGGATCTGGAAAATCTGGCGAGGGAACGTGCACTAGTGTTGGTCCATGGAATATGAATTAGATCAGAATTAACAGACTGGTTTGTTTTCGTTATTTGAAGTCCCATGTAGACCAAAGGTTATTTTCATTACACAAGAAGGGTACATTTGATGGAAAGTTCTTCTGACTCGAACACATATTGTTAACGTTGAGTGTACATACATTTAGAAAACCCATTTTGATGAGGCTTTTGGAGCTATTTTTTTCATTAGGTCCTTGTTTTCGAGATATGAACTATTTTCGTTTGAATACACGTTATTTTAGCAAAAAAGGTACCTGTTATTATGATTATAGTTCTGCATGTATTTACATAAGAATTTTAAAGCATGCAGACTGAAAGAAATGTAATAGGTGACTTGAAACGTTTGAAAATATTAATTTGTTCTTAACGATCAAAGATAGTGACAAAAATGTATATACAGTTGCAGAATTACAAAGATTAATCAAAATGCTCAAAATTTCATGTTGTTTTTATTACTTACTTTGATTGTTTATAACTTAAGAATAAATTAATATGTTCACTCCATGTGATAGGTATGCTTCATTTCTCTTCATTTCTATATTTTCATTTTTCTCCCAATGCCTCATCAAAATCCGTTTCGCAAATGTTTGACACTCTCCTTATTAGTTTTAAATGACGATTATATAATAATCTCGGAAAGATAAGAAAAATAATTAATTATCCATTTTATTGATAGTTATAATTATATAGGGCTTCAATTGATCTTAAAACAAATAAAACATTTTAAACGTTTCTCACACTTTTGGTGTAAATCAAACAAATTAAACTAAGTTTAAATCAAATTCATATAAGTAGAACGGACGTTCCCTTGTTAGATTTGAGTAGAGTAATTTACTTTAAACAATTCCGTACGTACAGTTATTTTATGATACACATTTCTCTGATGGAAACAATTCAAACACGATGTTTGATATTGAAAACTAATGCTCACTTTTGTTAGAAAATATAAAAAGCAATGTCTCTGCAGCGTTTTAACGTATTCCATTACATGGTCAATCAAAATTAAAATGAATCTTCTGTATGTATATCGTTTATACAAATTTTATTTATTATAGAAGGTCATTTAGAAATCTTTGCTGGATTATGGTTTATTTAGATTATGTAATGTTTATTTAAGACTAATTCTACACAATTGGGTCAAATAAATCAAACCCACCCCTTTAAATTTCTGAAAAGTGTTTTTTTCATTGTTTGATATATGCAATGTACGGAAAAATATTAATTTAAATTTAAATATAGCAAAATATGATGTTTTATCACTTTAACAATGTGACCTTTAAATGGCCTTAGGGAAAAATTTGTACTTTTCATGATGCATCGGTACCACTAAGTTTTTAGTGTCCAAGAGTCGAAATTATCGGATTAGATTTACTCAGTCTTATCATGTTATTTATAGTATGAAAGATACCATTTTAACAAATCATATAGGATTTGGCTTCGAGAGGCTTACAGTTATCTTTTATAAAATGTTTCTTAAATTCTCACATTCATGAACTAATCGTATGCCGTCTAAATTAAATAACAGCTTATAACTTAATAATTCTAATAAATTCTCACGACCTTGCCGAGCAATAATAAAAATTCAGATTTTGCTTTCGATCATTATACAAGATTAAATTTTTAATGTATTTTAGCCATAGAGCACCAACAGGGAACTGTATGACCTCCAGATTTCTTTACAATTTTTATGCATGATATTATGTTTTTATTTATAACACATTACTTATATCGCACTCCTAGAACGTGCTATAAAAACTCAAAATTAATATAACTTGATTTTAGAAAAAAAAGACAATTATACATTTACACCTTAAAAATCATTAAACATAGGTTAAATACGCATAAAATAATAATAAAATGCAAGCGGAGCTATTTTAGTTGATGAAAAGCATTACTTCTCTTGTTCTGTGAACTAGATGCTTTACCAAGCATATCCATTTTTGGTTTTCTTGAATCTATTGAGTTTTAAGAAAGTTACAGCTGTTTAAATTCGCGTAAGATCACACAGACCCCTGCTGGTATTCATGTAAGCTTTTTATGCCAGTATTCTAAGATAATATATCAAAAAATCCTTTTGCAGTACATTAATCATTACTAAAAAATTGTATTTTTATGTATACTTATACATAACTTGATTTTTAGACTAGAATACTAGGGTAAACGTTCCGATTACTGTGCCCTGTTATCGAAGTCCGGAGAGTTCGTTGATTTAAAAAAGTTGAATAATAATCCACATCTTTTTAACGCTTCTAAGTCACACTTTGTGACTTCTTTTATTGAAAGCAATTTTTTTAGATGTAGTTATTGAATATTTCTATAATATTAATGGAAACAAAAAAAAGTTTGTGAGTTAATTACTGTGTCCTAACGACCCTAAGAAATCAATTACTGTGCTTTAGTTATTGTGCATCCCGATCGAACAATGTGCTACATATATAGTGGCTCTTACCGATTACTGTGCTTCAAATATGGTACATCCGAAAATTAATGTTGCAGATTACAATTTAATGTGAAGTTTTTATAATTAAGCAAGTAAAATGAACTAAGATAGGATATTTTAATATAGGTAGGAATTTATTTGAAAAATGTATTTGAAAATAATTTATTACTTATTACGTTTATTAACAAAATTGTTATTACATTGTATTAATGTAATGAATGTAGATATATTTTTTCACTTTTATAAGCAGATTTTCTACAGATAATTATAATAAATACTTACCTTCGGTTAAGAAAGTTTTTAATTTGTATTGTAAAGAGGAGGTTGTGGTCGAGTAAAGCGCCTCGTCGGCTGGCGGCATAGTAACTAACGCATCAGGAAGAACTTGTCTAATTACTGTGCGCGGTAAATGTAAGAAAGATTGAATTCGTTTGAATTACTGGACTTATTTAATATAAAAAAAGTATTAAAATAGATGCTCTAAATAATGATTTATCTTTTTCTTTTATATTATTAATTTATATGCTTTCATATCGCAAAACAATTTCTTTTATTCTATATCACCTTTCATTCATTGAGCGTCTCTTTAAGCCTTTTGCTAAGATTTTCCAGAAAAAAGGCAAAATTGTATAGCACAAATTTCAAATGATCATTTTAGTATTTAAAAATAGAAAACGTAATATACATTCGGTTCTTATGCACAAAAGAGCACTTGAAGATTAATTAAAAAATATAATACGTTCTTTTTCATGAAAGGATAATTAGTTATACGGGAAACTAAGCATAGGTCACAGTAAACGGCTACCCCGCGTTAATCGGCACGTCTACCGTATTTCATCAAAATCAAACAAAGAAAAAAACACTTTAAAAAATCAAAGCAAAAAATGTCAACCAACTCACTCAACTCGACCCGAACGCATTCAGCAAGCGTCGATGCCGGCCCGGCTTCCCAACATCGTCGCAGCCGTGCCGCCGGCCGGCGGCATCGCCAGCGCCGACAAGCTCGTGGTCGCGATAGCGGCGCCCAACGGCGGACTGCCGCCCTTCGTGGGCATGCCGGCCTCGGCGGCCCAGCTCACCGACCGCATCAGCAACAGTCCCACCCTGCTGGAGGACTCCGTCAACGAGGTGTCCAAGGACGATTACAATCAGGTGAAGCGCGCGTCGGAGAGTGCAAAGACGAAAAAGATTATTCATTCTAGGAATCATTGTAAAACGTTCTCAAGACAGTGCTGAAGTATTTCTATGTGGGTAGTTGCAATGACGTTGTGCGGTTTTACGTTGACGTAATTTGTATTATCTGTGGAATGTAGGCATCTGGTGTATAGTTGGCAAGTTTAGGCATGGGGAGTCTGGATACTTTTAGATAAAAAAGTTACTTAATAATGTGTTACGATTTTACGTGAAAAATATTGTAGATGTGAGAGCTACAAGATTAGTAATTGACGTTTAATACAATGTACTCTTCAATCTTTACTCTTACAACTGAAAATGCTTAGTGCAATAGCAACAACTACAGCTACACAGAAAAAAGCCTTGAATAAATACAAAAATTGTGTAAACAATAACGTAACGTTATTTTCTTTAAATGTACAAAAATAATTTTCTTGGTATTAGATAGATCCTAGAGTTAACTATTTGAATGAATTATATAGATGAACGGTTTAAAAACAGATTCATTAAGTTCATTCTTACATTATATATTATTTTGTCGATATTACCAGGCTGATGCATTCTATAATACAAATTATTTTCTCAGTGAAGCCTTTTTTTAAATATAGAAACGTTCGAGAAATGTTAACGTTTTTACGCCATTCTATGCAAATAATTCTTTTTGATCATGAAAACTCGCAACATCCGTAGAAAGCTTACAAAGCATTTAAAGCGTGCAGACATTAAAAGATTAAACTTGGCAGCATCAAAACCATCAATACTTCACCCACACAATCACAATCATCATATGTCCTTGCTTACGACAACGAGTTTTGTTAATAACCATCATTGGTTCTGTCTACGCAGTTGCCGCTTTCCAGCGAGGACGCCGCCTCATCGGTGAATCAGATGACGCTCATGTCGCTGCAGCCGATCACCGCGTCGGAGGCGCAGCCGCAGAACCAGGAGAAGCGCCAGTCGATGCCGTCGCTGCCGTCGCTGGCGCCGATCCACGGCATGGAGACGTCGCTGAAGGCCCTCGCCGAGGCCAGCAACATTACCCTCGAGGCCCTCGAGGCGGCCATACTGCTCAGGCAGCAGCAGCTACTGCAGAAGCAGCAGGGCCCGTCCACGACCACGACCACGACCACACTGGCGCCCGTCAAGAAGTACGTTAGATGAAGAGAGAGCCTGATACCTTGGGGACGTGAAAAATACCGACTGGATATCCCACCTTATCGGCTTTTCACTTTTATCGTTTTTTTCTGTATAAGTGTTTCGAAGCACCTTTCTATGCCATTCGCATTCATACTAGGAATTTTAAGTTACATTTTCAAGAGGTTTCATTTTTAACTGAAGCAGCAAAATGTGTTTAAAACTGTTTAACTATAGTCGTATATTTTTCAACGCATCTTTCTCCTACAGTTAATCATGAAACCTGTTGAAAATTTAAATGAATATTCCTGATATGAATACAAAGGGTACACAAAGGCCTTTTCCGTAATAAAATTATTGGCCGAAGTCTGATGAACGAAGTGAATCGGGCGTAGCCCTTTTGCCCAGCTTCATACACATTCTTGTTCGCGAATTTCTACCATTTCTTTACATATATACGTACATACGTGCATACGTAAATACGTATATATGTATATACGCGTATACATGTATACAATAAGTGACAATAAAAACCACTTATTACACTAGACTATAATACCTTCTTTACAAATAAAAAACCGCTGCCAATTCATTGGCACTTAGATTCCTCAAACTAAATTAATTGTTCTAATATTTAGAGTTAAAATTCTACTATAATTAGAGTGATTTATTTAACTCCACCGGGTTCAGCATGTAATTAAATCGTTCATATCATTTTTACCCAGATTTATAAGAAATAAAACATAAATAATACTGATATAGGGAAGGGCGGGGCAAGAGGGTCACGATGGGTTAAAGTGGCACCTCCATTTTATTTCGAAAATTCGTATTTAAACATTTTTTTCCCGGTCGATTTGAGACAAAGTGCACAAATATTTTGCTCATTGTGAAAAAGTAAAGAAAAAATAAGTTTAAAATATTATATAATCGTATTGAAAATTTTAAGCAAAAAAGATTTTAATATTTGCATAATTTCAAATACGTGGGAAGGTAAGAAAGGAGGTATTAATACCTCCCAACAAATATGTATCGTAAAGCTTATATATCCTACTTTAGGTTTGCACAGGTTTTATTTAATTTTTTTTCTATTGAGATAATTAAAATTCAATAAAAGATAACTTTTCTTTTTACTATTACAAAGCTTCCTTTGGAGGAGGCAATTATGTAACTCATTTATAACTTTAAATGTTTCATTAGGCAAATCAACAATTCCGGAGCTACAAAAGTGATGAATGCACCACGTGAATATTATCCAGTTGGTTACGATAAAAATTTCGACGACAATTTCGCTAGCCGAGTGGATCTTCCTGACACTACGTTTTATTGCGGTGATCAAAAACATTTCCCAGGCCTCTATGCTGATGAAGATCTTGGATGCATGGTAAACATTTTAATTACATAAAGAATTGATTGAACTATAAATAATCGAATGTAAGCGAAGAACATATTACATAAGAGGGTATCAAAGTCAATTTAAAATTTAAATTTTCCACTTCAAATGTTGCCAACCGAACAACAAATAATTAGTTATAATTAAGAATAGAGATCGAATTAAACGAAACCAAAATATCACTGTCCTTCGTTATATATTAAACTATCATTGCAGAAAGTTTCAAATTAATATTTTAATACCTCGACGAACGCCATTCGAATAAACTTTTCAGGTTGCGTCAGTGTGAACCTTAAGTTTTTGTTCAATTTGCATTTATAGACGCATTGATATTATCACTCGAAATATTGCACAATAATGCATAAACATAATAGGAAGGGCAACGATGGGGTTTACATGGTTTATTACGTATAATTATTAGTTATAATTTGATTATAATATTGACGCGCTCGGTAAATATCGACTTTGAGACAATTTGAGGAGTTTTGATGTTTAGATAAAGTTTAGATGCAGTTTAGTAAAGGTAATATTTTCTTTGCAATAAATTTAGGCATTAAAATACAGACGAAAGAATATAGTGGTTCGTGCAAATGAATAAGATCTTAAAATATATAGAAATGAATTCGAATGACGCAGAAGTTGATTGAAGAATTTGATAATTCACATTATAACTTGACGTGATATTAAGTGATTTTTAAATCGTACGTTTATAATAAAATTTTATTTTTACAATACTTATCTATCGCTCTTTTAGCTACAAGTACAAACGCAAATCTTGATATTTTTAACCTAAATTTCAATATCACATCAGGTCTTTCACGTGTGTGCCCTGACGGACGACGGCCTGATCATGAAGAGCTTCCTGTGCCCCGAGTCGACCCTCTTCGACCAGACGATCCTCAAGTGCAATTGGTGGTTCTACGTCGACTGCAAGTCATCCAAGAGCCTCTACGACAGCAACATACCCATCAGCAAGAGCTATCAGCTCATGAAGGCGCTCGCCTTCTTCTCCGCCTACAAGAGCCACGACAACTCGACGCAGCAAGTGCGCGACGACGACGAATCCTAAGCGACGCTGTGCCTGTATGCGTGTGTTTGTGTACGCGTGTGTGTGCTCTAATTGTTGTTCTTTTTGCAATTCTCGTTGCTGAAAATGGACCTTATCCAAAAAATCTAATTAAGAGTTTTCGTAGAACACGGGGATGTATAGGTTGGGCAACGAAAAAAAAATAGCGGCAGGTAAATTTTCACGAAAAATAGTAATTATTTGCGAGTCCATGTAAAAAAAATATTTTTTTAACGAATTTTTCTAATTAGATGTGACGGCAAATTGTGGATGTATTTCCACATTTTCCTGCGCTTTCAGAGTGTCGATGATTGATAATTCTGTTGTTGATGAAAATTTACCTGCAATTTTGTAATCAATATAATAAATGTCGAAGCGTTCACATTTTCGTGAACGTTTTTGACTGTTTCTCGGGGGTCAAAGTATTATTTATTTTACATACTATTTAATTTACTTTTGCCTACTTTCTAGTAGGAACGAGTGATAGTGCGAAAAGCGTAGAACATTAAGTGGAAAAAGTTTCGTTAGAATTTCGTTCAGAAATTCTTAAAAGAAATAATTAATAATGGGTTAGTTGATCATTATTTATAATTGACGTAATCAAAACGCTCTATGTTTTTTGTAAGTATGTATTGTACATGATTACGAATGTTCGTCAAATATGACAAGTCACGTTAATAACGTAGAAACGTTACGCATCACGCTTAGGCCCTTGCCTTTTACGTTAAGAATTGTGTATATAATTTATTTACTTTTTAATACAATTTTTTGATTTATTAAAGAATTATTTTTTATTTGTACCTTCCTCTTTATCAAGATACACCTACCTTCAATTACCGTCTCACAAATAATTCTCATCTATTTAAATCTTTTTGATAATCGTAATAAACATTATAATATTATAAGTATTACACTTTTGTACTCAGTACAAGCATTAAAAATATATGTTTTAAATATAACCGCTATTATAATATTTATTTATTTTTAAAATGAACTTACGCTCTAAACCTAAAAGAATAAAAATTAATATTTTAACTAAGTAGTTTAACCTTCTAATAAAAGTAAATTACTGATTTTCTGCTTTAAAAAATCATAAATCGCGCAGCTTATTCTTTTAAAAGATCAAACACCAAAATTTATACCTTTCAAAAGAGGAAAATGTAATTTTAAACTTATAAAAGAGTAAATTAACAAGTTTAATCCTTACCAAAAGAATAAACACCGAAATTTCTACTTTTTAAAAGTATATAATGTCCGCCCAACATTTTAAAAGGGTAAATTAAGTAGACTAATCTTTTATAATCAATAAAATGAAAAATTTATTCTTTAGAAAAACGGAAAATTTTACTCTTGGAGGGGGGGGGGGGGCGTTTCATTTAAATGTACGAAATTGTACAAAAAATATTTTTTTTTAAATCTGCTGTATTGACCCATATATATTATATAGTGGTTACCGTGTTTTTAGGTATTCAGCCTCGCCACCCCCCTCCACATCCCTCCACTGTCCCTCCACTGCCCCGCCACAGCCCCTTCACCCTGCCACCTCCTCCACCGCCACCTCAACAGCTCCTCCACCTCCCTCTCCTCCATACTCTCCACGTAATTAACTTAATACTTAATGCGTATTCTACATTGATTCCAAAGATGATGACTTCGCTTCTAATGTCATTAATTTAATGGTAGTTTTTAAAGCTTGTACGAAAATCTTCTATAGAATTCAATACTTTTATCCATATTTCCTGATAAATATCACAATCGATTAGAATGCCTCACTTCGGTTGTAGGTCCTGAATAATAGATTTCAATAAATATAATATTGTAGCTTGAAGATATCAAATATTTTTTTTATAATTAATATGCAGAAAGTAGTAGATATTTAAGATTGAGAGACTCTATCAACTTTTTATAAATTGATTCATTTTATAAAATTATTTACAAATAAAAAATAATATAACCACAAAAATTCACTTTAAGAATTATGCTTCAGTATTCTTAGAGGTTAGAATAAAAACAATACACTGTAATTTTAAACACTTGTTCGGCATGCACTGATACTAAATCAGTTTATAATAATAATAATAGTAATAATACATAATCACAATAATACAAAATTTTCATCTTACAGCTGTAAAATAAAGAATAACCGTTTTTATTACAACCAAATGTAGAAGTTCTTAGAGGGCATTTATAGCAAGGCGCGGAGTAGACTCTCGATGATATATATATAAATATAACTTTACATAAGTAGCAGATGACATAACTAGAGTACTAGACGCACCTAAATACAACCTTGTTGCTTTACGATACGATAAGTGATTTTGAGATATATATATATAAAAGAGAGAGAGAGAGAGAGAGAGAGAGAGAGAGAGAGAGAGAGAGAGAGAGAGAGAGAGAGAGCGCGATAGAGAGAGAGAGAGAGTATGGGTATATGTGTGTGGGGGGGGGGGTTGTATCTACCCCACCGACCGATAACCACAGTGTCTACCGTCGGTAAGGTTATGGAGCTGAAGCCGGTCTACATTTGCACAACTGATATAGCCACTGCGTCAGGTCACTCCCTCCATAAACAGAGCTACGACGCATCGCTTCTGTCACAGTTTCCCCACTCCTCCGCTGAGAGAGAGCGAGGCTTGTGAGAATCCAGTCGAACGAACTGTCACTCGAAATTCCACTCGATCGCCTAGCGTTGAAACATGTATAGACATGCTATTGACACACATACCTGAAAACATAATGTGTGTGTATGTAATCGTAGATTATTTATACTTACCTTTAAAGAGGCATCTCCATAGACTTCCTCTTTATGGTTTCTTTTAAAGGAGACTCCCAGTGAAGGCACTTGACAAATTTTCTTACGAATAAAAGTCAGAGATATTGAACGAGATTAGAACCCGGACCATCAGCGTGGAAGTCTAAACCTTAATCCACTATAGCTCTGTCTTTCTCTATGCATGAATGTGGTATATGCATGCGGGTTTATATGTGTGAGAGTGTGTGTTTATATAAGAAGAATCCTAAACTCAAAACTTTTTTCGATGTTCAAGAAACTCTACGGTAACTAAATAATCTACGCTACCCACTTTTGGTATTATCAATCAATACAGAGCGGTAAATTTAAAATTTTTCAGATTCCAACTATTTGTTAATAGAGAATAAATTCAAATTATTTACGGTAAATTAAAAAAAGAATTCACATTACCGACATGTTCAGAGGGTGCAGCATACTAGACAAGTTTCTTCACATCACCCCTTATTTCCAGCTGAAAAATGGTCTCTTAATTCAATTTCCAAACGGACATCCACTGACGCGCTTTTCAGAGTGGCATTTGGCTTTGAACAATCGATCACGATCAACGTTATACTGTCAATGAAGTGTTGCTATTTCAGCATAGGCCCGACATCTTTCTCGTAACATGCTTTCTGAAAGGTAGCATACAATTGTGAGCGATGTCTAAATTCAGATTTCCGTACGGATAGTACTGAGAATTGAGAAAAAGTTGCACATTACTTATGTTGCAATGATCGAAAAGATTAACATTAACAGCTCTCTAACCCTTGCGATTTGTTTGAGAGCCTAAAATAATGAAACAAGGCTTTTACATCTGATTAGACGTTTTAACTGTCTAAATGAGCTTTGATGTGTCAGGAAGTATCGGATACTCGTACAATTCCCAACTACGGAAACTCATTTCAATAGGTTTATTCTGATACATATAATTCAATTGACTGATCTTGTGAGTACTAGAGTACTACGTCGGGCATCAACCACTTGATTTTCATAAGCTCTAGCTTGCAATCTTCGTAAACTTCACGTCCAGATACTTGCGTTGCAGTCTGAATAACCGCATTCAGGTCATTTCTCGTTCTGGTGAGTATGAGCTTGTGCTCAACATTGACTATTATCTTGCGATAGTCTTCAGTGAATCCGAGAATCATACTTAGAGGTATGGTTACGTCGTAGTAGATAGCATCATTTTCCAGCTATTGAGGCTCTTCAACGTCAATCCAGACAGCATTTTCAATAATCAAACTCTGACTAGGATTGTGCGAAACCCAACCTTTCATGAGACTGGTTAAACCGACATTCTTACGTTTATCGATCTCTATAGCATTAATCACATATCTGATTTCTTCAAACAGATTCGCGGTAATGACAGATGGCCTTATTGACTAAGCTTGTATTCTGCACAACAGTGCCATCGGTTTTGACTAGTGTACCGAAAACATGAAGCGATGGTAAAAACGACAAGTCTTGATATTGAATAGGGATACGAATTTCATTGCCGTTATTGAAAGCAGAAACCACATAAGGCTAATGAGCGTGTATCTCGTAATTTTCTACAGACTCATCATATGTCACAAGCGACTGTGTATTTAGAATCTCTTACATTTTTCTGTAAGTAGCAGAAGAATATGTACGTTATTATTCACCAGGGATAGCGATATTTAATCCTAAGCTTTTTATAAACTGAATGTTTTGCCGTGTCAACATTTTGGATGCTCGCTAATAACTGATAACTGTTCGATATCCAGGGTTACTTTTATACCCTCTTCCGTAGACGACTCCGATCACGCTTGTTTCAAATGTAATCTGATAGTAATAATATCTCCTCGAAAATTTACTACATTTCCGTCTTCATCGACTATACGCATTTGTAAGTGATCTATACTCTTGGTGACGATCAGAAAATTAACGACTTGGGATAGAACTTCGATGATCTTATATCCTGGAGGAACTGCAGAAAAAAACTCGTGCATGTATGTACTCTACGACCGTTTATATAGGCACCAGAGGTGATGTTGCACTTAACTCCCAGAGCGTTGACCTTGAGAATAAACAGAGGCAGATCAGAACTGTGCGTGATGATTGGTGGGAAAAGGCGTTGAGTAAAGCATAGTAATTGCCCGATAGAATGTGGTTGAAAATCAATTGTATGACTGCACTTTATAACAATACGAAGAGCATCATTGTTGAGCTTCAAACTAATGGATATACCCTTTAAAGCAAGAGTTTCAGTGAGATAATTCTCTATATCCACAATCTCGTAACTATCGGTAAGTAGAAAAATTACCACATTACTAACGTAAAACTTGTTGTTCCCAGTATCGATATTAGGTATCGAATTAAAGATTAAAAGTTCAACTAATCCGAGAACGTAGTTATTGTACAGTGAAAGTTTCTACAGGCGGAAAATATTGAGCTTCAATAACACATAAAGTACCGGAAAGACTCATCGTTAATGAATTCTCCAAGACTGTACAACTCATAATGACTACAGTCTTACTCATGTAGGTCCTCCTATAACCCGGCAATTGTCCAGCATATTGCTCAAGATCTTTAGACAGAAATGACCACAGTTGTATGTATCAAAGTCTTGATATGTTTCATGATTATATTTAATCTCATCAACTCAACCCAACCCCTAAGTATAACATCAAGTCTATGGACGGTTGAAGATCACCGAAACTATCGAAATAAACTCCGATGTTACCTCGTTTACGATAAGCTGCCCAGTGAGTTCCAAGACCACTCTCGTCATCGAGATTTACGATAGCTAATTTGCGGTAATGAGGTCCACCAGCTGGCATTGCATTTTGCATAAAAATACCTCGAAAATTATGAATTCTCAGAATTTCAGCTTATTTTATGAGATCTGAATCTGAAAGGGTTCTTTGAAGTAATATTACTTTAAGGAACTTTTTTTTCTTAATCCACTTCCACCGCAAGGCATCAGATGATGACCAAGACCTGCATCTGTAAGGGTTCTTTGAAGTAATATTACTTTAACCCTTTCGTGCACATAAGAGTTACAGCTATGGTGCGGGGAAACTGTTTACATTTCATAGGGTCCAGAGCCGCGCTGAATCCGAATCCGAGGTCAGATTTTGAAAATTCAAGATGTCGGATCCAATATGGCGGACGGGAAAGTCAAAAAATCGAGATTTTGAAAAACAAAAAATTTTTTCGGTTTCTACGTGAAAACACAAATAGATACTGTTTTTGGTGTTTTTTCGATATCTCTCTTAGTTTTTGGGTAAAAAATTCATAAACTTCGAGCCGCGCTGAACCCGAATCCGAGGTCAGATTTTGAAAATGAATTTTTTACCCAAAAACTAAGAGAGATATAGAAAAAACACCAAAAACAGTATCTATTTGTGTTTTCACGTAGAAACCGAAAAAATTTTTTGTTTTTCAAAATCACGATTTTTTTACTTTCCCGTCCGCCATATTGGATCCGGCATCTTGAATTTTCAAAATCTGACCTCGGATTCGGATTCAGCGCGGCTCGGGACCCTATGAAATGTAAACAGTTTCCCCGGACCATAGCTGTAACTCTTATGTGCACGAAAGGGTTAAGGAACTTTTTTTTTCTTAATCCACTTCCACCGCAAGGCATCAGATGATGACTAAGACCTGATTTATGTGGTTTCAAATATAGACCTTTACCTAAAGTTATGTCCTCCATTTTCTTATTTTCCTTGTGACTCTCCTCTAATTATTTCTTGGCAGTACTTGCATCGTTGACAGTTTTAGCTATACCAGCGGTACCACCTCTCACTGCTCGAGTTACATTCATGTCTGCAAATTTAGGTATTAGAAATGATAAATGAGAGAGAATCTGAGTCTGAGTCTGAGTCTGAGTCTGAGCCTTAGTCTGAGTTAGATGAGAGTGACGTATAAGATAAATATTATGAAGCTGGTGAAAATTTTAATGAAACTCATGGAGTATATAAAGATGATGATGATGGTTACACAATTGGTAACTCACCAATATATTTTAAAGATAAGTGGGTATTATTGTATCTGGCGATGGTTCGTGGCGCAAGCGCGGCTTCACGTCCCTTTTCGGATTTGTATCACTTATTGGATGGTGTACTGGCAAAGTGGTCGACATTTTAGTAAAATCTAAATATTGTAAGGCATGCGAATTTTGGGAAAAGAAAAGTGACACGGATGAGTACAAGGAATGGCTCGAAACCCATGAAAACGAATGCCAATCGAACCATGACGGCTCGGCGGAAAAAATGGAAGTGGATGCCGTTATTGAGATGTTCCAGCGCTCAGAATCTTTACACCAACTTAAATATGCCAATTACGTCGGAGACGGTGATTCAAATACTTTTAAAGGTATCGTAGACTCGCAGCCTTATGAAAATTTATCAGTAACGAAGAAAGAGTGCATCGACCACGTGCAGAAACAGATGGGTACTCACCTTCGAAATTTAAAAAAGAAAACTAAAGGACTCGGAGGAAAGGGCAAGCTCACAAGGTAAAGGATGTTGGATATCCAATAAACCCTGGGTTGATAGGGTTACTTATCTCGAGACGTTCCAATTGAAAGCTTATAAAGCGAAATGATTTAAAAAACTATCGCAATACTCTCAAATCAACTAACGGTCGCAAGAAACATTACAGAAGTTATGAGAATATACGTTTCTCTTTTTTTCTGAGTCCTCTAAGAAAGTAGGAACCGAATTACCGTGATAGAAAATTACTAGAAGAGGCACCAGGATGTATTACGTGTACTGGGACGATCCTAATTAACTTGTTGATCGTCTTCGATTACTCATAGCTGAACATTCAGCTGATAATCCGAGTCACGTGATTGAAAACCACTGATAGTAGTGTAGATGAATCTATTCCATCCTACGAGTTTACCAAAAATACAATCGAATTTGGGAAAAAAGTAGATTTGCAGGAATCATAGGCTACTTTTGCCAAGCTTTTCAGGTCAATAAAGTGAAGTGACACTCGTGTTCGGCTTGTGCTCGCTCGCCTTCGACTCGTACTGCAAACATACGAGGTCAAAAAAGTCCAGTAGCCCTTTTTCTGCACACCATATTTTTTATGATACTCGTTTGGATTTTAGTGTTTTTTTTGTACCTGGATTGACTGTTTTTCGACACAGCAACCGCGATGAATAAAACATCTAAATTCTACATGATTCTTGCTCGCTCCACAGTTTTTTTCACCCACTCCGCATTTTTGCGCCAGCTTCGTGGATTTTCGCTCACTTCGAACTTTTTTCGCCCGCTAATATTTTACTTATTTTAATATCTGGTATATTTCTATTTTTGTCAGTCAAATTTCTTATACCACGAAAGTACGAAAAATAGGTCCTAAATATGCTCGGGTACTCCAAAACATGTGGTATTATTCGGATGGTACCCCATGTTTGGGTGGGCCTAGGAAAATTTTAGACCTCTGTTCGACATTTTAAAATAAGAAAAGTATCCGAATAAAGTATCCGACGTGTACTTTGACCAAAAGTATTCGTCGGAAACTTTTTTCAGATACTTTTTCAAATCGCGTATATTGGGTTAATATATGGTGTACAATGCTTAGAAATTGATATTTCGTTGTTTTTTCTCGATATTTACAGAAAAGAGAAAAGTATCCGAAAATATTTTGCTATCGAATACTTGCTGAACTCTGAAGTATGTAATAATAATTCATAGTATGTAATCGGTCAAACTAAATAATAATTCAAGCTCTAAGCTCTGACACAATAATATATATCATCATAAAGCTAAATCGCAGTATTTTCAGATGCGTTTTTCTAAAAGGCAAAATTATAAAACTCATTAAATTTTACTTTTTTATGTTGAATTGTTTGTAACTATTTGCATAAATTCTCAAATGAACTGATTTAGTTATGGTTCTCAATGCCCCAAATTATTCTAGTGCCAAGAAATTAATTTATTATCAAAATTATTTTAATTATGTCGTCATAATTCTCTGTAGAAACTTGCAATAAATTTTCTTTAATATTTTATTCGTCATTAAATATTTTTAAATTTACAAAAATATTATCGATCATTAATATTTCATTTATATTTGACAGATTTACTTTTCTGACGAGTGATTGCAGAATTAAAAGTAGGGACTGTACGCTAAATGTGCATTTATCTGCACGTATTTGAGATAAGATGTGGTATAGCATGCAGCATCGATACTCTCAAGTTTACTTAGTTGTCTGGCTTTGCAGTTTCGTTTAAACGAAGAAACTCAATAATCAAAGACTATGACTTTTGACGTGTCAGAAATTTTATTTTTAAAATTATTATGCATTGCGATAATCGCTGTTTGTTTTTATCTTTATCTAAAATTTGTTGTGTTCAGCTACTGGAATAAAGTGAAAGTGCCTCATGTACCTCCTAACGTTATACTTGGCAATATAAATCTAGATTTCTTACTGGATAAAATTACAATTGGTACGCTTTTTATAATAAACTTTATTTTCTAATAAATGACGAGAATTTGCTTCAAAAATGAAAATTATTAATTGTTAGATTATTTAATATTTTCAATTGACTTAACAATGCGAAGGTTATCGGTTTGACCAGTATATACTTTTTATTTTATGTTTATGCACATAAATTATTGACATATGCACTGATTTTAATCATAGGAAACTTGTAGTTCTTTTATCAATTTTAATTAACAAAACACAATACTTAATAGTTTTTTTATTTTTCATGATTTTTAAAATTATGGAGAATTAAAATTCAAAGTAAATTGATAATAAAATTTCAAACAATTTGTCACATAAGTGTAACGTCGTCACATTCTTTAAGGAACCACTACCTGTCTTGTAACGATTTTCTAACGCTTTTTTATTTAGTAAATATTGCGCAATATGTTCAATAAACGATTATATTAATTCACTAAACTAACTGGTCAAACGGGAACACATGCAAGTTCCCTATTATATTATTAATCGAAATTCATTGTTGAGCTCATATTGAAAAAGTTTTGAAGGGATAAGCCGGGCCTGTATTGGACCAATGTTCTATTACTAATTATGTGTGAGAAATGCTTTAAACTATATATTCACATTGAAAAATAGATATACATAAAATTTATATATTCTTTTATATTTCAATGTTTATAGGTCTATCCATAGTGGTAAATATACTAACCAAGAAAGCTTAAAAATGCTTAATAAATAATTTTGAATCATAAAATAAAACTAACTTTGAATGAAAAGCGGGAATAAAATTATGTTTGCAAAATAATTGCTTAAACAGTATATAAGTTAAGTTAAATATTCATAAAAAAATTATATTTTGTAGGTGATTTGGTCAAAGAATATTATGATAAATTTCGAAATCATAGATATTTTGGCATCTATATTTTTCATAATCCAATACTAGTAATAAATGATCCCGAGCTGATTCGACTAATTTTGGTTAAGGATTTTCAATATTTTGCTGACAGAGGAATACATTCCAATTTAGAAGTCGACCCTATGTCATTTAATCTGTTTAGGCTTCCTGGTTTGAGATGGAAACATTTAAGAACAAAATTAACACCAATATTTACTTCTGGAAAGTTAAAACAATTGTATCCATTGCTATTTGAAGTTTCTGATGAACTTATTGACATTTGTAATAAATCTCTTCAACATACAGATATAATGGATATGAAGGACCTTGTTGAAAGGTAATTACAATATTATCAAATACCATTAAATTAGAATTCAGCACATTTAAGGTATAAAAATCGTCAATTTTAGAATATTTGTATAAGTTGATAATTATTGTAATCTTAGTCCTATTCCAAAACTTTGTAAAAATTGTAATAATTCCTTTAAGAGTACACCTTTAAATACACCTTTAAAATTTAAATTAATTTACAATGCATTTTAAGGTAAAAATAATTCACTCATCATATGAGGGGCCGTTCATAATTAATTATGATTATAAACTATGGTCTATTATATTGTTTTATTTTTTAAATTCTAAAAATCTTCAACGTATATCGCATTAAGAAGTCACATACACGATACCCCTCAAGTCCTAATAATTATTATTTTTAGTGATTAATGAAAAAATTTTTAATAAAAGTTTATACTCATTGGTTTTGATACTGGCTATTGTCAGTATCAAAATCTTAAAGACCGTACAACTACTATAATCACTCATTGAAACACAGAACACCATTAAATCTGTATTGTTAATTAACACATTAAAATTGTATATAGCACTAGAAAAGTGCCTTAGAATCTGAATTTCTTTAAAATTTTGGAAGTGACTATTGCTAGTATTAAAACCAAGTGAGAAAAATGAAAAATTGACATCCGCTTATAGGAAGATGCTATAGTTTATGACAACTGGACTACATCAGTGAATTTTTTATGAAAAATTACACGCTCGACTTCTGGGCCTGTAATAAATATGTGTGCTGTTTTCTCTGGTAAAATGGTACATTATATGTATTGGAAAAGGGTAAAATTTTTAGATGAGTTTTTAAAAATAGAAATATTGATAACAAATATTACGTAAGGTTAGAAGAAGGACGGGGGGGGGGTCAAGAAATCTTACGATATCTTATATAGAGAGAGGGAGGAGACGAAAATTTGGGAAAAAAGCCTTTCGTAATTTATGGACGGCCCTTTACCTGATTTTCTTTGGTAAATTTCAACATTTTATCAAAATATAACTAATAAATTTTTTGATCCGCCGTCCTTAAAGAAAAAAAATGAACCCCGAAACATTCATTTTCACCGTATATATTCAGAATAATGTTGATCCACATCCATACATACACGACACATACACATCCATACAGACATTCTCTGAAAATAGTGTTGTTCCGGACAGATAAGTCAATTTCTCTCATTAGAGAATCATATAGTTAGTTTCAGAGAACGATGAGTCGAAATGGTAATAAGTGGAGTTGATAGTTAAGAACAATTGTATAAGAATTCCCACGTCGTTGATTTGATATGGATAGTTGTACCGTGATGATTCAACTTGGATGGAAAATATATGCGTTATATTTTGATAAAAAAATCAAATTTACCGACAAAAGCAGATAATATATGATGAGTGACTTAGTTTTATCTATGTATTATCAATTAATTTAAAATTTATTGATGTATACGTCCCCTTAAGTGCAGAAACAAAGATTTTAAAAGCATGATCTATTTAATCACTATTATATTGAAATTATTAGTTTCTACTAAAAATGTAATAAAATTTATTTTTGTGAGTTTTATAACTTTTGTTAAACTATTTTTACAAAAAATATAATTTATTAAAATTTTCAGCAAAGTTAAGTACTAAAAAATATCACATGGCAAAGATTCTTTGGCTTCAGCACTAAAGGGGTAAATTGTAAGCTATGTTATAAAATGAAATGTATATGTATGTGTAGATTCATAACCGATTCTATATCAACTGTTGCATTTGGATTTAACTGTAACAGTTTGAGAAGTCCGGAAAATGAATTTCGAAATTATGGAAAGTTAGGCACGGATATGGGGAAATACTCAGCTGTTTTGAGTATATTTGCGTCAAATATCCTGGATTTCTTGCGTTTACCAGTATTTAAGAAAAGTGTTAATAACTTTTTCATTCGAATTTTTGAAGATGTAGTCAATCATCGAGTAAAAGAAAACATAGACAGAAAGGATTTTATAAATTTATTAATGGATCTTACGGATTATGAACAAGAAAATGACGAGTCATTAATAAAAAATAAGCTAACTCCAGGTATTATTATTTTTACTTTTTATAGAAATTATCAATATAATACATAGTAACATAAATGAACAATGATTAAAAATTATTTTGTTTTCATAAAATGTTAAGAATTAATGAAACTATTCTTTACACTTCATGAGAAACTTATTTAGAGAAAACTAGATCATTTTCTGCCAGGATTATTCACATCAATAATGCCTTTACTTTGTAGACATCAGTAATAGAAAACTGAATATGATGGAAGCAGCAGCACAAGTATTTGTCTTTTTCATAGCTGGTTTTGAAACGACTTCTACTACTGTTACTTACTGCTTACATGAATTAGCTAAGTATCCACAGATTCAAGAAAAATTACAAGAAGAAATTGACGAAGTTAGAATTACTGATGAGGGATTTAGTTACGAAAACCTAATGAACATGAAGTATCTTGATATGACATTTTGTGGTAAGATTTATATAATAGTATTCCATTATAAATATCAAAAAGAAAATCTACATTGAAAAAGAGAACTATAAAGATTCAACATTCACAAAAATAAAAATATAAAATAATACACTGTTTTATTTATGTGTAAACGAAAATATCGGTATAAAAAGAAAGAACCTGTAGTATTTGAAAATAATAACTAATAATTTTATTTTATAAACTATTTTACAGAAACTTTACGTAAGCACCCACCTGTCCCTTTCATAAATCGTCTCTGCACAAAAGATTACCTCATTCCCGGCACTAATTTTCGCATCCCAAAAGGAATGAGATTAGCAGTTTCACTTTCTGGATTACAAAAAGATCCGGATATATACCCTGATCCTGAAAGATTTGATCCACTACGTTTCTCAAAAGAAGTTAGCGCTGAAAGAAATGCTTATTGTTTCTTACCGTTTGGTGAAGGACCAAGAATTTGCATCGGTAATTTAATTTACTGATTACCTGTTCGTCTCTTTATTTTACTTCATAACATAAATTATAATTATTAAAATTGAAACTTTTGTCTTTTAGCAAAAAGGATCGCTTTGATGCAAGGAAAAGTAGCTCTAGCGACTCTTTTGTCAAAATTTACGTTTTCAGTCTGCGAGAAAACGCCGATACCTTTACCATATAGTAATCGAACTTTTTTAAACGTTACGGATAAAGATTTGTATTTAAAAGTTAGCAAACGATAACTACTCTTATAATTTCAAAACAAGTGATTCCATGTTTTAAATAATGAATGAAAAGTAGTGGAGTTTTAGTAATATTATATACAGAATATAAGAATTAAAATAGACCTTTGTTATATATTGTGCTTATGTCGTAAGTATAATAGCAAAACAAATAATTACTATGGTCCACGTTTCTTTATAATATTGTATATAATGAATAAGACAGTAATTAATGTTTGTAACAAAATTACGAAGGCAATAAATATATTTTAATGAAAAGCTGTTCCACTGAGTCTTTAATAATTTCTTCTTGGTATTTTATTGTTTTACAGTATTAACGTTTTTGGTCTATAACATGATTATATTGTTTAAATATTTATAGAAAATGATTAAATAGGGTTATTAATTTTGTATCCAAGTTTATTATCTTGTAGTATAGCTGTATATATATATATATATATATATATATATATATATATATATATATATATATATATATATATATATATATATATATATATAATTATATATACTCATATATAACTAACGAGGTATTTATATATATTCACAAAATAATAATAATGTTTATAAAAATATTACTAGAATAATTGTTTTTATTAAAAAAAAACAAAGTAGTATATCTTATGTTGTATTCTTTGATTGACCGTTTCCCTAACGACTCCCCAGTTATCAGCTCTATTTCTGGTAAAGAACTATAATACTTTTCGCAACATTCCCTGGTATCGATCTTTATGGTCCTTCTACAACTATTAGAAATAAGAATCAGGAGACTTTTCTCCTAAATAAAATCCAGTTTTATTATACAAATGAAAAAAGGTACTTACAGAACTTTACAATATACCACGACTTCTTTAACTGCATCTACTACACAGCCAAACCCATATACTCAGGAATATCCTTTTTTGCTATGTGCCATTATAAAAATAGCTAAAATATCAATTACGCTACTCTCTGGTGCTCCATCAGTAAAATTTTAGGCACATATTGTCTAAAAAAATTGAATCACTATTCTACTGGGGTAAAAATGACTTATATATGATCAACGTTTCATAGCATCATATATAACGTTTCGTATGATCATATATAACATTTCATATATGATCATATTGACGTGTGAGAAGAACCTTTTAAGGTTATACACCCGCACCGAGATCCACATACACACACACGCACATATATACACACACACCCATACATAGACACACGCACACACCCACACACACACACACAAACACACACATATCCATACAGACATTATCTAAAAACGAGGAATCACAGGCTCGCAGTGCGCGCCACAACGATATAAATTGCAGAAATCTTATCTTACGTATATACTACACTATATTAACGGAATACCACTGTGGTACAAAACTTTCTCCCTTTCTCAATACATTCATCTTTCATCCTCCCTCTCTTAAAATATTTCATCTGCATTTATCTACTATCTACACACCATAATATTAGCGGTGGGTCCTCTAACGTGTGTTCGTACGTACGTATAACGTACGTACACGTAGAGCATTATCCAATAAAAATGACTGTAAAAATCACGGTAACCGTAAGACATTGTGCATTTCCAGGACTTTTTATATATATTTTATAAAATTATTACTTTTTATTCTATAAACATTCTTATATGAATAATAAATTTTACCTTACTGCATGGTAAATTTGACTGCTACTTAAAATTTATTAAGAAGTTGTAGAAAAAGTGCGGAGAAATATGCATAATTTTTACCGTTCAGTCACTATAAATTTTACCCTGAAGTCAGTATAAAGTCGCGGTAGCTAGCTTCAAGATGTCGGTAAAACAGACTCATGTTTCGCATGGTAACTGTAAGCGCCTGCATACGTCGCATGTACGTTTAACCTTCGTTTGCACCTTGACCTCGTGGAGGGTTTTTTATTAGTTATATTACTATAGTACTTATTTAATGTATAAAAGTTTGTTAAGATTAATAAATGATCTATAGTTCTAAATCGTATAAGATTTATAGTTCCCTTTACATAAAAAATATTTTATTTATTAAAGCTCGTACAATGTTGCTATGTTCATAACAACTCTAAAATCTATATTTTTTGTAAAAATCAAGATAATAACGTAAATTTTCCACGAATTAAATTTTTTGTTGATTGTATTGCACCATATTGTATGAATTTCATTATTGTATTCTAGGTTAAAACTTTTTGAAATTAATTTTATTATGAAGATAAATAACGATCTAAAAAATGTTAAATTGTCATATTTTTATTATGCAAGTGCGATATTTACATTTATGCATACATAACTTAACCTATAATTTTATATCAAATTTATTTCTTCTAATCCAATAAAATAATTACACTTCCTAAATAATAAATAAATAAGTCAGCGTAATTATAAAAAACAATCCTTAAAAATATTATATAAGATTATACTACTTAAAAATAATGTTAGTCGTACTACATTATATCAGGCCATTTTTATCCTTCTGTACTAGAATTTTTACCGTTCAGTTTAGCAAAATTCATCGTGTGAACTAAGTAAAATGTACTCAGATGGCGCTATGTCCCGCTCTTACTATTACTGAACGGTAATTTTTACCATAAATTTAATTGTAATTTTTACAAGAAAATTCTCTCTGTGTACGGATACATTCGAGCTTTCTAAATCATTCAAGGCGTAACTCAGATATGTTGGATGTTGCAAATAATTTTTAAAATGAATGCTATTTTTTAAAATGGGTAACGTACCCGAATGCAAGTTGATTATCTCAGGCATGGTCCAGATATCCCGGATACTGTGAATCAATTAGCACTGTTATCGATATTTTTTCAACTATCGATAATTCTTTTCAGTGGGTGTACATGCACGTGTGCGAGATGATCATCGTGGATGTGTTCTACATGTCCCAGATGCTGCGCATAATTTTTCATGATTATCTCAGACATGGTCCAGATGTCCTGAATACAGTGAATCAATTCGCACTGTTATAGATATTTTTCAACTATCGATAACTTTTTTCAGTGGGTGTACGTGCACGTGTGCGAGTTGTTCATCTCGGGTGTGGTCCAGATATCCCGGAGGCTGCATATGATTTTTCACTATTATCGATATTTTTTACTACTATCGACATTTTCGTATGGTGAGTGTACGTGCACGTGTACGAGATGATCATCTAGGACGTGCTCCAGATGTCCAGGAGGCTGCGTATGATTTTTCAGTATTATTGATACTTTTTACTACTATCGATAATATTACAGTGGGTGTACGTATACGTGTACGAGATGATTATCTCGGGTGCGGACCAGATATTCTGAAGAATCGTATGATCCACGTTGCCAAAGCCTGTCCCAATCAATCTTCTTAAATCACACAAACATTCATAAACAACACAATACCTACCGATACCATCCTAGAAGAAAACACTGACTCAAATTCTAGCCGACAAAACAACAGTAAACCGATTGAAAGAGAAAACATTGGCGCAAAAAGAGCTCACTCCGTAAATAGCTCAACATTGTCACACACCTACAGAATCCGAATACCAGTTACAAGAAAACGATGGATTCAAACTTTCAAAAATAAAAACCAAAAAGACAAAAATAAAGAAGAAAATGAAAAAACAAAAATTTCCTTCGAGGATATGCTGAAACCAGTCAAATCAATTCTCGACCAACATAATTCGTTTTTAAACTCCTTACAGCTTAAAAGTTATTTATAAAATGTTTAAAACGCCGACAATACTAAACAAATCGCCCTTAATTACACGAATGATATAGAGGCCCTTGTCAATTTCATGAAACTAGATCTCTACCCTCATGTCATGCATAGTAGACTTAAATACCAACTCACACAAACAGCTAACAAACTCATAAACAAGCCCGAATACAGTGATACCTCTCTATCAGACATCATAGCATAACATTTCTGGATTCAAATTCTCTAAAACTCAAAGCACCACTACAGTTTTCTCAAAGAAAGACGACCTTAATCATGAACTATTACTATACCTGGATAAACAAAAACTTAACAACTTAAAAGATATTAAAATTTTAGGAGTTATATTTGACAACAATCTAAAATGGACCTCCCATCTATAAAGATTAAAAAAAGAATGTATAAACAGGTTCAACATGGTAACTGTCATTTCATCTAAAAGCTGGGGAGCTGACCAAAACATTATTGTGAATACTTATAAGACAATCATACAATCTAACATAGATTAAGATTCTATAGCGTACAATTCAGCCAAATCATCCACTTTAAAGATGCTAAACCCTATAGTAAACTACGCTGCTCTATTTGCTACTGGAGCTTTCAGAACCAGCCCGATAAGAAGTATTTTAGCAGAAGCGAATCTCATTTCACTCAACTACAGAAGAGAACAGCTTACTTTCAACTATGCCATCTCAGTTATACTCTCAAATAAACACGAACTAATCAGAGACATTGATCCGACAGTAATTGCAAACTGTGTGAAATTAAAAAATTCTACCCAAAACCTATCAATGTAAGAATTAAACAGACCTTAAAGGAACTAGATTTACGTATGCCGGGAATATCTGAAACTAATAATACAGAAAAGAAGCTAAAACAACTATACCATTGCGCTATAGTTAACCATTGGAATACCAAATGGCTAAATGCAAACGTCAACAAACTTCACAAATTTAGGAATTCTATTTATGAAAAAAGTCCAGTACTAAAACTAAACCGAAAAGATCAAACGATAATCAATAGATTAAGAATAGGACACAATAATTACACACAGATACATCTGATAACGAAAGAAGAAAAACCCCTATGTTCTCCATGTAACAGCCAAATCATAGTAGAACATCTACTTCTAGAATGTACAAAATACAGTGAAGTCATAACAACACACGATCTTCCACGCAGTATAGAAGAGTGTCTAAATAATGAAAAATCTTGTGCAAAAGTGATAAACTTTTTAAAAGACATTAATTTATACACCTCAATTTAAAATCTACCACAATAGTTTCTAACCTCCATGTAATTCTTATTGTATTCGATACTCGAAAAAAAGTAAGCTGTCCTTTCCTACTCATTAGTTTTAAGCTGTAATGTAAATACACAACTATGTACAAAGCTTCTTTTTCAGTAGTCGCCAATGGCCCAATGAGGTTAAAGCGAATTAAAATAAAATAAATAAAACTAAAGAAAGAAAAATTTTATTCTTATCAAACTCTTCTTCTTTTTTTGAAGCTATTCGATACAAAATTTATTTTAAACAATATATAGCATTTAAAAAGCAACGTAAAAAGTTTTGCATATCAAGTTTCTTTTTTTTTCTAATTGACAGTAACAAATTTTGCAACACTATAATTTATAATCAAATTTTATTTATGATTATATATGAAATGCATTCTACTTTTAAAAATAATTTTTTTTCGTAATTTTGTTCGTGGATATGAACAACGGATTCATTTAAAAATATCATAAAAATAGCACTTTGAATGACCAAAAATTACCGTATAAAACTGAAAAAAAGCTATTAAAAATTAAAAATAATGAATATAATCAAAATTAAAAGAAAATTGTAAAAAAAAATCAATTGACAAATCTTAAAAATTCTTCTTCATTTTAAATCATCACCAAAAAACGTAAACAATGATCTTAGAATGGCGAAAAATTACCGCATAATACTCAAGAAAATAGCTATTAAATTATTTTTTTAAATAATCAATATCATAAAATTGTAAGTTATAAAACAAAAACGAATCGATAAATTTTATAAAATTTTCTTGATTTCAAATCTTTATCAAAAAATGAACTTTGTTTGGTCAAACATGAATGCGTAATGCGCAATAAATCTACGATCAACAAATTTGTGAAAAAGAACATATAATAAAAAATTAAAGAACGTTATGAAACAAAAACGATTTTATGAATCTTGATAATTCCTTATGATTTAAATTCGTGATCAAAAGATGAAAAGAAAACGCGTTCATTGGTAAAACATTTCCGTGTAAAACATACCTAAGAATTAAGCTATCAAAAAATTTTTTAAAAAATATAACCTCGAATGTCTCGAAAAATAAAAGTTCTCATGATCTGAGCAGGAACTTAGCTTAGAGATAATAAAAAGTTAGCTTTTTGGAATTTTTCAGACGGAATAATACCGTTTTACTTAAGTTATCGTTTGTCATAGAAAATCGATTGTTGTTACAAAATAATTTTTTTCTCAATCATAGAAAAATATGATATTTCAAAAATTTTACGGAATAATCTTCTCCATTGTACTAATTACCTCAATGTTTTTCAAAAACTTTCCCTTACATATTTCAGAGAAATCACAGTTTAAACAAAAAATGACGTTTCTGTGTATAATAAAAGAAAGGAAACACCTTATCCGAAATTTCGGATGGTAAAAGATAGGTAATTTTATGCTCTTTCAAATGCATTTTCACTGGATCGATGATATTATTTCTAACGTAACAAAAAACCCGATAACTAAAAACCAAAAATCGAAAGATCACTAAAAACAAACAAAAATCCGAAAAACTATAAGAAAATTTATAGTGCCCCCTTCGTTTTAACCCATTTCTTCCCAAGCGTCCATTTTATAGTCGATTGGTTTTTTGCCTAAAAAATTGTCGAAAAAAAATAATAATAACCAATAACACTTTTCTGAAGTAAAATTGTCCGCTCTTTCCGATTCTGAAGTCAGAATTTTGAAATTTCCGTTGGAAAATTTCAAAATGGCGGTTTTAGGCAAAAAACCAATCGACTATAAAAGGGCCGCTTAGGAAGAAATGGGTTAAAAGAAACAAACAGAATGAGCCTGAAGCATTAAATGTTACCGTGGATTACTCGAGATATGGATGCATACATACATACATACACACCCACACACACTCACACACACACGCGCGCACTACCGCGCATGCGTGTGTGCACGTGAACTGATCTGCGTATGCTTCTGTATCCATGTAGTGACTACTTCACATGTGTCTTAGTCATAGAAACTGCAGCGTATGTCTGTGCAACCGTAGTCACTACTGCGCATGCCTGCGTGAATGAAATCACCACTAACAGACCTACGTGAACGAAGTCACTACTGCGTATACCTGTATGTACGTAGTCACTACCGCAAGTGCAGGGAGATAATAATGCGCAAGCTTGTGCGAATGAAGTCACTATTGCTCACACCTACATGCACACAGCAATTACTGCGCGTACTTAAGTACACATTAACGCAACTGCGCATGTGTACTTGTGCATGTGGATACAACAGCACCCCCTTTCTCATACTCAATTCATTTCATCCTACTCATTAACTATGCCAGAGTACATGCAATTACATACGCTTTCTCTTTCTACCCTCCTCCATGACCCCCACTACCCCATCTCCTCATTCTACCCACCTCATTCTTTCACTCTATTCCTCCTATGCTTGAGGTATTTCCTAACTTTTTTTCAAAACCCTTCCATTCTCTCTTTCTTTATCTTCGAATATTATATATATGTGTGTGTGTATATATATATATATAAATGCGCCCATGGTGTATATACATGTATATATGCTCTCCGTGCCCCCCCCCCCCCCCCCCCCATCAACCACCACACTCTATTTAGCTATATTTTCGTTTTTTCTCTTATATTCCTAGTTCTTCCTGACTCTATCACTCCATTCCTCGATTCCACTACATCGTAGAAAGTGAAGAGTTAATTTGCGTCTTAAGTTTAGTGATTACTATTATACACGGAGAAAAAGAATATTACTTAATGGTTACTAACCTGGGGTAGGACTGATTACAAAACTGTCTAGTAAAAAAATAATATAAGATTTTTGCATATAAAAATTATATTGAGTACTAGACATCTAGAAATCATTCCCAGTTTCTCTAGTAATACGTTTCTAACATTTTCTGTCTGTGTAGACAATAGTATACATATTATAGCGTTATCATAGTATATATATATATATATATATATATACAGTGTATATATATATATATATATATATATATTATACACTGTATACCTACAATTTATCTCTCAACAAAAAAACATGGAAAATTATTCCTCAATTATAGTTTTTAATTCAAATGGTTATTTGTTTAATTTAATCATTCTACATATCTGACATAAAAAAGAATAATAATAATAAAACGAAATAAAGTAGAAATAAAGATCGATGATCCGGACTCCGGAGGTCACAAGTTCAATCTCTGAATTCAGAATTTTTTTCTCATTTTATTCTTTTTAATTTTCTTGCGTGCGAAATTGTGCATAAGTAGACCAAATTGTGGCTAAATGTTCCAAACAGTGTAGTAAATAAAGTGGGTGCAGGTAATGTGGCCATGCAGATAATGTGACCACCTATAAGAAATCTTGCTATATGAGTTATTCTAGGGTGCCTTAACTCCTATAGTATATTTGAGGCGTTGGTGCAAAAACAACTTAATCCGGGTTAAGGCCAGGTTATTCCAAAAAACGTGATTTTTTTCAATAAATTTTATTCATAGTACAAAACATGTTGAGTAATCAATTTTTTTTACATATAAAAGCACATATATTAAATTACTTGAAAAAAATTTTTTTTTTCAAAATGGCGGTTTTGAAAATGGCTGCTGAAACTCGTCTGATTAGTAGATGGATGACATCATTTCTTGGAAACGAATTATCTGAAAGCAAAAAACAAAACGGTTTCATGTTCTGTATCGAATTGGCTATGGCCTCAAGCAGAATGAAACATTTTCAATGAAAAAAAACAAAATGGCGGACTTTTGAATTTTTTTACCCTTTTTTTTCACTTTTAATTGTTTATAACTTTTTTAAATAATAATGAATATTTCTGGTTCTGCTTGAGGATATAGCCAGACATCTAAAGAGTAAAATGCCGTTTGGTTCATGTCGATAAGTGCAATAGTTTTGAAATGTTATCCATGCGAAAAAACGTGGTTCGGAGAAAAATCAGTTTAAAGTTTTTATTCGTGCTACCGAAGGCGTTCGAGCGGCCGGATTTACCGCTTGGCGCGCACCGCTCCCCACTCTTTTATACCTGCTTCTCGGTCTTGCTGACCTTCGGGACGAATTCTATACTATTTCTACGAGTATACAGTAGCAATTTATGAAAAAAAAAAATTTCGATTATTTCAAAATTGTTTGGAGTAAGCTGGCCTTAAGTTTTGCAAAAAAAGACGTTTAAAGTTTATATATTGTTGTATCTTAATATATAAATAAAACCAATCGGCTTTTCTTGTTTAGTTTATTAGTTCAACCCGTATATCGTGTATGTATTGGTATATCACATATATGGTAATACTTTCAAGGCTTCCTTTATTGCTATATTCTGTCACCTCATGCCCTGCGATCGTTTCTTCTATCCCCTTCAAGCGGATGCTCACAGCGAATAGGTAGTTACGGCATGAGGCCCTGGGCGGCGCGAGAGATTTCAATATATTCTACTGTATACGTTATAAAATACTTGATGATGTACTATATTTATAAATGAAGGATCGTAGAATACAAATATGTATGTTTCATCAAAACCCGGGTTAAGTTGTTTTTGCACCGAACGCTTCATGTGTTGTATCAAAAGATGTTGAAGGGCAAGGTAATGATGCTGCTAGCGCCCTCTAGTAGCAAGATAGCATCATGTTTACGCGGGAAAGCATCAAAATACTAATTTCATAGCAGTGTATGCACGTAAAGAAACCTTCTTTGTCAGCGTTATATGAGCGAAAAAAAACCATACGGTACATAAAATTGTAGCTTTTTTACGTACTTCAAGATACATGTATTCATTATAGTTATTGACTGCATTTTCGATGCAATAATTGCAGCTTTAGTTAACACTTATCGGTTGGTACAGTGGACATACGAATGTGTTGCACGAAGGCAAAAGGCAATCGACGCAGTTGAGAAAGGCAATTGCTTCTTTCGAATTCCTATGTATAATAATTCCTAAAATATCGAGACCAAGGCATATGGCACCATGCAGCTGAATATCATATAAAGGAAGTACCTCCTATGCTAGTCCTGATTTTTTGTAGCACTTACTATACGATTTTACCATTAAAACTGATAAGTGGTCACTTTACCAGCACTGTTCATAAAAAAAACTGACGATTTTTAAGTGTTTAGAACTTCTTTAATTATAATTCTGAGAGTCATTTTTTTCAAAAAAACTCATGAGGTATTAGAGTTAAAGGTTAAACTAATTTAAAGGTAAAACAAACTATTCCCAATAGTTTTCGAACCCCCAAATATACGATATATATATATATATATATTTACTGGGAACCAAAAGTTTATGTGTAATAACATGAATATTTTATGAACGATTTTAAAATGATAATGGATCATACACTCGTGCATTTAAACATTGTAATTATAAATAAACATATTTTATAATATACGTCTTTTACAAAACCAATTTATAAAGAACTCATGAAACATCAATACATTTATTTAAGATTTTTCAAATATTCATATTTTTTTATGCATGATTAGTTGAAAAACGATTAGTCTATAGCTTCAGAGATACGCATATTTATCCCAGAGCATATATTGGGATTACACGTAGACTGATAATTCATCATGAAGCGTTATTCACGCATATATAATGATAAATTTACCATATTCCATCGTAACGCCAACTTATCATACGTCATAGAGAAAAGTCACACATGAATCTCGAGAAATATGTATCTAACATTTTTTCTCCGCTCATATAACTACGACTTCCCCGATGACGTTCATTATACGACGTGTACATTTCTCGGACTTCCACATCCATTCTTATACTACCTGCAGTCACACACTCACATACGTCTATGTTAATCATAGGTACTAATTACACAGCTATACGTTTTATTAAAGTAAGTGTATATATTGTCTTTGATATTTAAAGAAAAGCACGAATGTAAAAAGAGGAGCATCTAAATTCGTAAAACAACACATATAAATACTCTATTTCCTGAGTTAAACTATAAAAGAGATTTTTTTTATTAGCCGATAAAAAAATTTTCTTTTAAACCAATCATTGTGAACTTTTTTTAACTATAAATACTTGTAAATATTCTGTAATTAAACCGTTGTAAAACCTCAGAATCTTGCGCCTACCACGACACATCATGTCGACGCTTCCTACGAAAAGTAACACCTACTTTCATTTTTGCGGCGAAGACTAACTGTTACCGACAGAAGTAATATTAATTATTGTAAAATTAAATTGGCGGCGAATATAATAATGTTAAATTGATAATAAATAAATATGTAATGTTAAACAGCTGCAAAGCAATAGCTACAGCATTATGAAAGACAGATAACTGAATGAAATCGGTTACATGTAAAGGTTGAGCATGTGTTTTTGTCTGAAGAGCGTTTTTCATAAGAAGCTCGTAAAAAAGGGCCAGCGTTGGTGCCCTCGACAACAGCAGGAAGTGCAGCTCTGACTCTCGATAAGTTCATGCGTCACAGGAATATATCGCTTAGGCAATTGAATAAATATAATTTTGAAAGTTTAAACTGTGATTGAATTATTAAGGATGAGGCCCAGTCGAGATATATTTTCTGTTCATTAACACTAAACCTTTTGGTAATTCAGCAATATCTATATACATAAAAGAACTTGTCCTGACTGACTGATTCATCAACGCCACAAAATGTGTAGGTATGTTCCACCCACATAGTAGGTGCTCACTAAGGAACGGTTTTTTTAAATTTCACCCTCAGGGAGTGGAAAGGGTTAAAATATGATATTTAGTTCTTTTACTATATTTCATCAGTGAAAAAAGATTTTGAGACGGTTTTTGCCGCATAACATATAAAATGAGATTGTATCGAG
The DNA here is from genome assembly GCA_949152435.1 of Gastracanthus pulcherrimus. Classification (NCBI taxonomy): domain Eukaryota; kingdom Metazoa; phylum Arthropoda; class Insecta; order Hymenoptera; family Pteromalidae; genus Gastracanthus; species Gastracanthus pulcherrimus. The sequence continues at coordinate 160,951,996 of OX424573.1, read as the reverse complement.
AACGATTTCTGGGTTTTATGAAATTCCACCCTCGGGGGTGGAAAGGGTTAAGATGTGCTTTTTCTTTCTTTTACTATGTTCTCCAATCAAAGTGGATACAAACATGTCTCGCATACATAGTAAAGTATATAGTACCGATAAAGTGCCGCTAGATGGCGACGCTAAGTCTTACCCGTAAGTGAAACCATCGAGTCTAGAGTATATATAAAAGCGATAGAGCCTTAAGGGGATGTCGGTGCCGAATACAGATTTCTGCATTGAATCTTACATTATTCTAATTTAATTGCTCATAAAAGTTAAAAACATTAGTTGTCCGGTGTCCTCAATCTACTAAGGAATACCGGACAACTGAGATAATTGAAAAAAAATAAAAATTGAATGAAAATACTGAAAAATACGAAATTGTCGGTAACTACGTAACTGCATGTAAGCTCCGACCTCCCCTTAAGAAGCCATTAGGAGTCTGGGAGCCCTAGCCAATCGTGAGTAATATCACTGTGTTCCTGCATTATTTTCGATAGTTTGCGTTGGTTTTTTTTGAGTATTTTACGATGAGTGTGGACATATCTTCTATATACATATAAGAACATGACCTAACTGACTGACTGACTGATTCATCAACGATCAGACAAAACCACTGGACCGATCAACTTGAAAATTTGTGGGTATTTCCCTACTAAATGATAAAGAGGTGAAAAAGGGTGAAATGTGTTCTAATATTTTGTACTATATTTCTTTAATTTATCCAACGAAACAAGATTTCATTAAAGACAAAAGATTAAGTTGATTCATGCGCGAATTTTTTGAAAAAGTATAAATTTCTTCAGGTTAATTTTCAACTAAATATAATTAAGAAGCAAAATAAATATTTATAAATCAATCTATATCTATAAAAGAAGATGTCCGATACACCTACTCACTGGCTCACTCACTCACTCATCAACGTCCAGTCCAAACCACTGGATCTATAGACTTGACATTTTTGTGGTATATATCTCTTATGGTGTAGGAGTGAGATAAGGACTCTTAGAGGCTGAAAGGGAGGTAAACGTGTTTTTACGTTTTTATCGATATCTTCGGAATATCGAAAGTTATGAATTCGATTTTTATTCCCAAAGGTTGCCTATGAAACTACCTAAATATCAATTTATGGATTTATGGTTACCCAAACGGGGTAAAATCCTTTCTTATCTAAACCATAACACATATATATTTTATTTTATTATAAAATTTTAAGTTTCCAAGTCAAATAATAGATATTATTTACTTGTGAGTTCCACACACTATTAGCACAGGCTAAGCCGTGAAGGGGGATGCTAGTGTATTATATACAAAAATTAAGAAAAATAACCCAAAAGTCCCCTTAAAAGCTGAAATATCCATCAAGATTCGTTTAAAATTGTCAAAAAATGAAGATTTTAAAAATAGTCCAGGCGACGACGGATTCGATTGTGACAATTTTTCTGGGATATGTCAATTGTAATATACGTAATAAAGAGATTTGTGATGTGGAATTGCTTTAGAAGAATGATAACAAAAGTTACACATGTTAGAACGTACGACATTTAAAATAGCCCATTTTTCAGTGTTTTTTCATTAATCTTAATGTATAGATATTCATATTATTTGTAAAACATATTCATTTCTTAAACTGTACCCCAAATGAACCTGAATCTTTGGTTTGGTCAGTGGTTGCGTGTCGGATAATTTTTTTTTTATTTACCCGCAAATGCTTTCTATCTTTTTTCTCAAATTTGAGCTATTTCTTCTCTTTCTGTGGGTTCCACTCTTCAAATCAATAAAGTAGCCACAGTTAAGTCGGAAATAAAATTCTATATGCAACACGGGAATAAAGTCGACTTTATTCCGTTATTGCATAATGTACTATTCTCCAATGAAATGATCTTTGTGTAATAGTAATCCGAGGTTTTTAAATATGCCAGAAGAAAAATAAATTTCAAAGCGTTAAAAAGTTAGCAAGTTGGGGACTTTGAAAACAGATAAGGTAAAAGCACCAATACCTGGTCAAATAAAAAATAGGGACCTATAGTGGGACACGGACGAAAAATTACTGTTTTCATAAAAAATGCAGCCATAAATCGTTATAGTAAATTTTTTTATCTATTGTCTAGGGTATCAACTATTCAAATGAATATGAATTATTCCAAATCTACGGCAGAAATTATATTCACCGCTTTTACTAAATATGTGTTCTGAGCAGGATCCAGGAGTAACGAATGGCGCTACTGAATCGTGCAGATTTCACTGAATTGCAAGGATTGACTTTTGCATTCAAAAGAAATATTTTATTTTACCAGTATCAAAATAATGTTTTTATCAATAGATAACACGCTCATGAATACGATAAAAGTTGTATTTAGTGAAAACAATAATTATTTTCTGTACAATTAGGTGACCAAGTTTTGGTCCCATTTTTACGAGGGACTATTAGTGGGACACTCAAAATATACAAATTATAATTATATTCAGTGATTGCAAACTACTTTAAAGCTTACTAAACAAGATATTAAATAACAATCAATAATGTTAACTCTAATGCATTTCGGAAAAAGTGGATTTTGGAAATCTATAACTTTTGTTAAAATTAAAACCTTCAAACGTTAAAAAGAAAAGTTATAAAAACGTTTGAAAAACGTTGGTAAAACGTTCTCAATGTCCGAAGATTTGTTCCACATAAGACGTTGTCAAACCGTTTTTAAAACGTTTGAAAAAGGTCTGTTGAATGGTAAAAATTTAAACGTTTTTAAAACGTCTTATGTGGAACGAATCTGCGGACATTGAGACGTTTTACCAACGTTTTTCAGACGTATGTACCATATTTTTAAAAACTTTAGAAAAACGTTATGTGTCATCAGGGCTATAACCTCAAGAAGTGAGGTTACGGGTCTCTGTTTATCAATTTTTGTGATTTTCAATTGACCGATTATTACCGAACTATTATTACAAAAGCATGTAATTCGAATAGAATTATCGTATGAATTGAGAAATGAGCTTTTTTGTATTTGTTTGCAGAATGGTAACGAATAAAGCTACTTAATAACTTGTCCCAGTATTGGTGCCAATTGCTTGTCCCAGAACTAGGTCAACTCGAAACACCCCGTCCCGCCTAATTTTTAAATACGTATTTAATAAAATCGCTAAAACAAATATTCATTTTGTTTATAAGCATACTGAACATGAGACGAAATATTTTTTGTCTATTAATATGCCAAATTTACTTAATTCATGAGTAGGGAAGGATGGGGTATTGCCGATCATCTAAGCAAACGTGCTTGTTATTTCCACTTTCAAATTGTTTCTTTTAACTTTAAATAATTATTATGTTAGTTCAAACCATTGACTATAAATATTTATTATTGGTTTAATATAAAAATGTAAGATATCGAAGCTATAATAAAAACATTTTGACCGAATTTACTCCACATCAAAGGGTAATACCGGTCAGCCTTGGTACAATTCCGATCACTATTAAAAAGTTACTTTTATAGGTGAAAAATTTCTATAAATCAATTATATGTAATTTCATATGATCCGTCGCATTATTATTCGCACTTACATATTGAAACATATAATAACATAACCACTGTTCAATCAAAAACACTTGAGCAAAGTTACCCTACCTAAGAGCGCAGCGGAACGTTTTCTTAGCCTCACTTTCGGGAATATCATATAAATAAAATAGTTACCGGGATTATCCCCATTCTTCTTCGTAATTTAAATTGAAATGGCAAAAAAGTAATAGGTTTATACTCTTTTTTCTTCACTATTTCGTATTCTTAGATTGTTCAATTAATAAAGATGCAAAAAATAACTGCATAAAGCAACAAATAATATGCATAAAAGCTTATTTTATAGACCAGATTTCTTATAAGAAATGTAGGCCTACACTTTGATTGTGTATAATTCCTTAATAAAACTGAATAGAAGGTTGTTTGGACATTAGATTAATTGCATTTTATGTTGCGTTTAATATACTATTCGAATTATTACCTAAAAATGTTTAGATTATTGAAAATAAGGGTGATCGGAATTAGCCAGTGACCGGCATTACCCCGTTCTCCCCTATAACAGTTTGCTAAAATATTTAGAACGCAAGCAAAATGACGTGTTCATACGTGCTTTATCCGCAGCTTTTAAGGAGTACTTTTGTATTACTTTTATGAAATGCATAATGTTTTAGAATAAAAATAAATAGTGCCAGTAAATAAATAAGAAAATATATTACTTTTATGATTATGTTAAGATGTAATAAATAATCAACATTATCTATTACTGTCTTAGTATAGGACACGCTTTTTACACTGCCCCAGTAATGGCTATTTTACGTTAGTTTGTTTCATCATTTATGGTAAAGAAAATTGGTATTACGAAAAAGGCCTAAGAATGAAAATATGTGCGCTTTAATTGAATGTAAAAATTTGCTCTATGTGCAGCATTTTTCGAGTTATTGTCAAGAAACCACAATTTTGCACTAATTATTGTTAATAACAACGGAATGACCAAAATTTCGAGTTGAACACCGTGATTTTCTTAATGAGGAGACGAAAATGAACAAATTAACGGTAAAAAATTGCGAAGAAGTAAACGAAAATACGGAGACCGCTATGTGGCGTGTGTACTACATTGGATACCGCCCTTCATTTAGCTATCATAGGCGGTGTAACTTTGCGTCGCCAAATGTGCGGCCGGCAATTCTAGGTAGCCGACAAAGAGATCCTGTAATCGTTCGTTCTGCAGCGTCATGCGAGGGCCATCAAATCTACATCGATATCATTACAAAGACAATGTACGACTTAATCCTCTACTTTCCTTTCATATTCCCCGAAGATTCAGCAGGTATACATTCAAAATCACAGTGGAAAGAAGACAAGACGTGATCATACAAGTCTCCCCAACCCTCGCCATTTATGGCTAATGTACTTTCAATGACCATTAATAGTTTTGCTCTTTTAGAATCAACTTTCTATAAATTAGCTCACTCCGTGCCAGGACGATTTAGTTAGCTTGTAGCATCAGACGAATAGTTTCAAGTTAAATTATTGAATTTATTAACAGCAGCTTTTGCATCAAACTTATTGCACCTACTATCAAATCAGGTATGTTTCATTTATTTATTTTTTACTTTCCAATCCCAAAATAATATTTAACTTTGGTACAGGTTAAGATATTACTTTTAATATTTTTAATTAATGTATACTTTGTTATACAATTACAAAGACATTTAAATTGTAATCTTTTAGTGAGTTTTTATCAAATTTAGTACCTACTTCCTAACAATAGAATATCTTATTTAACTTATTCGCATTACAACCATGAACTCCGATTTTTAAACATAAATTTATTATGAAAGTGTTGCCCATGGATAGAGTTAAAAATGTGGCATTTTTAGGTTATTTTGACAATGAAAATTGAATATAATTTTATTATTCTTTATACTTACAATTTTAAAAATTTGTAGATAACAAATATAACCACCAACCTTAAAAGTAATAAGAGCATTAGATAAAAATATGAACTATTAAAACTCAATGCCTACAAAAATTGAAGTAAAATTTAATTTCTACAGAGAACATGTCGAAGATGTGCGATTCGACCACGAGCAAGCTGGCAAGCTCAAAGAATGTAGAGGTGATCAAGGCGAGCTACACCTGGACCATCAGCCTGCTGAGGAGCAACGCCCACGCCGACGTGACGCTGCTGGCCGGCGGGGCGCGCTTCGAGGTGCACAGGGCGATCCTGTCGGCGCGCAGCCCCGTCTTCGCCGCCATGTTCGAGCACGACACGAAGGAGCAACAGCAGCGCGAGGTCGAGATCCTGGACATCGACAAGGAGGTACTGGAGCAACTGCTGTGCTTCCTCTACACGGGCCGCGTGGAGAAGCTCGGTCCGGTCGTCGACAGACTGCTCGTCGCCGCACACCAGCACGCCCTCGAGGATCTCAAGCTCACGTGCGAGAGGTGGATGGCCAAGAACTTGACGATCGCGAACGTGTTCGACACCCTGATCCTCGCGCACAGGTACAAGGCGGCCACCCTCCGGGAGCACGTCATCAATTTCGCGAAGGTGAACGGGGTGCAACGGGACGACTATTTCGAGAGCCAAGAGCCAAACTCCGACAACGATCACGCGCAGACGGAGATTGCCACCTCAACCTCGCTGTACTTTTTGAACCGTCGTTGAAGTTTCATATACTTGATATACTTCACACTAGGATAGGATTTTAATTGTCAATTCTTATATGCGGATAAGAATAAACTTTAAATGTAATAATTTACTTTAAATGTTTAAATAATGTGTGCGTTGTAATGTTATATAATAAATAAATAATTATAATAAATACAAACAGTTTCTTAATTTTTTCTAATACCATGTTACCTTTTGTGAAAGAAATGGAAAAAATAATAATTAATATGCCAAATTATTATATTCTTTATTTTAAAGTATATTTCGATTAACAATCTAGGCTGCTCTTCTATTCTCTGATAATTATTACATGTGATACTTACGTTAATTTAGAAACATTTTTTATTAAAACTTACTTAATTAATTTCTAGTCAAGATTTCAGATAAGATGAATTTTTTTATCTAACTATTAACCAATAAAATTGTTACAACCTACATGTAGTTTCCGTGTAAAAAGAGAAATTTGTGATAAAAATTACTATAAAAATCATTGTAAACGTACCCTGCCTTCAGGGGAAAAATTACCCTGATAAGGGGTAAAAACCAACATTATTTATTATAATTCTTACCAAGGTAAAAGTACCTATTATGAAATACCCTCTTAACTGTGTCTCTTTTATGAAACAGTATCAAAAATGATAAAAGAAGAAATAATTATAACATGCATAAGCGAATATAAAAGTTTTATTGATAATTAAGAATGTTTTCGTCTGTAAATACACAAACATGAGTATTGTGATACAATAAGTAGTATTATAAAAAATCATTCAATTTTGCGTGTCTCCAAACCCGTGCAGATCGGCGGTTTTGGGAGCCGAAGCAGCTGATTTATACGACTTTGTTTTTTAACTATATTTATAAATATAAATGACTTGACACCATATGCAATAGCTTAAACTGTAGCTTTCAGTCCGTAGATTTGAATTATCTACAAACTGTTTTAATGTCGATGCGATTTTTATTAAATATGTAGCTGTTTCATAATACAATAACAAAAGTTGCAATTTTCGCACCTGTATCTTAAATTACGTAAAAAAGCTACAATTTTATATACCATATTGTTTGAGCACTATTCAAGATAATGAAACCTATATTAACAGTTAGCTTCCACGAAAGATAGCAGCTGTACATTCTCCATATCGTCGGGGAAAAATAAAGGATAGTAGGGGATTAAGCCGTATATTGTCTTTGTAATGATATCGATGTAGATTTGATGCAGAACGGACGATTGCAGGTCAGGTCTTGAACCGGCCCACACTTGCGCTCGGATCTCTTTGTCGGCTACCTAGAACTGCCGGCCGCACATTTGGCGACGCAAATGTACACCGCCTATGATGGCTAAGTGATGGGCGGTATCCAATGTAGTACACAAGCTACATAGCGGTCTCCGTATTTTTTTGTACTTCCTCGCAATTTTTTAACGTTAATTTGTTCATTTTCGTCTCCTCATTAAGAAAATCTCGGTGTTCAACTCGAAAGTTTGGTCATTCCGTTGTTATTAACAATAATTAATGCAAAATTGTGGTTTCTTGGCAATATCTCGAAAAATACTGCACATAGAGCAACATTTATTTTAGCAAATTTTTACATTCAATTAAAGCGCACATATTTTCATTCTTATGCTTTTTTCGTAATACCAATTTTCTTTATAGGCCAGGAGGGTTACAGATTGGCATGGCTCTAACGTGACGTAACTTAGATAACTATTGGAATCGCTCGGGAATGGTATACCTATTGAAAATATGGAGGTGCGCCAGCTTGAAAAGGTGTGTTATTTGCATAAACAACGAAAAAGTGAAAAAAAATGCGAAAATCGCATTTTTTCCGGAAACAATCGCATATAACTCGGTAAGTATGCATTTTAGAGAAAAAATGTATACTTATAAATTTGTTCGTTACGAAATTTTCTACAAGATAGGGTTGGTCCGATATCCGTAGATTTGAAATGTTTGCTGCAAAATGCTCGAAAGTGCAAAAAAGTAGGTAAAAGCAAGGTAATTTTAAATTATTTATTTAACAATGAAAATTAACCCAATCACGCCATACATTTAGAGAAAAGTACTTGACTGCAGTACAAAACGAGAGCTGCAAGGCCGATTAAGATCGGACTGACAGTTTTTGCATAATGCAATTGTTAAGTAACCTACCTGGAAAAAAAGACCTTTTTTTAATTTTGTGCCTGGCTCAAAGTTATTAATATTTTTTTACGTCCGGGCTTTTACACCTCTTTGGACCCTTAAACTATCATATACAATTGCTATCTGGACCATTTTTCACTTTTTAATAACGTTTTGAGCGGTTTTAAAAAGTTTGAAAATTTTGACGTTTAAACAGATAAGCCTGTGAAGCAGGATTTGCGAGGGGGAAAAACCTGGAAAGTATAGGAAAATAGTACTCGGAAAGACGCTTCTTTAAAAAAAATCATCCAATTCGGTCCAGTAGATGTTGAGATATTAACTTCCAAAGTCGGGAAGGGTATGCGGCGTAACGGTTAATGATGTAACAATAAATTATATACAAATCGATAGGTTTTTCCTAGATGTTTTCGTATCTGCTTTCAAAAATTACATTACACGTGTGCATCACGCACAAAAATTTGCATAAACATTGTGCGAAACTTGAAATCGTCGCTTCAAAATCGGCGCGCTCGCTTCAGGATGATACATCTCGACTTCTACTGCACCGATTTTGACGATTTTGTTTAATTGGGGTAGAAAAACGAGAGGATTTCAATTTTCATAGTTACATTTATCAATTTTAAAAAATAAACAATCGGTAGTCGATTTTCATAATCAAGCATTTTTAAATGTTGGTAAAAATTAGTGCTAATCATAATATCCTTATTGTGCATATATTGTTCATTGTAAATTAGTATTAAATTAAAAAATTTCAGGACAAAACTATTTTATTGGTGCTAATTTTTAATAAATTATTCGCACAGCCCCTGTAAAAAATTGAAAAGACATTCATATATCCCGGGGAAATTTCCGATCAATTCGACTGTCTGCGCTAATACCCACTGGCGTCGGATAATCTGTACGAGTGTCTGTCTGTCTTCTGCATTGTAAATTATAATTGTTTTCAAATGACCTTATCCATTAATTTATTATCTTAGCTATTAAAGATGCACCAAGACGCAAGCTTAAAGTAAAGTAAAAATGTTGAATCAGGCTCGCTTAAAAAGTAGTGAAATAGACCAAAAGCATTGCTTTGTCACTTTTGATCAACCGTTGTATTACAAAGCTCGAGAAATAATAGAATGTTGTAAGGACGAGTTATCTTCAGTAATTGTTAGATTAGGTGGATTTCATCTTTTAATGTCGTTTATGGGAACTATTGGATTCATTATGGATGGAAGCGGTCTTAAAGAGCTTTTTTGCACAATTATTGCCGAAAATTCTGTTGAGAAAATTTTAAACGGTCATGCTTATTCAAGAGCTGTCAGAGGCTATATTTTGGCTCACTTGACTTTAGGAAAAATAATGTTATCTTCTTTTGATTTAACGAATGATGAAAACGCACTTATAGATGATAAATTGACTTTAGAAGATAGTACTTTAACAAGCATTGACGAAGAAAATTTTTTGAATATTTATAATAAATTTTTAAGACATGTTGAAGAATTGAAACAGCGTGGCCCAACTGCGAATTTATGGCTGCAATACTATGACATGGTAACAGTGATGAAACAGTTTATTCAGGCTGAAAGAATGGGTAATTGGAAGTTACACCTCGAAAGTGTTCGAAAAATGTTGCCATTTTTCCATGCCAGTGGACATCATCTATACGTGAAATCTTGTCAACTGTATTTGCAAGACATGTATGAACTCAAAGAAAAATGGATCCACTAGAATATGAAAAATTTACGACAAAGGGCTTTTTCACTATTAGAAGATCAGATAAATTTTGGAGCGGCATTTGGTCTGATACGTCTATAGAACAAGTTTTGATGCGTTCAATGAAAAGCAGCGGTGGACTTACATACGGTCGAGGAATAACTGATTCAGTTCTTGCGAGATGGGCATTGACAATGCCTTTCCTTATCGATGTCAGTAATTCAATGCAATTCTGTTGTAATGTAGTTTTTACTACATCAGAGCAACACGTTGATGCTAGACCTTCACGCATTCAAGAAGACAATCGTGCGTTAGACTTAATGTTAGAATTTTTCACTTCTTATGATCCATTCGTAGTCTCTGATGCAATTGTTTCACTTAGCTCAGGCATTAAAGGTAATGAAAATATTGAGTTAAAAATTATGAATAATATTGTCGGAAATAATTTTAACGCACTTAAATACCAACGAAAAAATCGAGTAATGCCTCTTCAAGCTATTCATTCTATTAAATTAAAAAATGAAAATGAAAATGTCATTATCAACCCTACATTAATATTTCAAAGAATTAGTATAGCAATGGAGGGTAAAAGCGAGTTGAAAGATTGTTTTGCATATGAATTGGCGCCTTATCCACTTTCTATGTTTGACAATGGTATAATGCGTAAAACTGAGAAATCTAAATTGTATGATCATTTTCAACCTATGTATGACGAGCCATCGTTAGATAATTCTTATCTTGTGATTGATGGAGGATTTTTATTGCATAAGGTTGTGTGGCCACAAAAAGAAACTTTTGAAGTCATTCTTGATCGTTATGTAACTTATGTAACTAAATATTACGCTGCAAATAGCTTTAGCATATTTGATGGTTACCCTAAAAATTTAAAAAGTAGTACTAAAGGTGCAGAACGATTACGTCGACAGGCTAGAAATTTATGTGCAGAAATACAATTTCATTTGTCCATGACCGTATCAACATCGCAAGAGAAATTTTTATCGAACGATCGCAACAAAAAACGATTTATTTTATATTTACGAGAAAAATTGCAAGCCGCTGGATATCGTACTGAGCAAGCTCAAGAAGACGCTGATACTCTAATTTTTGAAACCGCTATAAATCTAGCCACCGACGAAAAGCCAGCCATTATTGTAGCTGAAGATATAGATGTATTAGTAATTTTAATGCAAAGAGCGCCTGTAGATAAGAAAATTTATTTCTTAAAACCAAGTAGAGGAAAAACAGCTGAAAGGCTTTACAGTTCCACATCTCTTATCGGCGAAAATTTAAAATATCTGATTGCTTTTATTCACGCTTACACTGGATCTAATACTACATCTGCTTTTTTCAAACAAGGAAAAGCTAAAATTATAAAATTATTAGAAAAAAAATACAAGCTTAATTGAAGAAGCTTTAATTTTTAATAAAACAAATGCAACTGCACAAGAAATTGAAAACACCGGCACAAAAATCATTACAGCTATGTATGGGAGCAGGAAATCTAGTAATTTACAATTAAATGATCTAAGATATTTATGTTTTAAAAGTAGCTCTACGAAGAAAGCTTTTAATTTAGCTATGCTTCCGCCAACTGAATTAGCTGTAAAACAGCATACGTTTACAGCATATTATCAAGTGCAACAATGGCTCGGTAATTCGTTGGACCCGACGCAATGGGGTTGGAGTATTAGGGATAATAAATTACAACCAACATATACAACTGATTTACTAGTTGCTGATAATATATTACGAAACATCAGTTGTAAATGTACAAAGGGCTGCACAAAATCTTGTAGTTGTGTAAAACACGGATTAAAATGTTCCGATTATTGCGAAGGATGCCACGGTCAAACTTGTAAAAATTGCGAAGAAAATGTATTAGACAGTAATATAGATGTAGAAGATAGTAGCGAACTTGATATTGATGGCGACAATGATGTACAATTCCATGTAAATACAGACATATTAACAGCGAACGAATGCGTTTCCGACAACGAAGACAGCGACGACGAAATTCCGTGTAAAAAAAAAAGTATGCCAATTAATGTAATAAATGAACTTGTATTATAAATAAATTCTGTAAATTATGTAAATTTAATGAAATTGTCAATATTTTACGATTATTTATACCTCATCTCCTGTTATTCAATGTACTATATGCATTAAATAACAATTAAATTAATTTATAAAATTATTACTCATTGATTCTTCAATTTAATACTAATTTACAATGAACAATATATGCCTTATAAGGATATTATGATTAGCACTAATTTATAGCAACATTTAAAAATGCTTGATTATGAAAATCGACCACCGATTGTTTATTTTTTAAAATTGATAAGTGTAACTATGAAAATTGAAATCCTTTCGTTTTTCTATCCCAATTTAAAAAAAATTGTCAAAATCGGTGCAGTAGAAGCCGAGATATATCATTCTGAAGCGGGCGCGCCGATTTAAAGTTTCGCAGCCTATCCCCACCCCTCCGAATTTCGACTCCGAGCGCGCACTACACAATGTTTATGCAAATTTTTGTGCGTGATGCACACGTGCGATGTAATTTTTGAAAGCACTCTGGTTTCATACAAACTTATCTGAGTCACATTTAGACTAATAGTACCAGTATGTTGAGTTTTATCAAAATCTGAACTGTAATTCTATAACCAAAAGTATTACGTTAAGGACAGTGTATTTTGTTTTCTTAAGGTGGTTCTTTCATGAGAAACGACCTAAAAAAATAAAAAATTGTACAATGATTTGTTTACGTGTTACAATATCAGAAACGCTATACTATAAAATATGGATACTTTAAGTGACAAAAAAAAATTTGTCATGAAAATTTCGATATTGCAAAATTAGATATCGCGTAAATTAGAGAATAAATTGACAAATGATCCGACTCTTTGCTGTTTGTTATCCGATTTTTATTTTAAAGGTCTCATTTTGTTCCGTAAAAGATTTCAGGGGACTTACCCATACAATAATTGAAAAAGATCGAAAAACCTGCAATGTGGCAGCCAATAGTGTATACTCGCATACGCACCAACTTACAAAAACACGTGTATGGACTTATAAACAATTGACTGTAACTGTTCCGGCACAAAGCAGGATTCACGAGAGGAGAAATTAATAATTCAATCACAGTTTAAACTTTCAAAAGTATATTTATTCGAATGCCTACCCGATATATTCCTGTGACGCATTTACGCTAAAAAGCCGATGCTTTCCCTAATAGTCACACGATGTGAACCATACGAGAGTCTAAACAACACTCCCTTGTTGTTGTCGAGAGCGCCAACGCTGGCCCTTTTTTTTACGACCTTCTTTCCGGAAATGTTCTTGAGACAAAAAACACATGCTCAACCTTTACGCTTAGCCGATTTCATTTGATTCTCTTTCTTTCATAACGCTGTAGATAATACATTGCATCACTTTAACACTGCATATTTATTTATTATCAATTTAACATTATTATATTCGCCGTCAATTTTACTTTACAATAATTATCATTATTTCTATCAGTAACAGTAACCTTGCAGGTTTTTCGATGTGTATCAATTTTTATACGGATAAGTCTCCCTGAACTCTTTCAAAGAACAAAATGAAACCTTTAAGATTTAAATCGAATAACAAATAGAAAAGATTTGGATCATTTGTCAAATTATTCTCTAATTTACGCGATATCTTATTTTGCAATATCGAAATTATCATATAAAGTTTTTTTCTTTGTTGCTTAAAGTACCCTAGTTTTATACTATAACATCTCTAATATTACAACATATAAATAAATCATTGTATAAATGTTTATTTTTAAGGTAGATTTTTAAAAAAAATTTCTTTTTGCTATCACATCTTTAACGAAGCAAAAAGGGCTTATTATATATGCACTTATTAAAAAAAATACGGTGTGTAATATGGGGGGAGCAATTTCTAGGTGCCATCCTACCCTCGCTAGAAATAGCCCCCCCCCTCTCTTATTGCACAATATACTATTATTGATAACTTTTTACATAGTGATAGTAATAACTTATTTGCCACTAACTGCGGAATGTCAAGGACGATTTTATGAATCATTTGTGTATTTCCCGAGTGTAGTAAATCTTGAAACTTTTCGACAATAGTGAAATTGACCCCGTAATCGGTTTAAAAATACTCTATTATGCACGGTACAGATTTGAAAAATCAAAGGCAAACCGTCATCGAAACGCGGATACTGTTTTAAAATACAAGTTTTTGAACAATTTTTCGATTGTTTGAGTATCCTCCTCCTTAACTTTACGTTTGTACTATAGTTTTTCTTTTATTGCTTTATATCACTAGTTATTCTTCAAATAAAATATACATTTTAAATAAAAGTATCAAAAAAGCATTGTATATTGTAGCTTTTTTTATAATGAAAACATCAAAATAATGCAGTCAAATAATACATTGTTGCATAGGAAAAAACTAATGATAGAGTAAGTCAAGCAAGTAAAAATTGCAAGTCACTATGCGATTACCTGCACGGAGATCAAATATAGTTCGTCAATATTCCTCCATAAGAGCATATAAAATGTTTCATTCAGTCGCTGGTAGATTCCAGTAACACTGGGGCTCGCGGTCGTACCTTGAACGCATAACTGCATACAAAACTACGATCGGTAGATTGTGCAAACTGCTCAATTTAGCGCATCTCTCAAAAGATGAATAAATATACTCTCTTTAAAGAATTGTCATACAAACTTTTATTTGTGTATTCGTTTAGTTTTTGAATATCTAGACTTTGAATTACTAAATAATAAAAGTGATTAATATTTAATACAAAAATGTTCGAATCAATAGAAAGTGCGTTACGATCCAAGATCTTCTGGATAACAGTGATTGTGATTTTATTTTATTTATATTTCAAGATAGTTGTATATTCTTATTGGAAAAGGCATGGAGTGCCTCATGAAAAACCTTCAGTACCAATTGGGAATTTTAACAAACATTTATTCCTAAAAAAAATAACATTAGGTAAATATTTTATTTTACTACTATACATTTGTACTTTGAAAATTTTTATGATTTTATTTAAGGGGGCACATACATCTTTAAATTATAAATTAATTCATAATACATTTTAAGATAAAATAAGTCACTCATCATATTTTACCTGCGATTTTGGATAAAATTGATTTTCTTGGTCTTTACGTTTTTTTGATTGGCAATGATGAAAACCTCTATATTTCTTGAGCTACCGCAAGGTTTTGAGAGTCAACACGATCGAACTGGCATTTGCAAGATTTTATTATGTTCAAGATACATGTAGTTATTATATGAATGTGGGACTTTGTATACAAGAACTAGTGACCAAAGTTATAGTCTACTGAAGCCAAAACTTTTCGATATTTTTTAAATTATATTATGAAATATGGCTCATAACTTTTTAAGCCATATTCCACTATAAAATTTAAAAATAATCCAAGAGTTTTGATTGAAGCTGACTTCCTAGTGTATTTTCGTGATTTTTACAAAATATTCGATTCAGTTTCTTTTCATTAATACTATTCACTTTTTCATCTGCTTAACATTGGAAACAATTTAGTTTATTTGATACTATTATTATGTGTATAAAAAAGAATCTTTTTATAAATTAAAAGTTTTTTTGCGAGTCTTAGGCGCCTTTTGATGAATGGTCGTATCAAAGTCCTAAATCTGGACGTAAATTGATCCTTGCGCATACATAAAGTAAATAAAATAAGGGTATTTATATATCAATTTTGAAACAAAATCACACATATATTTTTCAGAGCTATATAATAAATATTCAAGTCAAATTAAAAGCGTATATTAGTTATTTCTAGTTATAAAAATATGGTAAAATATTCTCAGAAGTGCATGACAATGTAGTGTGCGCGAGGGCTATTTTGAATATAGCCCGTTTTTACTCAGAAATAATACATTATGCTCAATAACTTTGAATATAAAGGCTTAAAAAATCTGAAATTTGCTATGCAAATTCATATAATCATAACAAATATTTCATGTAAACCCCAGATTTGTAAAATTTAATACAAAGATTTTAGAAATTTCACCAGGGAGCCACCTTACATAGACTATAACTTTGTCCTGATATAAATCTTAAAGGCAGACTAGACAGTACTAGCCTATACAAAACTTGATAAATCTACACAGATTTACACAATTTTCTCTTTAATAATATATACATGAATTATCTGTCAGGATATATATATATATATAAATATTGTTTAGTGTATAGAATTTTTAACGTAATTTATGTTAAAAAATAAGTTGAATTCGCAAGTTTTCATTTATAATAATTAGATCTATAGTACTATTTATACTAGTTATTTGTAAGAAAAGTCAGGAAAATCATTTTTAAACTTAAAAGTGGGAATTTGGAAATAATTTTCTTCACATAAGAAAAACCAACAATGACTTTACAATATGCGGTTGACCGATTAATTTGTTTTCTGAAAAGTTATTTATATAAAATTCACAACATTTACCTATTGTGACAAATTATTCTATTAAATTTTATGATTAATTTATAAACTATTATTTTATTATATCTGATAATACAGGCAGAGTATGCATTATGATTTTAGTAAGACAATCGTCGTCTGATTGTCTGATTTATTCAATGAACTGTTTTATTATAGTCGTATGCAACATATGCAAATTTTGAATTCAAGTCTGTATTTAGGGTGGGAAGAATAGTATATTATGCACCTAGGGATTAAAGTGATCCATTAAATGCCTGCGTGGCTCACTTTATTTGCGCGTGCAATATACGTTTTTTAACATACCTACCAAAAAGTTCGTGCTCGTTCACCGCCGAAGAGGGAAAATAGTGCTACATATTAATTTCCTAACCTCACGCTTGTTCCCACCACCACGCGCTGTTTGTGCCCGAGCCAACATTGAGGGCACATGCGCGTCGCGGCGGGGACTAGAGTGGGGGTAGGAAATTAATATATAGCACTATTTTCCCTCTTCGCCGGTGAACGAGCACGAACTTTTTGGTAGGTATGTTAAAAAACGTATATTATGTAGCGCTTTTTTCCCGGCTCGTCGGGGAAAAAGTACGCACGTTATGATTGGGTGTGTTAAAAAGAACATAAAGAAACTAATTTTATATAAACAAAATAAATTGTATAATACTTTAACTTCAAGTAGTTATTTAGATGTTAAATTTATTTCGTACTTTTAATTGTTTAGTATATCCTTATATTACAACGTACATTATTTATTATTTCCTACTCCAAAAAGAGAACTTATTGCATCTAACACTTGATAACATCACACTTTGAAGGTTATTCACATTCACAACTTCAATATTGGTAAAAGGTGAACAAAGACATGTAAATTATTAAAAACTTATTATTAAAAACAATACTCAATAAATTATACTTTAGTTTCTTAAAACATAACCTTAACTGGTTGTTGTAGTCGAAATTTTTCTTATATTGTATTATCTAAGAAAATAATGCGATTTATTTAAAAAATATCGAAGAGGTTTGACTTAAGTAGACTATAACTTTGGTCGATAGTTTTTGTATACAAAGTCCCACATTCATATAATACACATGTATTTTGAACATAATAAAATCTTGAAAACGCAAATTCGATCATGTTGGCTATCAAAACCTTGCGTAGCCCAAGAAATATATAGGTTTTCATTATAGGCATTCAAAAAAACCTATAGACCATAAAAGAACCGCTGCCAATTCATAGCTTCCTCAAACTTTAAAAAATGTTCCAACATGAAATTATTTATTCTTTTTAAGATTGGGGTAAAAAATAAAAATGACAAATCTATGGATTTTTAATATGTCGACATGTAGACACACACACACATATATATATATATATATATATATATATATATATATATATATATATATATATATGATCGTGAGATTCGACTTCTGAAGATTCGAACAGTCTGACGCTCGTTGAGAGAAGTTCTCTCTCTCGTGTATTTGCCAGAGTTATTTAAATATCTCTGAACCCGGTTATAACATTTGGGGGCTCGTCTAGGATAGCGAAATATGATAGCGCACGCCAAAATTGGAAGTAACCTCAACGAATTGATGACCGAATCGGGAAAGTTCTTGATCGGGTAATGACGAGGAGACGGAATTGATGGCGGCTCGTGGTGCTGGATAGAGAGTACCTGCACCGAAAAGAGCAAGATGCTGGGAGCGCACTTTATTAAGACAGATCATTTAGAAGCGGCATAAACCAGCTAAGTCATATTCTATTCGACACTTAATCTACAAAAACACAAACAGTAGTAAGTTCGCGAGTTTGACAATTCCGATTTTGCTGCTGCCAGGTAACTCTGATTTGTACCCGTTAAGGTTTAGATGGTTGGTTAGGTAGGTTATGTAGTTCGTTTGCCATATTTTTCTAGGGGTCGGGTTCTTCAATTAACATTGAACTTACGGATATACACACCAAATATTTATACTAACATTTATACTAGTAAATTCAGTAAGGCTACTGAATTTGTTTACATTCGACTTATAGAATGATCGCTGTGAATATAAAGCTAACCTAGCTGAGCCGATAGATGACACCATTCGACTCTGAATGTCATCGCTTATCTATCCTTGAGAGACCTGTTATCCGTTGCCATAAACCTTGTCATAACCTATACACTTGCAAAATTAACGAGAGCCATCGTTTAATTGCTGCTCTGCTCGCGGTTCTTTTGAGCTGTGGTTTTTCCCATGAGTCGCTGGGCAAATGTCAGAGCAAGGACATGGAAGTGGTTCCACGGCATGTCAGCTGCCCGCCCTTGTCCAAGGATGATGTAAGACGATGAAAATGTGTCTATTCAAGAAAATGGTCCTTTGATTTTGCAAAGGATACACCCGCTTGAAGAATGTGGTATCCCCGTTAGAAGTAAATATTGGTGAAGAAAATTACTTTTTAAAAGACGGGTCCATCTATTTATTCCTGGCAGTGACGATTGGAATCTACACCTGGAAGCATTGCTCGATAACTTGATGCCTGGTATGGGTCAAGGTAGAAGATGTTGGTGGCGGATTCTGGAAATCATCATTGGAAGTAAGAAGAGGATCAACCCGCTTGAAAATAAGTTTTAAGAATCAGAAGGAATCTTAGATTGTCGGATATATAGTAATTTAGTAATTTAAACTTGTGCAAAAATATAGCATAAATTATAAAAATGTATTGTTGTTTAAAATATCATAAAAAATGATAAAACGTTATAAAACAAAAACGATTCGATGAATCTTGAAAATTCTGTTTGATCTAGATTCTTTATCAAAAGACGAAAAAGATAAGTGTTTATTAATTAAAAACTACCGTGTAATACCCAAGATATAAGCAATCAATAATTTAAAAATAAACAATATAACCTCGAATATCTGGAAAAATAAAAGTCCTCATGATCTGAGCAAAGAACTCAGCCGAGAGATAGTAAGATGCTACCTTTTTGGAAATTTTCCGAAGGAATAATGCCGTTTTACTCAAGTTACCATTTGCCATAGAAAATCGATCTTTTTACAAAATTATTTTTTTCTCAAACATAGAAAAATAAAATGTCTCAATAATTTTACAGAACAATTTTCTCCATTATTCTAATTATCTCAATTTTTTTAAAAAACTTTCCATCATTTATTTTAGAGAAATCACAGTTTAAACAAAAAATGACGTATCCGTGAATAATAAAAGAAAGGAAACACCTTATCCAAAATTTCGGATGGTAAAAGATAGGTAATTTTATGCTCTTTCAAATATATTTTCACTGGATTGATGATATTATTTCTAACGTACCAAAGAACCGAAAAACTAAAAGCCAAAAATCGAAAGCCCGCTAAAAACAAACAAAAATTCGAAAAACTATAAAAAATTTTATCGTGTCCCCTTCGTTTAAAAAAACAAACAGAATCAGCCCTGAAGCATTAAATGTTACCGTGGCTTAATCGAGATTTGGATACATACACTCGCTCACACACATACACACACACCCAAGCACGAACACACCCAGTTTTTTTTTTTCTTCATATTATTAAATGAAAGTATATTCTAAACCTAGAAGATTAAAAATTGAGGTTAGAAAGAATAAAAATAGCAATTTATTCTTTTCATAAAGTATAAAACGCTAATTTTGTTCTTTAGCGAACTTGACAGTGACTTTAACAGATTAAATCGTACAAATTATTTTTTTGTAAAGAATAAAATTCAGCTTTTATTCTTTTGTTTTAAGAGAACGTTGTATCTACTGTCCTTGTCTAAGCACATTTATGCTAATTATTCAAATAGTAATTTGTTAATTGAAAAACTAAAAGTTGCCTTCGATTCATCTTAAATTGTGGAATTTTTTCAGACCTAAGAAAGCACCTAACATTGTTTCTTTTTCGAGAAAGCTTCGGAATATGAAATCTAACCTTAATGTTAAACCAAAAGAATAAAAGTTGAATTTTATTCTTTACGAAAGTATAAAAGCTGAACTTTATTGTTTACAAAAGAATAAAAGCTGAACTTTATTCTTTATAAAAGAATAATTAGTACAATTTAATCTTTTAGATCATTGTCAAATTCTCTGAAGATTAAAATCAGCGTTTTATACTTTACGAAAAGAATAAAATCAGCGTTTCATACTTTGCGAAAAGAATAAAATGCTATATTTATTCCTTTTAACGTCAATTTTTATTCTTTTAGGTTTAGAGTGTTTGTGTTTCTGCACAAAAAAAATATTATTAAGGGGTAACACCACTGTAGAAATTTCAAAATTTTTTTTTATTGGCTTAAAACATGCTTTGAACCTTCTAGAATATGGTACAAAAGGTCGCATCCCGAGAAAAAAAAATTTATTTGAAATCTCGGGACATATACCGACCGTCTTCGGCCGCTCCGAAACGGCCGATCGCTTACCTGCGAGAGGTATGTACCTGATGAGAAGGACCGCCTTATAGCTTGTTGATTGTTCGCAAACTTTCCTAATGCTCCTATAGATGTCGATCTTAAGCTATATGAGTCAGTTAGGCTAGGTTCAAAACCAAGTACGTTAGTGTAGCGTCTGTATATTGTAAGAAAACAACGCTCTCATTTTCGCTTTCGAAACTATATTTTTGTGAAAGTTTTAATTATTTATTATTACGTTGAGCAAAAAGAAAAAGTGTACGCAGGAAGAAGAGGCACGAAAAAAAACTATCCAACACGGCATCGGAGCCGTAAATCAGCGAATCGTCCGATGAATCGATACTAAGCTGAAGGTGATTCTAGTGGCGTCAGTGCATTGAAAAAAATGCTGAAGACATCCGAGGATGATTTCGATGTAAATTATACATTTGGATATCGAATCATTAACTTTTTGGCAGTATTTTCTACAATTTCTGAGCATGTGAAGTGTAAAACGTGCGGTTCTAATATAACTTTTCATGAAAGAAGTTCTCGGGGCGTGGGCTTCAAAATTGTGATTGTTTGTCCAAAGTGTCCAGAAATTGTTATACCTAACAGTAAATTTATGAAAAATGCATATGAAATTAATCGTCGGATGGTGTTAGCAATGCGATTGATAGGAGTAGGACTGAATGGAATGATGAAATTTTGTGCGTTTATGGAATTACCACATCCTGTTTTCCAATCTTTTTACGATAAAATAGTGAATCTCATTTCAATAACAACATCAACAGTTCGTGATAACAGTATGAAGCAAGCTGGACAAGAGGAGAGACGAAAGAGAGAAGAAAATGGTCAATCTCAAGGGTCGATGTGAATGTAAAATCTAAATATTTTAAGTCTTGCGAGCACTGAAAAAATAAAACAGAAACATCTGAATACGAAAAATGGTATGCATCACACGCCGATTTATGTCAAGCAAATCATGAAGGTTCATCTGGTAAAATGGAGGTAGATGCTGTTATTCAAATGTTTTCTCGTTCCCACAGTGTCCACGGCCTAAAGTATGTGAATTATATTGGTGATGGTGACAGCAAGACTTTCAAAGGCATACTGGATTCTAAACCATACACTAATTTTGTAGTACAAAAAAAAGAGTGCATCGATCATGTGCAGAATAGAATGGGAACGCGTCTACGAAATCTAAAAAAAAACGAAAGGCCTTGGTAAAGGAAAAATAACAAATAAGTTGATTGATAAATTAACAATTTATTATGGTTTGGCAATATGGAGGAATCCAAATTTCATAGAGAAAATGAGGAATGAAATCTGGGCATTTTGTATTTTTTTTACTCATTTTTTTTTTTAAATATACTATAATATTAGACTAATAATATTTCCAAATATCATTTCTTTATAACCTTTCTTTCCATTCAAAAAAATACCCAAAGAAACACTTTTTTTCGCTATTACAGTGGTGTTACCCCTTAAGATAGGCGCAGAAGAGTGTGTGTGATGAAGTAACAAACAAACAAACAAACTTTCACACTATATATATATTCGAACTATTTCCGAAGATATACAGAGCCGAAAGCAGAGGAGCGTCATGCAGGTATGCGAGTGTTCGACCAGACTCGAGCGCGCGCTCTGCTCCTCGATCTTCTACTCCAAATTTCATACCTGAAAAGGTTCAACGGTCTTTCAAAACAATTTTTAGAGTTTGTAGTAGTGTCGTGTTGAGCCATAATACGGTATATTGAAGTATAAAGGTGTATAATACCGCTTTGTGTACGTGTTTCTACTTTGCTGCTTCTAGCATCAATGGTTAGTTTTGTTCTGATTCTTGGCGAGTAGGGAGGATGGGGTATTGCCGGTCACCTAAGCAAACGTGCTTGTTATTTCAACTTACAAATTGTTTTTTTTAACTTTAAATAATTATTATGTTAGTTCAAACCATTGACTTTAAATATTTCATATTGGTTTAATATAAAAATTTAAGATATCGAAGCTATAAGTCGAAATAAAAAAAAGCATTTCGACCGGTTTTACTCTTCATCAAAGGGTAATACCGGTCAGCCTTGGTACAATATCGATCACTATTAAAAAATTACTTTTATAGGTGAAAAAATTCTTTAAATTAATTATATGAACTTTCATATGATCCGTTGCATTATTATTCGTGCTTACACAGTGAAATATGTAATAACATAACCACTGTTCAATTGAAAACACTTAAGTAAAGTTACCCTACCTGAGAGCGCAGCGCAATGTTTTCTTAGCCTCACTTTCGGGAACATCATATAAATAACATTGTGACCGGGATTACCCAAATTCTGCTTAGCAATTTAAAATGAAATAACAAGAAAGCAATAGGTTTATACTCTTTCTTTTGCACTACTTCGTATTTTTAGATTGTTCAAATTAATAAAGTTGCAAAAAATAACTGCATAAAGTAACAAATAATATGCATAAAAGCTTATTTTATAGACCAGATTTGTTATAAGAAATGTTAGCCTACACTATGATTGTGTATAATTCCTTAATAAAACTGAATAGAATGTTGTTTGGACATTAGATTAATTGCATTTTGTGTTGCTTTTAATATACTATACGAAATATTACCTAAAACTGGTTAGATTATTGAAAATAAGGATGACCGGAATTAGCCAGTGATCGGCATTACCCCGTTCTCCCCTACACGTCGTAAGAATATCACGGCAAGTTATCCGAAAGGTGGAAAATCGACCTCCGAACGTGCTTCGAAGCCACGTAAACGTACATTTTACGGTAATCGATTCACAACTCGCTCAGACGATGAAGAGTTGGACACAAGCAGTAGTGCGAGAAAATTGTCAACTGCGAGCACCGAAGATATAATTGTGAATCCACTTCATTGTTATCGAATTATTGAATTTTTCACAGTTTTTCATGCGATTGCTGATATTGTAATCTGCAGATCGTGCACACAAAACGTAACATTTGCAGAGAGTGGTCATCGAGGATTAGGTTTGAAAATTGTGCTATCGTGTATGTGCGGTCGAAGAGAAATCAATTCAAGACCGTTGATAAATATCGGTTGCGAAATAAATAGACGGATCGTGTTAGTTATGAGGCATCTTGGTGTTGGACGAGAAGGCATCAATATGTTTTGTGATCTCACGGATCTGTGTCAAGGTTTGTCGAAATCAGCGTACGATAAGATAGTGCAGCATCTTCACTCGGTGTCGGAATCGATGTTCAAAATTGTCAGTAAAAAAGCTGTCAAAAAGGAGTGAGGAAAAAATGTAGAAAATGGGAGAACCGAAACTCATTTGAAAAAACGTGGTTTTACATCATTGTACGGAATAACAACTCTCATTGCGTACTACTGTGGCAAAGTAGTCGACCTCATCGTGAAAAGTGCATACTGTTCCTTTTGTACCCTAAAAAAGAAAACATTAGACACCGACTTTGAAGAATGATGTGAAGAATACAAAGAATCATGATCCTCAAATCACGAAGGTTCAACAGGGAAGATGGAGGTGGATTCTATCGTGGAAATGTTTTCGAGATCCGAAGATAAATTTGGCGTGAAATATACAAATTACATCGGCGATGGCGATTCTAAAACTTTTGCGAGTATTCTGAAGATAAATCCATATGGTGACGGTTGCCCTGTTACAAAAAATGAGTGCGTTGGATACGTACAAAAATGTGTGGATACACGACTCCAAAATAAAAAGAAGCAAGAGAAGCTCGGAGGGTAGAAGCGCCTGATGGAAATTCTCATTAAAAAGCTAACGACCTATTATGGCTTGGCAATTAGAAGAAATATTAATTCTGACCAAGAGATGAAAAAAGCTGTAATAGCAACGTTTGATCATTATTATTCCACAGATAAATCTCCTCGGCACGAGAATTATCCGGCATTAGCTGGTGTGAATGGAGCATGGCTGAATTTATGAATCAACTGGAATTTTTTAAGCATCCTGCTCGATTGATTGACGAAATAGTTGCAAAATTCCAACGAGTCATTCAACTCGACAGTCTGGCGCATCAATCTGAAACATCTGCATTCTGGACAAAAAGTCAATGAAATTGACGCCTACAAGGCTGCATGTATGTTCAATGAAGGGTATTCTGCGGTTATGAGTACCATGCAGTTGCTGAATTTGTGTATTGGTCAACAGTGCAAAATATTCGATGATAACGCTGATGAGCAAGGGCTCGAGAGAGAAAATAGGCACCACTCATTTTCCAGCAAGGAAGCTCGTACGGCTCGTACACTCGAGAAAATGCATCAAAATAAGTTTTTTGAGGAAGCTGAAGATCTATTATATGGACCAGAAATATCTGATTAGCGGATTATTAGTGTAAGTAATCGAAAATTGATACTTTTTCTTATCGAAAGCTTTGAATCGCGTTTTCTCCAGTTTTAATTTTTACGATTTCTCTATATTGGTGGGCGTGATTGCAAAAAAACTAAACAACCTATTGGAAGGATTCAAAGCTTGTTATCTTCAGTATTGTAAGTTCTTCTATTTGAACTGAAAAGATTGTTCAAAAATCTTTTTAAACGACTTTTATAGCAAGTTTCAAAAAGTTTTTTCAAAAAACACTTTTTTAAACCTAGAAAAAGTTAGAATTTCATTATTTCTTCCGGTTTTTCTTAGCTCATCCAGAAGAAAAATACATGAAAATTAAAATTCTATTTGACGCTTCTATTTCAGACAATGAATGCGTTTATAAATCGGCTGTAATTCAGTGTTTCGTGTTAAAAAAATTTGTTTGTAAAGTTCAAATACACATAAAAACCTTCGCTGGCCTCAGTTGTTTTTTTCCCTTCCAAAAGAAATTCGCCCTTAAGTGTCGCCTACTTTGGGACACGGTCCATCACTTTGAGATACTCTTGTCTTATCGAAGTGTAATCACCATAAATATGTTTCATTGTTAATTTTAGAATTTAAAAAAAATATATTACCTTATTATAACATGTATAATATTTTCTGTACGGGTATATATGCATTGGGAGAGGTATTTTTATTGCTTATCTTCTTATGTTGCACCGGTGTCCTAAACTTAGCTCCAAGCAACGGCGAATTTGAATTTAATATAAAAAGTCGAATAGTTCGTTGTACGAACTACCTAAACCTATCCTGTGCGACTCTCCCCTACTATTTGGTGAAAAATGTCACTCTTAAATAGTGCATAGTCATCACATATTCTATTGTAACTAACCTTTTATTTATTCATTTAATATAATTACTTTTAGTTTGAAACATAATAGTTGGTGAGCGAATTAGGCCCGATGTCCCCTACAATTACACATTTCGTTCTAAACATTTTCCGGGTTATTATTGTTATTTTCTTAGATAGAAGTGTGTAATAAAATTTCAAATTTTTGAAAACGGCCAATAATGACCCCGTTTTTCCCTCCTCCTATTACTGTGTTCTTAAAAATGTCTTTACTATTTTTTTTAGGTAATTTACTGAAGAAAAGTTACGAAAACTTCAAAAAATATCCGTACCATGGATTATACTTGTTTCACAATCCAAATTTGATGATCAACGATCCTGAACTCATCAAATTTATTCTAGTCAAGGAGTTTTCGAGTTTTGCAGATCGCGGATTGTATTTTAATGATAAAGTCGATCCTCTGAGTGGACATTTATTTTTTATGTCTGGTGACAGATGGAAAACATTAAGAATGAAACTCTCACCGACTTTTACCTCTGGAAAACTAAAGTACATGTATCCTTTCGTACAGGAGATTGCCAATGAAATGATAACAGTGTCTAATGAAAATTTAAAGAAATCAGATATATTGGAAATGAAAGATATCGTAGCAAGGTGATTTGAATTTTTTAATGTTCCGTAAAATAACAGATTAATAATCATTTTCAGTTTTTTAATGTCGCTAATTAGGGGAGAATAACGTTAGGTAACTAAAAAATGAGGTGGATTTTCGAAGATTTTTCTAAGAATATTCTATATTATTATTCTACATACGATAACTATGACTAATGCAAAAATTGTAGTATTTTAATTTTTAGTAAAGTTCCATACTATATTGATGCAATTATTTATTTAATAAGAAAGTCTTATATATTAATAAATTAAAAGCAAAGATGATAAATCAAATTCAAATTAGAAAATCTTAAACAAATGCTGTTTTTTAAATTGTTGCTAGAATGAGGCACCCATTATAAAAGCTAAGCTAGCTTCAAGCTAAATAAAACAATGCATATTTATAGTAATCCGGTTAAATATTTTGTATTCCTATGCTTAATTAATTTAATTACTACATGTATATATATATATATATATATATATATATATATATATATATATATATATCTTCTCTATATTATAAAATTATTTCCCTGCTACCACCGCGTATACGAATCGAGGCTCTTCCTTATATCTCCGTTTTTCTACAAGATTATCGACTATTTTTTAGAATTTTTCGTGATTTTTACGTGATTTATGCGCTATTTTACGATATGTTACGTTATTCTATGTTATTTTATATTACTTTGACGTTATTTTACATGTCTCTACATCTAGGAATGAGAACCTTCTCCATATCTCCCTATTTTACGTTATTTTGACCTATTTTTTGGAATTGTTTGTTATTTTTACGTTACTTATGTGCTATTTAACGTTATTTTACGGTAACTCATGTCATTCTACGTTAATTTAAATCTAAGAATCAGAACTTTATCCATATCTCCCTTGTTCTACATTATGTTGACCTACTTTTCAATTTTTTTCGCCATTCTTCGGTTATTTATGCGATATTTAACGATATTTTTGTTATATCATCGTTATTTATACGAGATTTAACGAAATTCAAGTTATTTTATGTTCCCTGGTAGAAAATTAATCTAGAACTATGTAGATCTATCTAGTTTGCCAAGGAAATAATCGAGGGCCTCGATAAAACTAGATAATTTTCTACCAGGGTTATTACGTTATTTTATGCTATTTTACAATATTTTATGTTATTTATACGTTACTTTCCGTTATTTTATAGTCATTTTAATGGGGTCTTGCTTTAATATTTGCCAAATGTTATATATATTAAGGTTCTAACAACAAATAATTAGTTCTAAATATTATTAGATTACTTTCGCAAGTTGCAGCTGATTTAAAATTAATTACAGTATCCTGAATACAGACTATTATTGTGAAAATAAATTTGTCAGTAATTGTTAATTTTTAATCACTTATAAATTTTACGTTAATTTATATATTTTTGATTATAATACCTAGGAAAACAAGATTATTATTCCCGACATCCTTCAGTAATTGCTGTTTATCCATAAATTGCTTAATTATTTGGTATTTGTATGTTATCCTCATTATTTTGTGATATCTAACGTTATAAACATTTATGTAAAGAATGGATGGCGTATATTGTTGGATGTATAGGTATTATTTATTGTATTATATTATAAAGTTATTTTTAACGTTGAGTTAAACATAAGATTTTTCATTATTTCATTAATTCTGGTATTTTATGGTTCTGATAATTATGAACATATATGTATTATGTAAAAACTCTGAGATTGGCACGCGAAGCGCGCAGGGGTAGAGTCCCCCTAATATATAATATATATATATATATATATATATATATATATATATATATATATATATATATATATATATATTATGAATGAAATTACGATTATCTTGCCCGAGAGTTTGAAAAACGTAGTTTCGAGAAAAAGCTCGTTTAAAGTTGTCGGGTGCACAGCGCGCTCCATGCTCATAGCTATTTTTCGAGTCGAATATTGCGATATAACTCTATAATTATATTCTCCAGATGTATAGGAAGGTTTTTAAGAAAAAAGAATCGATTTTTTGGATCATTTACATGAGACAACTCCCTTCATACTGATTTTCAATGCTGAATATGAAATTTTTGTAATTTTAGGTACACTACTGATACAATATTTAGTCTTGCTTTTGGACTGAACGCGAATTGTCTGAAAGATCCTGATAATGAATTCCGTCAATATGGTGATTTGTCAGTAAAGATCGAGCCACTACGTTCTGCTCTGGGACTTTTTGCACCAAACGTTTTGGATTATTTTAAAATACCCTTTAATAATTCTAAGGTATCTGCCTTTTTTATAAAATTATTTCAAGATATGCTTGAAAGGCGAAGAATTGACAAAACAAATAGAAAGGATTTTTTAAACTTGTTAATGGAACTAATAGACCATGGGCAAATAATTGATAAAGAGAATACAAATTCTACGAAATATGAAGCAGGTAAATTACTATAGTAATTAAGCTTTATAAAAATAAAAAAAAACACTTTAATTATAAATACACTGTCGTGAATAAAAATAAAATAATAGTATTTAATAGGCATTGTGACAAAAATTGAGGTATTACAAGCAGCTGCTCAGGCTTTTGTATTTTTCGTTGCTGGATTTGAAACTTCTTCTTCAATAGTTACACACTGCCTTTATGAACTAGCTCTAAATCCTGATGTGCAAAAAAAGGCGCACGATGAAATTGACGTTCTTATACAAAAATCTGGTGGCTTTAACTACGAAAATATATTACGCTTAGAATACCTGGAGATGGTGTTTTATGGTGAGTATTTCTACGAAGAACATCTTTATAGGGGCCATTTACAAATTATGTCACGCTGTTTTTGAGAATTTTAAACCCAACGTAACATATTTTCACTGATTTTCTTATGTCTTTTGTAAACTCCATTACGGTAATAAAGACCGTCATCCTCCCTCCAAGCATGACGTAATTTGTGAATGACCCTATATTTTCTCTCTATTGGAAGTTTAAATTTACCAAGCTAAATGTCATAATTACTTGCATTGATACTGGATAAAACAATGTTTAATTAATTTTCATCATTAGTATCCAATATCTTGATCATAACATTTATTAAGGGGACCTGCTCACCTTAAAATTATAATTAAATTGGTTATATATTTTTAGGTGTGAATTAATTATTCATTATATATTACTTTTCTCTTTCGGTAAATTGAAATATTTTATCGAAATAATCGGATATTTCTTATTCGTCGTTAGGTCACCTTAAATAGCTACCATCGAGAAAATGCTATTTTTTCATCATCCACATGATTTTGATAGTTGAAAGCACCGGATTGAACTTGTCCGACGGTTATTTTATTCAAAATACAATTAATTTTAACATGAGTGAAGGAATTTGTATTAAAAAATCACAAACATAAGTTATAGTCTCTCAAAATCATATTTTTTTTATTTTTAAAGTTCTAGTCATGCATTTTGAATTTGAAAGGCTACAACTTATGTCTGTGAATTTTTAATACAAATTCCTTCGCTCATGTCAGAATTAATTGTATTTTGAACAAAATAACCGTCGGAAAAGCCGGTGCTTAGAACTCTCAAAATCATGTGGACGATGAAAAAATAGCAGCTCTTTGGTAGCTATTTAAGATGACTTAACGATCAAAAAATAAAAAAATAAAAGATTTTTCTGATATATATACTTCGATAAAATATTTAAATTTACCGAAAAAGATAATGTAATATATGATGAATAATTCATTCGCACCTAAAAATATATAACCAATTTAATTAAAATTTTAAAGTGGTCAAGTCCCCTTAGGTTGGTAGAAGAATCCGAAATACGACCCAGCTAAAAATGAGTTATGTATAATTATATATAATTATATATAAGTAGTTATACATAATTATATATAACTTTTGTCTCTATATAATAATGCATAATTATACATGATTATATATAACTATAAAATAAATATAATAAACAATAATCCATTATACTATAACATGACATGTCTTTTACAATAACTCATAGTGAGTATACGTGCGTAAGTTCAAGGAGATGTTAAACCCGCTGTCACCGACAAATACCAGGAAACACTTTTTTCAATTAATTTTTAATTTTTAGAAAATATCTCATTGAAGCGTTGTTATTTTTGATTAATACAATAAAGTTCCAGAAAGATATTTGCTCAAATTGAAAATTAAATGAAAACAGTAGTTCATCGTAATTGTCGGTAACGGGTGGGTTTAACATCACATAAAGGGAAGAGTATACGTTTAAAGTTAATTTTCTTAAATCTAGGAAATTTTTTTTATGATTATATGATTACATACATAAAAGAAGGATGTTTTAAGTACTATCCAATATAATTAACTTCCTTGACCGTCATGTATAGCTATTAAACCAGTGATAAACACGAATTTTATAAAATATTCGAGCGCAACAATTCTTTATGTAATGCAAAAAAACTAATGACATATGATATATTATAACAGTATTGAAGATGTAAAGAAAGAACATTTTTTTAAATTTATATTTATTATTACTTTTATTTAAGATTCATTAAATAATTTTTGCAATAAATTAGCTCAAATTTTAGTTAATAATGTCGTAAATTAACCCTTACATATTTGATAAAGTGAAATATCTCTCTGTAGTATTGTTCAAAATATGTTAAAATAGACGTGTAAAAAGTTTGCAGATCAATTCATTAAAAATTGATGCGCAGGAACTATTTTGAAGTTTCATATTTGTAGTTTTGAGTAAAATGCATTTTAAAAATTAGTAATAAATGTAAAAAAGTACGTTTTGCTTAAAATAAATTGATTTAAAAAGGTTTACAAAATTTAAAAAGTAAGTATCTTTAATTATTAGCTTTTTCTCTTTTGTTCCATTTGAAAATAAGCTACGACGTGAATAGGAATCTGAATAAGTCTTAAGAACACATGTTTTAAGTACTTACCATGATGTAGAACTCTTTATAAAATTAAAAAATAAAAGAAAAGATTTTCCTTGTTTTTTGCTTGTAACTCAACAACAAAAAATGTTTTAGATGAAATGGATGAAATTTCGACCCCCTTGTATGGAGGTTTCATTTTGACTCCTATACATATAGGTATACGAAATTTTTTCTTTGTGAGGTTAAGTTTCGTTTCTCTCATATATTTTGAGCAGTATAGTACATTTCAGGGAGGAAACAGCTGTTATCAATTCGTCTCGAAATATTCTATCGACTGTCGAAGTTAAGTTTAAAAAAATTTTGATTATGAGGTTAGAAATTCGTTTTTTGCCTGTAACTCGTAAAAAAAAAGGTTTCGGACGAAATGGATGAAATTTTAACCCCATTACGTGTGGGTTTCACCTTGACTCCTATACATAGAAGTATAAGAAAAAATTTTTGTTTTGATGTTAGGTTTTGCTTCTTCTATATATTTCGAGCAGTATAGTACATTTGAGGGAGGAAACAGCTGTTATCGATTCGTCTCGAAATCCTCTATCGACTGTCAAGGTTAAATTTCAATAGAATTTTGAATTTGAGGTTAGGAATTCGTTTTTGCTTATAACTCGTCAAAAGAAAGGGTTTCAAGTGAAATGGAGGAAATTTCGATCTCTTGTATGGGGGTTGTACTTTAACTTCTATACATATAGGTATAAGAAAATTTTTTTTGAGGTTAGGATTCATTTTTTTCCATATATTAATTAGGTAATTTAAATTTCTCGCTATTCTTATCTCTCTGATAATTAGAGGTTCAAATTGAAACCTTTGAATTTCCTGCCTAGAGTTACCGATAATACAGATACACTGGTTACCATCGGTCGGTAATGCAGATTCATGGGTTGGCATTTGATGGTAAAGTTGGGTTATAAATCTACCGCCCAGTAATGGGGTTTCCCTACACTGACAATTCAAATTTAAACATTTGAATTTCCTACCTAGAGTTACCGACAATAGATATTCCTTTGTTAACATAGATGGGTAATGCAGATTCCTGATTGATCGATTGCTGGTAAAGCTGGGTTACCTACCGTTGGTAATACGAAATGTGTAAAAGATTAAGTTAATTTCCTTATTTAATTGTGGTCGATCACTAGATCACGCTTTTCGTAAAATCTCTAGCTGTCGACCACCATAGTCGACAACTGAAATTCCTAACATTGACCATATGATTCAGTAGTCGACTGGGCCGTAAAACCATACTATAACCTTAAACGCATTAAACATTGTTATGTGTTTACGTACAAAAAGAGTTATAAATCGTTTCAAAACTTTAAAAACTAATTTACAAAATTAAAAAATATATTAAGAAATGTCGCTATTTTCATCGTATATTTCGTATATTTCATCAAATTTGTATCATTTTCATTGTTGTGATATTCGGAATTCTCGCACTAAATTGTGTACATAAATAAGGAAATTATTTTTAAATACAATCTTCTTTTATTTTTTACCTTTATAATTCATAACCATGTTATATATAATATCACGTAATAATTTCATTAATAACATTAACGTATGCAAAATCATATTTTCGTAAAATGACCTACGTTTGAAAAGTTATAAATAATTTACTATTCTATCAATAAAATTTGTACATCTTTTACTCATTTATATCATTGTGTACATTCTACTGCAGATAGATTTTGGTAGTCGACTACTAGAGATTTCGACAATTTTTAATCTTATATCAATTTCTCTTTTGTAGTGATGTGTTAGATGAAAATAATATGTCTAGATGAAAATTAGATATATTTTATAAATGATAGCACTCGTCACATTTTTTCAATTAATTTCTCTTTTCTATTATACCAGTTGAAATTTCAGGTTTGAGTAAGGTTGTCGACTACTAGTGCCTCTACCCTATATTATAGTTATAATTATAATAATAATAAAAAAATTTTGTAATATTTTTATTTCAGAGGCAATGCGAAAGCATCCGTCTGTGCCATTTTTGAATAGAGTTTGCATCAAGGATTGTAGAATTCCAGATTCTAATTTTGTCATACCAAAAGGAATGGGAATAATCATTTCAATTTCTGGACTTCATCGTGATCCAAAAATTTATCCCGAGCCAGATAAATTTGATCCAATGAGATTCAACAAAGAGAATACAGCAGCCAGGCATCCTTATGTATACTTACCTTTTGGTGAAGGTCCAAGAATTTGTATCGGTAAGTATAATTAAACGTTGTTCTACAAATTGCATAATTTAAACCCTATATTATTTTTATAGTTTTAATAAAAATAATGTATATTAAACATTTTAGGTAAACGCCTAGGAATCCTCCAGAGTAAAGTTGCATTGGCGACATTACTGTCAAACTTTAAGTTTTCTGTATGCGAGAAAACTCCAATTCCAAATCATTATAAACCAGACTCTATTGTGCAATCACCTGAAGGTGGAATATATTTAAGAGTAGAAAAACGAAATACAAAGAATGAGTGAGTATTTTGCGTATTAAGGTGAGTCTACAGTCAGAGCCTATAAAAAAACGGTATATTATTTACAAAATTATATTGATTAAGATTCAAAACTTACAAATTTTTTGTTTTTGTCTTAAAAATAAGAAAAAAATGTTTTTAAGTCTACGAGAAAACTGATTGCTCGAAGAATAAAATTTGTTTTATCGAAATTGACATTTTATTACTAAATTGGTGTTCCAGGCAACCAGTTTTTTGCAAACTTATAAAACATTTTTTTTTATTTCTAAAATAAAAACAAGAAAATTGTAGATTTTAATTTTTAATTTTAATTAATCGCTAAGATTTAAAGCAGAAACCCGCGAAGGACTAGGTAATAACTCGTTTACACTTTTGAGGTTATAAACGGGGAAAGCAAAGGTAAAAGATCAACAAATACAAGTCGAGGTATATGCACAAAAATAGTGTCAAAAATAGCACGATGATTCTGCTACCTCTATCGTAGTTGCACATATGAATACTCATGTACGCACAAGAAACACAATTAGAGAATGTATTAAAATTGCTGGAAAGCGGCAATCGGTATGATTTTGATATTAATCTAACACAGAATGTTGACAAAAATGTAAAAACCGTGATATGACTTGATCGTGGCACGATGGCCATGGATACGAGTGAGCAGGCCGCTAAGCGCACGAGCACAACGCATGCGCTGTAGCGTACTCGGTTCGAGGCATATCTTCAAACCTTAAGCTTTACTCATTACCTTAATAGAAAAATGAGTTGTATTTTACTAAGTAGAGTAACGTTCATATGACTAAATGTTATATTCTATCAATATTTAGTAATATAATATCATAGTAATTTGATTAAAGTTGATAAATATACGTTTTTTCGTTTTCAAAATGAACCATTCATTGGTCAGTTTGTGCTATCAATCTGTGGAGAAATAAGCGACATTTCTCGCCAGAAACTCGGTAAGAAGCTGGCGAATTTATGAAAGTATCACTGCGGACAGGCTAAGAACTCGCTAACGTTTCTACCAGGGTCATTTTTTTTTATAAAAAGCCCTTCTTTATAGGCTCTGACTGTTGACTCACCTTAAATTTCATTTATCATAAAATCTCTTAAGTAAAAATCCATGTAATTAAAAATGTTAACTTAGAATAAGAGAAAAAGAGAGTCGAACACAAACAGCTCACTTGATCTTTTTGGTATTGTATAAAAATCGAAAAATTTAAAAACGTTAAAAGATGTACATATGTAATTGGTATTTAAAATATTTTAAGTAACTCTGTTAATTATAATAAATATTGTAACATATTTTTCTTATACTTGTAAAATGTTATCGCATACTTTTCACTTTCTCGAAAACAACATATAGGGGAGACTGGGGTATAATTGTCCACTAAAATGCAATGACCCATAGAAATTATAAAAAGCATAATTTAAAAAAAACTAAAATAGCATTTCGTTTCTATTCTATTGAAGAATGTTAACATGCTCCCACAATCTATCCCCCACACATACACCGTATGCAAACACACTGACCTACGCATACTCCTCACACACACCCACGCACATGCTCCCACACGCACACACGCTCCCATACATGCATACCCCTACACACATACTCCTCACACGCATACATCTCCACATACACACGCACTCGCTCCCATACACACACAGCATGCACACCAACTCACACACACGCTTCCACATACATACTCCCACACATGTTCCCACACAAATGCCCCCCCTGCTCATACACTGACCCACGCACATGCTCCTACACACACCTACACACATGCTCCAACGCACACACCATCCCACGCACACGCGCCTGCACACACCCCCACGCACACACTCCACACATACACCCTCACCACACACGTACACCCCCCACACATACACACCTCTACATACATACAACTCCCACACATGCACCTACATACATACACGCACACCAATCCACAGACATACATAGGGGAGAGTAGTATACATTAGATGTAGTCTAAAATTCAGAAGCTCTACAATTTTATATTTTGTATAAAATCCTTTCAAATAAAGCACTATGAACTTTTTGTACTTATTGTGTACACATTATGTCACTGTCTCGATAAACTGTAAATAATACTTTTATAATAGGGTCTTTTGACCGAGAAAATAAAATTTTCTATGTTTATTTTTGGGCGTATACCATTGGGTGGGAATTCGTGACAATCTGTGATGTAAGAATGTACCGAAGGCCGAAAGCTACATGTACGTCACCGAAAGATATACTCACAAACCCCCACAGTCATGCTACCAAGTACCCGAACCAATCATTTCTCATAATGATTAAGAGTATATTACTTAGCATATCATTATTTATTTATATTTAAATAAAAAAGAAAATGTATTATAAATCTACTATTATAAATCAAGAATGTGTTTCAACCTACAATGAATTAAATAAATTTAATAAAAGGATATTAAAATAAAAACATATTGTAGATCAATAAAATTACCTTGCGACTTCCTTAATACTCGTACTTTCATCATTAAATTTAAATTCAGACGATTTAACTACTGAAGTACTTTAGTTGAATTTAAATCTAATACTTTCGCTTCTTTCATTATAATAACCCAATCAATTTGTACAAGAAAATTTATAGCTATTTCATTCCAACACGCTACTACAATCTAAAATAAAATTAGTAATGTGTTATTTTATCTAATAATATAACAAATGTAATACATTCATATAACGTACTTCATTAATAAACTCATCTTTGATTAGAATTTCTGGATTAATAACTATAGCTCCATTAGGAGAAGTTACAGTAACGACATCTCCAATTTCTGTTATAGCAAGCTTATATTTAATTCATAATTTTCATACTATGTTAAAAAATACAACGGAAACAGAAATCATAAATCCTAACCAGACTCATTCGGAGCTCGGAACCAATTATACATTTCAAGGCGGGAAATTGAAAGTACTTAGTCATTTGCATAATATAACATATGAATATTTACATGCATTAGAAATACGATAATATTATATAATATTTATATGACACACTAAGATTATTCTATTATTTTACTTCATAATTATACGAGCGAGCGTTAGCGAGCAAGTAATTTAGGTATATATCATTTAAGCAAGGTGAATATTTTTTGTCCAGCAGGTTGCAATAAAATATTGATGATAACAGTATCTACACCAATAAGCGCAGTAGTTTGATATAATAGACCATCCTGACGGTGGATTCTCACACTATATGTTATAACTAATCAAATATATCCAGAAAAAGATCTGGGAATTCAAAATTTCACGAGTATAACAGTAGAATTACTATATTGATACTGACTCTTAGATGTTTTGATATACACAAAAAGCGTTTTTCTTTATTTAATAATAAAATAAATAATACCACGTGATTCTACGGTTAAAAATACATAAAAAGTCATACGAAGTTAACTTTTGTAAATTCAGGGGGAATGAATGCAGGCTGGGATTTAGAATCGACAATTTTCACTCATCCGCCGTTTTTATGCTTGTTTTGGGCAAGTTACGGTCGAATCACCCATAGATGTCATGTATATAGATATACAAATATATATTTTTAACTAACCGTTTTTCTTACCATAAATCGAACGCATGTACTATATTTTTCGTAAATAAATTGTGTAAAAACACAGATTATTGTGTATTATAGTGAAAGATATTTCAATATTCTGCAATTAAAAACAATGTAAGTCGTATTAATACATTAATTACAGTCAATAAATATGTAAACTGTCGATTAATTTTTAAGTTTAAGACAAATTAACAACTGTGTAGAATAGACGACACGCGATTCGTCTTTCTAAACCATTAATAAGGGGTAACACCACTCTAGAGCCACGAAAAAAGGCCTAACTTTGATAATTCTTTTTTAAGGATGTGGGTAAAGGGTTCAGGTTTCTTTTTTAAGGGTTTAATTAAACACATATTGAAGTAAAAAAAAAAATTTTTATTGAATTTTCAAAACAAAATGGCAGCGTCAGAGCCATTCTCCAAAAAGGTCCTTTTTTTATACCTCCACGGGCGAAATCGTAACTCCAAAAGTATGAGAGCTAGGACAAAAAAATAAATTTTTTCTTAGAGTATATGTTATTGGCTATAGAAGTACATAGGGTTTTTTTTAAATCAATTTTTAAAAAATGGCATAAGCTTTAAAAAAATTTCATTTTTTCGACGTAAAAATTCGCAGTAAATTGTTTACAAAAAAAAATTTAGTTTATTCAAAAAACGGGTACGTACTTCTTTAGATAATGCAATTGTGAAGCTACAGTAAAAATTTGAAAGTGATCCATCTAGCGGTTTTCGAGTAGCGTTTTCGCCCAGTTTGAAAACAGTGGTTTTGAGAAAAACGCGTTTAAAGTTTTACAATTCTTAACTCTTAAAAAAATTCGTTTTACCTTTAATCTGCCATGCCTGCACCGTACATTTGATCATCTAAATTGATATTCTCTTCTTCTTTCTCCTTCCTGACTAATTTTAAGTCCAACCGAGCCTTTTTTGCAGCATCGATGAGCGATCGCTCGGAAAATTTGATGCGACGCTCATCAGCTTTCACGCAGAAGTTGTAACAGTTTGACCCTATTTTCATCCCCAAATTTTGCATCAAACGCATAATACTTGACAGACCATCATTGTAGATACCTCTAGTAATGTATACTGCTGTATCAAGTACTTGTTTTCCACTGGAGGAAGATTTAGGTACCATAGACCACTCGGTTGCGTTAAAGCTTTCATTCGTATTTCGAAGATGAGTACACATTCATTTTTAGACATGATCGATGCACTTCTTTTTCTTTATCGTGATGTTCTCGTAGGGTTTTGCAATGGTGAGACCTTTAAAGGTCTTTGAATCTTCGTCACCAACATAGTTTGGATATACCATACCGTGTAAAGATTCTGAGCGTTGGAACATTTAGATGACTGCATCCACTTCCATCTTCCCCGCTGAACCCTCGTGATTAGCTTGACATTCACTTTCATAACATTTAGCCCATTCTTTATATTCTTCTGTGTCAGTTTTCTTCTTTCAGAATTCAGAAGCTTTGCAGTATTTAGATTTGACCAAAACATCGACCACCTTTCCAATAAACCATCCGATCAATGAAACAAAACCAAAGAGCGATGAAAAACCTCGTTGGCGCCAAGAACCATCACCAGATACTGTTATAACTTCTTTCTGTCCTTCTTTTTCACTTATTACTTTTTCTTCTTGAGCTGCCGTCTTCATACTTCTTTGGTAAACTTCTTCTTCTCCAATAGCTATTCTTCTTACGACTTTATCGTAATACGATTGAAAAATGGGACGAAGCAAATGCATAAACGCACAAAACTTTATTATACCATTCAAACCTACACCCAAGAGTCGTATAACAAGAACAATTCTGCTATTAATATCATACCCTTTTTCAATAAAAGGAGAGCTAGGAATATGAACTATTTCACAATTTTTATGTCAAACCACTACTTTGAATCCCAAGCCTCTCATTCCTGATTCTGTAAACATAACGTCTGAGTTACATTTTTTACACACTACTACTTGCGACAACGCGGTAAATACTGCTAAAAAATCCAAAATTCTATAACTAAATCCTGCGTCGACTTCGAATTCATCAAGATCAATAGGCAACAACTTTTTTGCTGACGTTCTAGCCTTTTCTAAACTTGGTTTTTCTAACGCGTAACGATTCAGTGGCAGAGCCCGGTTTAAATGCTCCGTTTTTTAACATTGGAGGTACCTCCCCGTTCGGACTTCTTTCCACTGTATTGAGGTTTTTTATCACTCATTTTGTTTAATGTACGATTACTATTGATAATTCACTATAAAACGACTTTATTTTGATGATTATTTATATAAAAAATAGAAAGATCAACGGCAAAAACAAATCAGAGCGTCTAACTCAACGTCACTTCGCAGCTGTACTGACTCACACACACGTATATTATAGTGTACATATAATATATGTATATGTATATTATAGTATCAGCGCAACCCGATGACCACGAAAGGTAACCTAATGACATTTTACCTTGTAAGTAAGGCAGGTATTTAATATTTTAACAGGTAGAAGCAAAAAGTCAGAGCGGTACCGCATATGCTCTAAACGCACACTCCGAGGCGCGGCGGCAAAATTGAAAATTGAAGTTGTTACAATTTTTTTTACCAGAGGACCAATTGGATATTGTTTTTATGACCCTAAAGTATTGTTTAAGCCGAAAAAAACGATTTTTTTTAAATCCTACAGTGGTGTTACCCCTTCAGGCTGGTCTGATTAGTCTCTCGTTTCATCAAAGGTGCAGAAACTCCTCGAAATCTTCCGAGTGGTTTTCATTCTGCATTCTTAATTCTTGATTATACGTCATCATCCTCGTCATCATCTCCACGCCTGTGTATTTCCTGCATTCCCTGTTGTTAGGCAGTCGGCAGCGACACATCGCAGTGAGCACAAACAGATAAAAGGTATTTTATGCTACCCTTCTAAGAGAGGGTATCTCTATCTTTTTCCCTTCAATGCTTTATCAAAATCAATATTCGAAAAATATATTACTAACATGTTTGGGGGTGTATGGAATCAAAATACATTACTTTTAGAAAATCTGCGTATAGATACGCGTGTATAGTATGTATTGTGTATATATATGCGTATGTTAGCGTACCCAAAAGTGGTATCAGTTGCCAATGTTGCCATGGAAACAAATGTATTTTATATTGCAGAAGGAGTCATTTTAGGCTACGACGATGTATGTATATATGCCTGTTTATCACAAACTACACGGTCAAAATCAATTTTTAGTGCTCATTTTCTTACTTAAGACACATTTTTTGAGACCTTAGAAATCAAAGTACACTGTTATTAGAAAATGTCTGTGCGGATGTGTGTGTGCGTGCGTGTGTGCGTGCATGCGTACGTGCGTGTGTGTGTATGTGTGGGCGTGTGGGTATGTATGTGTGCGTGTGTGTTTGTATGTGTGTGTGTGTGTGTATGTGTGTGTATGTGCATATGTGTGTGTGCGTGTGTGTGTCTATGAACATAAGTGTATGTGCTATGGATATGGATCAGCATGTCTGTGGACGTGTTTGATAAAATTTGATTTTTAGGACTCATTTTCTCTGATTTACTTTCTATAAGAGAAATTATAAATAATTATTCACCACGTAAACATCTGTCGATAAAAATCAAAGCGGGAAATTGGAATTCTTAATTGACTTTTGGTCCTCCTTATGTAAAAGCATTCTGTTAAAGCAGTTAGCAGCGGTACCTTTCTATGCAGTGAGGGAACAAAAAAAATTGTATTAATTAGTCGATGCGTTTTCTTTTTTTTCTAGCAATTTTTTAATTTTCGGGTTTTGATTTTTCGCATTCTTTGTGTTTAATTTATTATAATCAATTCAACGGAAATATATTGGAAAGAGCTTGCATCTGCCTATAATTTCTGACTAGATATTTTTGATACCTAAGTTAATTTATTTCTTTTGTCAACACGAAAACTTCATTTACAACTTTTTAAAGTACAATGTTAAATACCTCTGCTAAATGCCTTAGCAGAAACTTTTTCAAAGAGGAGTTACTGCAAAATCTCTCTTTTTTATCAGCACAAAGTGGCGATAGAAGTAATGTATTATATATGGATGTCAGAGTAACAATCGAGAAGAAAGTGTTTTATTTATTTATTTTTCACTATCAATGTCTGATAAAATCTTGATTGTTTACTTATTTTATCAATTATGAGCCTTTTTCATAACTTCCTTTAACTTCCTTGGATATCATATTTTTATAAGGTCTAGAGGATAGAGTTAGTTTTATACTTACCCGTGCGTTTATCTACTTACTAACATCAGTAGGCATTCTATTTTTAAAACCATTTAAAAATTACGATTTCTGTTTGAAATTATGTTGGTTAATATAGTTAGGTTAGTTTGAACAGCGCGGTTATTACGTTAGCTCCGCTGTATAGCATAGATAGATTAGCTAATTAATATTAGTTTTGTTGGCTATATGCTATTATTCAATGTCAAATTAGACTTCGCTGATTAATTTTGTTGTCAACTCGGTGCTATGTTCAAAGCTTAACTTGACTTCGTTGATTATTTATCAAAGCGTAACTTGGCTTCGTTGATTGATTCTCAAAGTCTAATTAGATTTTGCTGATTGATTTCAGTTTTGCTAGCTCGATACTATTTCAAAGCCTAACTTGGCTTCGTTGCTTGATTTTTCAAAGTGTAACTAGACTTCGATGATTGATTTCAGTTTTGCTAACTCGATGCTATTTCAAAGCCAAACTTGGCTTCTTTGTTTGATTCTTAAAGCTTAAGTAGGCTTCGCTGATTGCTGTTGTTTTATTATTTATATAATTGGACTTGACTGTAGAAATTTTATTAGTTCTCGAGAACTCAGTTCTCATACTTGAATGTCATTTGAATGTATTGTATTGATTGGATGTAATTATACAGCAAATGGATAACTTCTTCAAATCTCAGGAAGCACTAGCGGTCAAGATTGATGGCTCATGCCCCAACTTTGAGAAGATGGAAGAAGAAAGGGAAACCAGAGGTGTAGATACGGCTCGACTTCAACATATTGAAAGTTTATGAGAGAAGGTAAAAATCGAACATCAAGAGGTGTATGGGGACACAACCAAGGATATGAAGCATGCTTATTTTAAGAGTAAGATTTTGGATCAAGCTGAGGATATTTTCATATAGCGTAAGAATAAGTTTTTTTTAAGGTAGACACCAAGTTGTCTAACATCAATTTTATAAAATTCTCTGGCAATTACAAGGAATGAACATCGTTCAAAAAGTTGTTTCAGTCACTGCTAGATTCTCACAAGCTGGTAGATATTTAAAAATAGCATTATCTTAAAACTAGTCTTGAAGGTGAAGCCCTTGATGTAGTAAGGGATATTCCATTTGAAGAAGGCAATTATGAAATAGCTTGGAAATAATTGACCAGTCGTTATCAAAATGATTTGACAATTTTCATCACTTAGTAAGTGAGACTCACGAACACATAATGAGTGGGAAATTTTGGTGAGCAAATCCAGCAGGAGCTCCTTGTATTTAAGAAATTAACAACTTTTTTTTAAATGTCAGCTCGTTACGCTGGAAACTTTGAAAGCAGATGATTGAATTGTGCAAGATGGGCTGATTGTGTTATTCAGCTTGAACCCGTGCAGGAATTTCAGAAAGCGAACCCGCGATTAGCCCCGATCCCGACCAGATTTTCGGAGCAACGGAAGTCAGCCCCGATTCAGACCCGATTTCCCCGTCTTTTCCTCGTATTGAGCGGAACACACGGATTCCATGCCTGAATCCTGTCTGATATTCTCAGGTCCGCGCTTTATTATTTTGAGGTTATGATTTTTACGTAAAACAAAGAATTTCCGTACCTAAATCTCATCTGAACTCCTAATTTTAGTAAGCAAGGAAAATTGAGGGATAACACGTCGGAATATAACTAGTATTTCCTATCATCTACTAAGTAATATTGATGTAAGAGCACAGTAATTGGCTCAAATATCCTAGTTATAACAATTAATACGATAAATGGTAAGGGGCCTGCGTAGCTCAGTTGGTTAAGGCGCACGACTTAGCTAGCGGAGATACGCTCGCCTGAACGGTCTGGGTTCGATTCCCGGTGGGAGCAGATCGAGGATTTTTTTCTCTCTGTTTCCTGCCGAAAAGGAACGCAGACTGCGCACTGGTCCTGGCGGAGGTTGTTTCCTCCGTCACAGGTTATCGGCATAGGTAGAAATCTGCCATGTCGGTAACTTGGGCGAATGCGGGATCGGTGTGAGGAAGGTGAGGTGTAGGATCGAATACCTCACACATAGGTGGTGGAGGTGTCCTGTAAAAACCCGAAAGGTTATCAGGTTGAAAAAAAAAATGGTACTATTATTTTTATTAATTTAGTTATTATTATTGTGATTATTATTATTGTTGTTATTATTACAATTTTAATTACAAAGTTTATATTTATTTATTGTAGAGATACATTTTATACGCGTGAATAGCCGGTAAGGTCCCGTGGATAATTCACATCTCGAGGTTGCCAGTTCGATTCCCCGCATCAACCAAAATTTTTTTAAATTAATAATTATTTCTAGGTTTCTGTTTCAGATAATCACATAATAACTACTGTAAATAGATCTAGTTTAAAAAAGAATTAATATCTGTAGAATACACGAGAAGGAAATGAATAATTTTTTCATTACTGAGGATTAACATCCGAAAATCGGGTCGGAATCGGGCGTAGATTTCTAGGTCGAATCGTATAAAAAAATGA
Source organism: Gastracanthus pulcherrimus (assembly GCA_949152435.1). Taxonomy (NCBI): domain Eukaryota; kingdom Metazoa; phylum Arthropoda; class Insecta; order Hymenoptera; family Pteromalidae; genus Gastracanthus; species Gastracanthus pulcherrimus. The sequence continues at coordinate 160,907,546 of OX424573.1, read as the reverse complement.
TATACAATTCGGAAGCCGGATCGAGTGAAGTTTTCCTGTCCGACTCCTACCTGACCTACGCAAATCTGGTCTGAATCGGATCTGTTTTACATGAGATTTGCTGCACGCAATAAGGTCAACAACTGAAAATGACAGACCTAGGGTCAACGTAAGAAGATAGCAATGTTCCTATATAGATTATATTCAATGTTAAGGATTCATACAATATTATTGTTAAATTGATTTGAAACTACGTTGGTCAAAACAGTTAGGTTAGTTTGACTAGCGCAGTTATTACGTCAGCTCCGCAGTGTAGCTTGGACTGGTAGTCTACCCGAGGATGCCGAGCAGAGCGCAATGCTCCAACAATCCACAACTTTACCCGTGATTTCAGTGTCATTTATTTCAATATTCAATCTCCGAACCTCAATTATTGTATATATTATCACTCTTCTTTTACCAAAGAAAAGAAAGGGAAAGGAAGGGACATACCTTACCTAAAATTTCGAGTCCGAAATGGTAGGTACTTTTGAACTCTTTTAAATGCATTTACACGGAATCAATGATATTATTTCTTACATGCTAACAAATAAAACAAAAAACTAAAACCCAAACATAAAAAACCCGTTAAAAAACAAGAACGAATAAAAAATTACGAAAATTTATTTTTTGAAGCTTCACTGCGAAGAAAGAACTAAGACAATGAGAATTTAAAAATTGAATTTAACCGCATATTTTCAGAGATATGATAATCCATATACATACACACATCAGCTATGGTTATATTTTTAAATAACAATAGTGATTTTGATTCTTGGATGTCAAAACATGTTTCTATAATGTTTCCAGCAAATTTTTTTTTGCTATTACAAAGCTTTCTCTGTGAGGAAGCAAAAAAATGATATTGTAAATACCTATCAAAAAACAAAAAACCGCTGCCAATTCATTGGCACTTAGCTTCCTCAAACTAAGTTAGTTGTTCTAATATGAAAATTTTTGTTCTAATAAATTAATTTTAAATTGCTATATCTCTTTTTAATTCGGTTCTCAAAAATGTGTGCTGATTTATCATTGATGGTTTAATTCAGAATATTTAATTAAACTAGCTATAGAGGGGCCTGCGGCGGCTCAGTCGGTAGAGTGTCGGATTCCCACGCCGGTGACCCGGGTTCGAATCCTAGTCTCTGCCGATTGATACAAGCACCACTGTAAAAATTACATGTGCTTTGTTTACAAACACACCGCAGACCCCCGTCGTCGATTAGCACCACATGGAAGCATAAACATGGCGACGTTAAAAAAAAAAAAAAAAAAAAAAACTAGCTATAGCTATAATATTATTATTATTTTATATTTATATTTTAATTTACGTTTATATGTAAATTAAATCTGTTTTAAGCAGGTTTTGGTAACAATATTTCAAAATATCACTGGGAAAATTATAAAGAAAAAAAACAGAAATCCTCCTGCTCACATCACGCGCCAACCCTCAGTATATAAATTAATAAATAAAATATTACTATTTTCTTAACTATAACGTTTTTAAATTTTTTTAACTAAATTTTTCAGTTGTAGAAGATAGGTCTTTTATACTTTTTTAAATGCATTTACACTAAATTGATCATAAAATTTCTAACATTCCAAAAAACCCGAAAAACCATAACTCAAAAATCAAGAAATAAAATAATCACTATAAAACACAAACAAGTCAATGAATCTTGAAATTTCTTTGCAATTTTGAATCTTCATTTAAAAAGAAAAAGAATTAGCCCTTTTGATAAAAAATGACCACGCATTATCGAGATATAATCGATCAAAAAAGAATTTTATAAAAACAAAACCTCAATATCTCAGAAAGTAAAAGATCTAATGATCTGAAAAAATACACAGGTCATAAGATAGCAAAAACCTACCTTTTTGTAAAGTTTCAGATAAAATGCTGTGAATTTACTTAAATTATCATGTCAGGAAGAAAAGCAATTTTTTAACAAAATTATTTTTTTTCGACAAAAGAAAAATATGAAGCTTCAAAAATTTTACAGGATATTATTCTAAATATTCCTTATCATCTCAATTTTTTTCAAACATTTTTCATCTTATATTTCACAGATATAACCGTTTGTAAAAAAATTACGTTTTCATGTATAAAAAAACAAGGGAAATATCTTTTTCAAAATTTCGGATCGGAAAAGATAGGTAATTTTATGCTCTTTCAGATGCATCTTCATTGGATCGATGATGTTATTTCTAAGGTATTAGACACATTCGCAAAGATATGTGCAGAAGCCTGATTTGTCAGCTCGAGCCAAGCCTGAGCTTCAACGAACCGGGGAACTGATGACGAGCCGAGCGGGCTGGGGAGCTCTGAAGCTCGGGGCTCTGAAGCTCGTCTGGGCTCTGGAGCTCGGGGCTCAGGAACTCATTTGGGCTCGAAAGCTCGAGGCTCAGAAGCTCCTCCAGGTTCGGAGGCTGGACTTGCCAACTCGGTTCTAGACTTGCCAACTCGGAGTACGCGATTTCGTCAGATTCGGGGACTCGTCTAAGCTTGCGAGCTTGTGTGGACATGCAAGATAGAAACCGCTGCTAATTAATTAGCAGTTAGCTTTCTCAAACTAAATAGATTGTTGCAATGTGAATTTCTTTATTCTAATACATTAATTTTAAATTGCCATATTTATTTCTAATTAATAGCTAAAACGTGAGTTTTTTATCATTGATTATTTGTCAAAAGATGAATTACAAAAAATTATTAGCTTATGATCATAAATTGCATTATAAAAAAACGAATTGATTTATCTTTAATTTTTTTTCCTCGTTTTGTATCTTCATAAAGAAAACAAATAGAAATTCGTTCGTTCAATAAAAAATGACTGCGACATTCTCATGATATAACCAATCAAAATTAAAAATACTGCCTATTCATTGGCACTTAACTTCCTCAAACTAAATTAATTGTTTCAATATGAAATTCTGTGTTCGTGTAAATTAATTTTAAATTGCACTATCTTTCCTAAATATAACCGTTATACTAAATATATTTGAAAGAGCATAAAATTACCTATTTTTTTGTAACTGAATTTTTTGTAAAAGTTTTTCTTTTGACAAACGTCATAATTTGTAAGTCTTCAAAGAATAATGGAAAAACAAACACTCACCTTAAATATAAATCGATTACTACATAAACTGTTGACAAAATATATTAATACATCATTGACACTAACAATAAAATTTAAAATTTAAGTGTCACATTCAATAATTACTTGAAAAAAGTTTATTTTAAACATATTTTAAAAAGAAAGAACAAGCTTTTTACTTAAAAGCCATTAAAAACACACATCTTTTTTGAGCTATGCATACTGGAACAGTTTATTTAGTTTGAGGAATCTTAGTGCCAGTGAATTGGCAGTATTCTTTTAGTTAGACGACGATACCTTGCGTTGCAATATATTTTCTTTCATATCATTCGGAATGATTAAATTATAATAAAAAATGTTTCTATTTTAAGGTCAATATGACGATAGATCCTTCTTAAGTTCGTCGAATGGCAATTTTACCGAATGAGCGCAAGTGAGCCAAGAGTTTTAAGCTAGTAAATATAAAAATTAAAACATAAAATAGTAACAAATTTTATTAGTCTTACTCTAATTAATAATCTAAACATCGAAACATAATTAAACAATATATTATTGCAGAAGGAAGGCCGAACGATACAGAGTGGATGGAATAACCGTAAAGTGCAAGTCACTGTGCTATAACTTCACGTAGATCAAACACGTACTTTACCAATCATCTTTCATAAATACTCACTTCCAAGCGTTACTGTCCAAGTGAAACACGCTATTGGATTCGAAAGGAAGGGATACTCGGCGGCTGCACTTAAATTTTTTTCTTACTCCGACATATAACAGAATTCCGGCTGCTGGTTTCCTGCAGTAATACACGGACTCGCGATAATACTCGAACGCAATGTATGTACGCTTAGTTTTAAGTATTTTAACATCAAGACTTTTTTTCTATTAAATAATAAAATCAATTAGATATTTCAAATATGTAACAGTATACTACATTGTTCAGAAGAGATTTATAGTAAATACAAACATGTTCGAAACAATGGAAAGCATGCTACGATCGAAGATCTTTTGGATAACAGCGATTTTTGTTTTATTTTACTTATATTTCAAGAAAGTTGTATATTCCTATTGGGAAAGGCACGGAGTACCTCATGAGAAACCTTCAGTACCATTCGGCACTATTGATAGAAATTTGCTCCTGAAGAAAATAACACTAGGTAGATATTCTACTCACTATGTTAAACATTTTTACATTAAATATTTATATGATGACTAAATTTAAGTCAAGTAGTCGACCAGCCTCTAATAGTCAACCATTTTGCTTGTAACATTTAAAGGAAAATAAAAGAATCTAATATAAATATGGAGCTACTTATTAAAAATAATTTACTTTATTATTGTCAATTTGATGTTAAAAATATCAAAGTTCATAACCTTAAAACGTAAAAACAAAAGTGGTTCACTATTAACTGTATGTGGTCGACAACTAGTTTCTTTGCCCTATAACATCTATTATATTAAGCGCCTTCATCTTTTTATAAATATGCATCTTAGGTTGTTGTGTGGGAGTAAGTATCTATGTTTGTGTGATTTTTTAAGCATTCTTAGCTATTTATCGTAGTCGCCGTCCTCGTCGTTACTGACGTTATCAGAAAATTTTACTTTTTAAAGCTGTTTTAATTTAAAAAAAATTTTTTAGAATAAAGAGACTAAGTTGAATCTTTCCACCTTTATTCGAATTCGTTTTTGTATTTATCTAGAATTCAATGGTTTTCAACTTTTGCGTGACAAAAGGAGGTAAATAAGTGCGTCCTACGCAAGGTTAAACGTCAGTAAAAGTCAAAACCCTATGTCAGTGGAGGACGATAAAAATGTATCCCAGAAGGCAAAAAAGAAATCATAAATAATTACGAATTAACTTTTGTTATATTATTACTACTATTTTACTTTAAAATAATTTTTCTCAATTCTATATTTTGTATAACTTCCAGTTGCGTTTTGCGCACCAGATTTTATTTTTATCTTTTAAGTGCATGACAATCTATTTTTTAAATACATATTTTATAAATCTATTTTCAGACCTATTGATAAGAGTTTAAATACAAATTTTGGCTCGGTAATAATTATAATACAATATATGATTTTTATGTAAATAAGAAATTAGAAACTTCTTTCAGCTATAGAATTTTTATAGAAGCAACAAATGTTGCTACGTAGATTTCTAAGTTTTACTTAAAACAATACAATTCAAGCTGATCAAAATTCACCGATGCAAAAAAGTGCAAAATTCACTGATAAATAGGGAACAGACAAGAATTTTCAAAAAAAATTTAAAATAAAGTTAAGGGTACATTATACACAAAAGTAAAAAAACTAGGATTTTTACTGCAATATTTCATAAGCAGGAATTTTTACTTCCTTATACAGTAAGCTTTATGATGATAAAAAAATAGTTTAGCTAAAAACATGTTAGAACCATGTTTTGAGATACTGGGAATGAAAATACACTATTTTTAAAAAATGTCTGTATCGATGTGTGTTGTGTGTGTGTGTGTGTGTATGAGAGTGAGAGTGTGCGTGTGATGTGCGTATGCATGTGCGTGTGCGTGTGTGTGTGCACGTATGTGTGTGTGTGTGGATCAATATTACTCTGAATATACTCGATGCAAACTAATGTTTCGGGGCTAATTTTTTTGTTTTTATTTAAGGACGGCGGCTAAAAATCTTTTCTGTTTTTCGATGCATTTTGTCTTTTTAGCGGTTTTTTCGATTTTTGAGTTTTAATTTTTTTTTTTTGATACCGTAGAAATAATATCATCGATTGAGTGATAATTCATTTGAAAAAGCATAAAATTACCTATCTTTTCCCACCCGAAATTTTGAATAAACTAGTACCCTTGTTTTATTGTTTACAAAATCGTCATTTTTTTCAACCAGTTATATCTGTGAAATATAAGAATGAAAATGTTTGAAAAAAATTTTTTAATAGATTAACGGATAATCTGATTTTTCAGTTCAAATACTTCAGATAAGAAATCAGGTGAGAAAATGTGTTAAAATCTCAGGTTACTTTTTGCCCTATCTCCCCGTCAAAATCGTATGATATTTTCAGTAAGCACTCTTTATTTCACATAGTCCTTTATCCACATTTTCTGCCATGAAACAATCATACAATTACTTTTTTAGAATATCGTTAATGCTACAGATTAAACTACAACAATATAATTTATATGGATATGGAAATTGCTGACATAAAAATGTGACGGGCGTAGAGTACCTAATATGCCTAGTTAAATAAAAAAAGTAGTTACCCGCATTTGCCAATAACAGATAAAAACTATTAATTCTTGTGGAGAATTGTGAAAATTTATATATATAACTTTTTCATATATATATATATATATATATATATATATATATATATATATATATATATATATATATATATATATATATATATATATATATATATATATATATATATATATATATATATATATATATATATATATATATATATATATATATATATATATATATATATATATATATATATATATATATATATATATATAATATATATATAATCACAAAAACTATTAAATTGTGTCGCTTGGAAAATATACTATCTGTAGTTTTCATTTAAAACTGTACTATCTGAGATTTCTCCTATAAAACATATTGCATTCGGATGGACCTACGCGTATCATATTGACCTTAAATTTGCTCCGGCATTCCTAAATATGTGGTATTATACGGATGGTACCTCATGTTTAGGGAGCCTGTGCAAATTTAAGGTTAATATAATCCACGTAGAACCATCCGAATGTAATACCTTTTGCTGGAAAAATGTCAGATAGTACATTTTTGAATGAAAACTTCTGATAGTATATTTTCCAAGCGAGATCTCAGATAGTATCGTTTTGAACGAAATCTTCTGATAGTACAGTTTACATCTAACCCACAACTTAAACATAAGCTGCTGTACAATCTTCCAAAAAATATCCAAATTCATTAAAATTTCTATTAAAATGTACAGAATTGTGATTAACAGTACAAATATGTTAAAGTTTGTTAATATATATAAGAACAATATCAAGAATTTTTAAAATAAAAATTTTTAAAATATTTAAAATTAATGTAAGTTGGTAGAAAATATTAAAATGTGTAGAAATTTATTTTTAATTTGCATCACTTTTAATCTATTTAACAAATGATTTTTGTGATAATGAAACATTGATCAAAATTGTTCAATTTTGTGTATAGTTGATTAAATTTATATCGTCGATTGTTCCAAAGTGGGGATGATTAGAACAAATCTAAACAATAATTGACACAATTTAATAGTTTTTGTGATTATATATATATTATCAAGAATTTTTAAAATAAAAATTTTTAAAATATTTAAAATTAATGTAAGTTGGTAGAAAATATTAAAATGTGTAGAAATTTATTTTTAATTTGCATCACTTTTAATCTATTTAACAAATGATTTTTGTGATAATGAAACATTGATCAAAATTGTTCAATTTTGTGTATAGTTGATTAAATTTATATCGTCGATTGTTCCAAAGTGGGGATGATTAGAACAAATCTAAACAATAATTGACACAATTTAATAGTTTTTGTGATTATATATATATTATATATATATATAATCACAAAAACTATTAAATTGTGTCAATTATTGTTTAGATTTGTTCTAATCATCCCCACTTTGGAACAATCGACGATATAAATTTAATCAACTATACACAAAATTGAACAATTTTGATCAATGTTTCATTATCACAAAAATCATTTGTTAAATAGATTAAAAGTGATGCAAATTAAAAATAAATTTCTACACATTTTAATATTTTCTACCAACTTACATTAATTTTAAATATTTTAAAAATTTTTATTTTAAAAATTCTTGATATTGTTCTTATATATATTAACAAACTTTAACATATTTGTACTGTTAATCACAATTCTGTACATTTTAATAGAAATTTTAATGAATTTGGATATTTTTTGGAAGATTGTACAGCAGCTTATGTTTAAGTTGTGGGTTAGATGTAAACTGTACTATCAGAAGATTTCGTTCAAAACGATACTATCTGAGATCTCGCTTGGAAAATATACTATCAGAAGTTTTCATTCAAAAATGTACTATCTGACATTTTTCCAGCAAAAGGTATTACATTCGGATGGTTCTACGTGGATTATATTAACCTTAAATTTGCACAGGCTCCCTAAACATGAGGTACCATCCGTATAATACCACATATTTAGGAATGCCGGAGCAAATTTAAGGTCAATATGATACGCGTAGGTCCATCCGAATGCAATATGTTTTATAGGAGAAATCTCAGATAGTACAGTTTTAAATGAAAACTACAGATAGTATATTTTCCAAGCGAGAGCTCAGATAGTATTGATTTGAACCAAATCTTGAGATAGTACAATTTACATCTAACGCGATGAAGTCTTATAGTAGGTAAAAAAGCAATGTCAAGTCTTGACATTCTTTAACATTTATAAACAGTTGTCAACGATTTAAAACTTCAACATTTTTTAAAAATTAGTCTTTATCAAATTTATTATCATTTGTTTAAATTTGTTCATTTTTATTTAAATTTATGAAAAAATATGGAGTCTGGAGGTCCGAAATCGGGGTTAATTTTTTACCTTTTGAACGAATGTTAAAAGATTATCTCGAATTTAAAAAGTTCTAGACAAAAATATTTCCACCAGGGTTAATGTGTATTAAATTATCCTGTTCAAGCAAAAGTGGCACACCTCACAGCGAATTTATAACCTAAAACCAACATGTGATGAATAGATACATGTAAACATAAGTACTTTAAATATTAAAGAAATAAATATTTATCCTTAATTCTGAAAAAGTGAAAATAGTCACTATAAAATGCACAATGCGCAACATATGGAATTTTAACAATAAACAAGTTTGCACTTGCGTTGACATATCACAATTCACATGATCTTATTATAACTTACTGCAGGCACAATATTAGTGCTGCCCGGCGTGACTTCAATATGCAAATTTAAAACAGATTAATTAATTTTTATAGGTAAATTCTTCAAGAAAAGTTATGAAAACTTCAAAACAAATCCGTACCATGGATTGTACATATTTCATAATCCAGTATTAATGGTCAACAATCCAGAACTTATCAAATTTATTCTTGTCAAGGAGTTTTCAAGTTTTGCAGATCGTGGAATGTATTTTAATGATAAGGTCGATCCTCTGAGTAGCCACCTATTTTTTATGCCTGGTGACAGATGGAGAACATTAAGAATGAAACTCTCACCGACTTTAACCTCTGGAAAACTAAAGCACATGTATCCTTTCGTACAGGAAATTGCTAATGACATGGTAAGAGAGTCTAATGAAAGTTTAAAGAAATCGGATATATTGGAAATAAAAGATATCGTAGCAAGGTACTTATTCAATTTTTTTCATGCTACTACTTAGTAGTGCTCGTAATAATAATGAATTATAAATGCAATATGTAAATAAATTAGATTCCTATACAAAATTTGTAATTTTAGGTACACTACTGATACAATATTTAGTCTTGCTTTCGGATTAAGTGCGAATTGTCTAAAAAATCCGGTTAATGAATTCCGTTATTATGGTAATTTGTCCGTAAAGTTCGCGCCACTGCGCGCTACTCTGGCATTTTTTGCACCAAATGTTTTGGATTATTTTAAGATACCTTTTAATAATCCTAAGGTTTCTGCCTTCTTTATAAAATTATTTAAAGATATGGTTGAAAGGCGAAGAATTGACAACACAAAAAGAAAAGACTTTTTAAATTTGTTAATAGAATTAATAGACCATGGGCAAATAATTGATAAAGAGAATAAAAATTCTACGGCGGATGAAGCAAGTAATTTTCTAGTACTGAAGCTTTGTAATAACTAATTTATAAAATATTTGTACCGCAATGAATAAAAATACAATAATATTACTTAGCAAGCATCGTAACAAAACTTGAGGTATTAGAAGCAGCAGCTCAGGCTTTTGTATTTTTTGTTGCTGGATTTGAAACATCTTCGTCGATAATTACATACTGTCTCTATGAACTCGCTCTAAACCCCGATGTGCAAAAGAATGCGCACCAGGAAATTGACGATCTTTTGCAAAAATCTCGCGGCTTTAACTACGAAAACATAATGAACTTAGAATATCTGGATATGGTGTTTTATGGTGAGTGTTTCAACAAAGAATATCTTTATAAAATCATACATATTTATAATTCTCAGATATTTCTTACAATAGTTACTAATTTTCGTTATATTTTTATTTCAGAGACAATGCGAATGCATTCATCTTTGCCACTTTTGAATAGAGTTTGCATTAAAGACTGTAGAATTCCAGATTCTGATTTTGTCGTACGAAAAGGCATGAGAATAATGATGTCAATCAGTGGGCTTCATCATGATCCAAATATTTATCCCGAGCCAGATAAATTCAATCCTACGAGATTCAATAAGGAGAATACAGCAAACAGACATCCTTATGCATACTTACCTTTCGGTGAAGGTCCAAGGATTTGTATCGGTAAGTATGATTAAATAATGCTTTACAAATTGCATAATTTAAGCCTTATATAAATTTTATAGTTTTAATAAAAATAAATTATGTTGAATATTTTAGGTAAACGCCTAGGAATCCTTCAGAGTAAAGTTGCATTGGCGACATTACTGTCAAGCTTTAAGTTTTCTGTATGCGAAAAAACTCAGATTCCAAATCGATATGCAGCAGACTCTATTTTGCAATCACCTGAAGGTGGAATATTTTTACGCGTAGAAAAACGAAATACAAAGAAATAGTGATTTTCTGCAGTACAATATTGTGTGAAATTTCAGTTTTTATAAATTCCCACTGATAGAAAATAAACGAGTTTTGGGTAGTAACTGGTAAGAAACTCGTTCATTTTCTATTAGGGTTTTGGTTACCGTATAAACCAGAACCTCATGGAGGGAGAGAAAAAGAATTGAAAAACTTCTTTATACTTTTAAAATTCCTTCTATAACTGAAGTATTCCTTTTACGTGCAATTTTACGAAAGAACTACCGATGCTGCTACTAATCGCAACAGGTGAAGTGTACCCTACGAGATTCAAATTATGGCTATCAAAGGGTCACCAACACTGGCCCTCCATTATTCAGTCTGCACAAATGCTTTTAATACAAATGTATCTGCACTAAACAGATTATTACGGCAGGAGAAAGATCAATAACGAACGATTTTCACTTTTACTTAACTTTATTAACATTCGCGAAATAATACTCAAAACGGCCGATCTGTAACGTGTTAACGCTACGACGGTTCAAACAAGACTAACTCGCAATTATTACGAACAGTCGAAATTGCTCCGCAGCGCTACGCATTTGTTTATTTCAACATAAACCGTCACTTGATAGCTTGTATTCGAATGGTTTTATAATACATTCTAAACATTTTACAAATATTCATACAATACAATTTACGTGTAAAAATACTTTCAAAAATATAAGAAAAAGGTTATTAATTTTACAAATATATACTATGCCAATACGTATCATCCTCCCCCTGTACAATACTTAGTTTTGTACATAAATATACTTCATACAATCACATTTACGTTTTCTTTTAATTACACTTTATAAGTACCAATTTTCAAATTTAACTTTTGATTATTGGCAGTACTTTTGTACCCTACATGATATCGCATTAAATATTACATGATTATAGAATATAGGCATAAGTATAATTTACGTTCAATTTTTAGATTCTAATAACAATTAAATTACTTTTGCTGCAATATAGTATATATCAATAAATGTGCTACATAAAATATTGCATTATTTATCTACAATAATATTATCGACTGTTTCAAATATATATATTAATAATTTAACAGAACTTAACATAATAAATTAACCTTTAAGATTAAATTTTACATAGTACTTTATTATTGCACACAAAAATTTATACACTGTCTAGTAATATATTATAAATTAATATTTAATTTAATTAGCAAATCTACATAGTTTTTAAAAGTTATGCCTTTTAACTAGCACTATACGCAACTATATTTTACACGCTGTGGTAATTATTGAATTGGTACATTGGTATACATTCATTTGTATACCAATCTTATTTGATAGGTCAATTTAAACTCAAAACTAAGCATGCCTCTTCGCATGTTTGATCACTGATTCAGTGGCCAACCGTCCCCAGCAAGACCTCTTTGTTTAAACTGTCCCGTGGTCTCTTGACACCCTCTTTGACGTTAGTTTTACGGTCGTCACCAATGGAGAGAAAATGTGGCCCCGATTATCCTTTTCGTCGTCCATGCACACTGTCTGGTAATGTTCAATTATGCAGGTGAAAAGTTTGTTTAAATCAACTACAATTCATGTAGCTTTCAATCCAAATCATTCGGGTCCTAATCAACTGGCGGGATCACTACATGAAAATATTGATTCTGGACCATATCTCAGATCTTTAACATTAACTAGAACTATTTTTTTAAACATTAAACACTCAAATTACATTTGACTGTTCATGGACTTAAGTCTCACTTAATTCATTCCTTTGAATCAGTGCTTCTAATACAAATTAACGAACTATAATTTAAAGACAATCATAAAATATATAGAAAATTAATTCTCAAATCAGTCGCTTGCAATAGACACAATTCTTATTTCCATTACTTTCAAAGTGCATACATTTCCCTGCATTATAAACAATTTTTGAATCAAATTATTAACAATAAAGTTTTACGTTTAATACAAATTTTACATTATTCAAATAAGTTATATGAAATGTCTCTTATTAAATTTTTCAATTAATTAATAATTTGCTAATGTCAATTTCTATCATCTAACATACCGTAAATGATATACGTAGTATCTAGTTGTACATACTGCCAAATTTAATGAAATAAAATGTAAATCGACCAAATCCTTTTGTGAATCGTAGAGTATTATAAACGTTTAAATTACATTTATCAATTTTCCTTTACATTCTAATATGCGGAATCGACTTTCTAAATATGTTCTTTTGTTTGTAAGTATCCCTTTACCAAAATACTTTAGTGATTAAAAAATCAACAAAAATCACAGCACGTAATGTTTACTGACTACGCATTGAACCTCGAAAATGGCACGCGGAGTATTGCTGCTAAAGGTTTAAAAACGGTGCGCAAGTCCCGCTGTTGCAGCTTTCATGAATGGCATTTATAAACCACGCAAACCACAACTCTCAGGAACGGCGCGTCTCTTTTCGACGTCATTCAGACATTTACATCTAAATATATCTGTATCACTGAACAATATATCTCATTATTGAGTCTGTGCAAATGATAATCATTTAACTAAACAGCCAAATAAAATAAATTACGATTCCTAATTAATACTTGCATTAGACTGAATTTAAAATTTAAATGTATATACCACAATAATTATTAAATATTCTCTTGCTCAATTTAAAATATAGGATTATTTAATTATTCAAAACACATATAAATGCAAAACAAGTGCAATATAAATTATCAAAACAAATAATTTACAGAAATATGGACAAACCGGAATATTAGAACAAGATAAATAAAATGGGTTTTAACCATCATTTTTATAAATTATCAAGGCATCAACAAAAATATAAATAATATAACCACTTCAAAGAATTAAAAAGAAAACATGCGCTTCGTTCCTGCTACAACTGTTGTCGTTAGCGTTGGTACGCTCCCTGCGCCGCAACCTCAGCTGCTAACGGCTGGGGGCAAAGATTTCGCCGTGACATGTACCCGCGGAAACATAGCGCGCATTATCGCGTCGCTACCCGTTGTCATTGCTGCTGAAAGAACGTTCGTCCTCGCGGCCGCGCCGCTGATAGCGATGGAATTTATAATCAAAATACACTATTTTTAGACAGGAACAAAGGCGGATGATAAATACATTTTTTATTGGTCAATGCTTCTTTGTTCTTTTAACGATTATTCGATTTTTGGGTTTTAGTTTTTCAGTTATTTTATAGCTTCAAATTAATATAATCAAATAGGATAAAATCCATTTGAAAAACCTTAAAATTACCTATCATTTCCGACCCGAATTTTTTGATAAGGTAATTATTCCGTTCTTTTGTAATACACGAAAACTTAATTTTTTTTAAACGATTATATCTTAGTAATATATCATGGAAATTTATCAAAAATATTTCTGGTAACTAGTAACACCGAGAGAAGTATTCAATAAAATTTATAAGTCTTAAAACTTTTCTGCACGGAGAGAATTTTCTAATAAAAATTATGACGAAATTCGCAGTAAAAATTACCGTGGATGACTATAAAGCTGGGACACTCTAACTTTCCGGCAGTTTTTATTGATATTTACGATAAATTTTACGATACTGAAGGGTAAAATTTGCCTGCCGTAGAGTAAAAGTTCCCTGTATAAATCTTAGATCAAACCAAAATTTGTAGTAAAGTTTGTACGAAATATTTTTTAAAAATCTGGATTTTCTTCCAATTGTTGTAGCAGTATCATTAATACTTAAATAAGTACATTATACACATTTATATTTGAGTTAACCTAAAATGTGTACACGCTCAGTTTTTTTCTTTATCAGCTGTCTTATTTTTCTCAAATCAGGCAAACTTTACCATTCAGTGCGGTAAAATTTATAGTCTGTGCAGTAAAATTTGAAGCCAATGAGGTAATTTTTATAGTAAAATATCAGTAAAAAGTGCCAGAAAGTAGGAGTGTCCCAGCTTTATAATTATTTACGGTAATTTTTACCTTGTATTTCGTTATAATTTTTATTAGAAAATTCTCTCTGTGTGCCTCTAATAAAAATATCAATTTGTAAAAGAAATCGATTTTCTATGTTGTACGATAACTTGAGTAAAACGGCATTACTCCTTTTGAAAATTTCCAGAAAGGTAGCTTTTAATTATCTCTTGGTTGATTTACTTGTCCAGATCATAAGGACTTTTATTTTTCAAGATCCTAGCAACATCCGATCAGAAGAATTTGTTGTCGAGTGTACGTACACCCAACGATTAAAATAACTTTGAATATGGCGGGGAATTTTGCTTTGTGTTGATTGGTGTTTAACTGATGGTTAGATATTAGTAGGTACTAAAATCTATAATAATCCCAGGTAACACGTAATGAATTATTCCCGCCAAATTCAAAGTTATTTTATCTTTGGGTGTACGTATTAAAGCAAATTTTGAACCCACCATAAGTCTTAAAAGGAAGCATATTACGGGCTGAAATTTTGCAAACTTATTAGGTATTTTTGTAACTTAGATTTGATTGGATTTCGAAACTAAATGGATCATATTCTTGTGTCTGGGCTCAAACGTCGCACGATTCGCACAACACGAATCACCACACTTAACGACGAACTTTGTATGTATAAATAAAATAATAATAAGTCTGTTGATGGCATCAATCAAAGTAGACGTGTTTGTAAACAAAACGTTTACATTGTATTTAAGTTCCGCGTTTGATATTCAATAAAGTATAGTTTAGTTCTTTTATAAATAAGTGTACCTTATTAAATAACCTCGAACCCGGTTATGACATTTGGAGGTTCGTCTGGGATTTAAATTGTGATGCTGATTATCTTGTACATACAGTATTTATCTAAGATCAAAGATGATTGGAGTACCAACAAAGTCAAACCAACCAACCAGCCAAATGCAGACTACAGAAAAGACACAGACTGATCAATCGAACCCAAGTCTTTTACTGACTCTTCAAGACCTAATTAGGAATTTGGAACGCCATCGTGAGCACACGAGTTTCCGGACCGCTCCGAGTTTGTAAGCATCGGCACGACAACGTGTTTCCATTATCTATCAAAAGATCATTTTCAAGATCATTTCAAGGACAACTGTTCAAAGACAAGGTCAAATTGTTTAAATTTGACACTATTTTAGCTATTATTTTGACAGGAATTTCATGTTTATGATGATATTGCGTCCTTCTACAAGAAGCTTTTTAATAGTGAAATTTTCAATTTCATAAAAAAACGCGTTATAATCATGTTTTGAGGTTATGGAGTTTGAAAATCGTGTGTTTATAAAATCTCCATATGAATGTGTGTTTTATTGTTTAGTTGAGTATAGCTGAGTAAATCTTACTTATAGTGGAGTAAAACATACAGATTCTATATTTCAAACATTATATTATGCATATTGGAACGATAAACGATTTTAGAGAAGGTGCGTGCCAATGCATCGTTAGCGGTATTTTCATTAAGATTATTCCGGATTTAAGAGAGTTATTCTTTTCTTAGAAGATTTTTGGATATTATTAGATTTTTCGTATTTTGCACTATTTTGGTACTGGATCTTAAAAATCATTTTTTTTGATTCTGAAGGATCAAATACTAAGCATTTTCTGCATAAAATTCTACTCCTCCGGTAGCATTAGAAAATTGTTTAATAACTACCGTTTGTGGTTGTTGAATAGTAAACGAGCGGTTTTTTTAAATTTCGGGTACTGCTAATGCCGTTGAGAATCTTTTATTCAAGTGTCGTGTTGATTTATCATGGTCTACCTTACTATAAATAAAAATTTGTATGTTTTCGAAATGTTTGCTTGCCTAATGAAAAAGGGCTTCTGGAGTCAAAATCGCTTCAGATGGTTTAGTTAGAAGAATTGTTCGGTAAGCCTCTCTTTCACAGATGGTTTAGGAGCTATATTTAAAAGAGAGGCTTACCGAGCAAGTCTTCTAACTGAACCATTTGAAGCGATTTTGACTCCAGAAGCCCTTTTTCATTGGGCAAGCAAACATTTCGAAAACATACAAATTTTTATTTATAGTAAGGTAGACCATGATAAATCAACACGACACTTGAATAAAAGATTCTCAACGGCATTAGCAGTACCCGAAATTTAAAAAAACCACTCGTTTACTATTTAACAACCAAAAACGGTAGTTATTAAACGATTTTCTAATGGTACCAAAGGAGTAGAATTTTATGCATATCCACTTTTACCGTGTGCTGTTACGCAATAATATAACGCCATTCCGCTTCGATTCCAAAATCTTCTTTATAGTTGATGAGATTAGCGATCTGGAATCGGTTTTTGAAATGTGGTTTTGCACCATCTGTGACGTATATCAATTTTTTAACATTTTTAATAGTTTTTTTTATTTCTGGAATCAATTGTTTCTGAAATGTAAAGACGGCAAAAGTATCGTGTTTTAAACTATCTGAGAGGAAGATGGAACTTTTATGTTTTATTTTAGAGTTTTCTTTATAATAATAGATAATTGGGAATACTGTACATTGCTGATTGTTGAAGTGAAATGCTTGCGAAGCATCTTGAACTACATATGAGTAATTCTCAGAAAAATCGAACATAACAAGTACTTCTCCTTTATTTAAATTCTGTTTTGTTGACGAAACAAATTGAGACTGCTGTTTCGCTATGAATGAATGCGGTTTAAGAGTCTGTAGCTTGTCACAAAATTCATTTACAAAGTCAGAAACTTCACTCGTAACTGTTTTCAAAGACGACCTATCAGTTGCTGTCCATACACTATATTGTACCTGATCGATAAAGGCACTATTTAAAATTTCAAGTAATGTCGTGGAAAAAAATTAAATATCTGGACATTTATGACATTAATCTAGGTAGCAATTGGGCGTAGGTGTCTTGCACACAATTAATTTCAAACGATCATGATAATCACGAATTGGATTTTCAGTTTCTTTTGTTAAGCTGTTAATTTTAATTGCATCAAGCATCGATTTACAGTTCTGATGAATCGTACATACACATACTGAGTGAGTTCCTCTTGCTCCAGCCAAAATACAATGTTGCGGTCGGAGTTTTGCAAAAACACTGAAACTAACTGGATGATCTGAGTAAGTCTTTTTGAACAATGTATGCAGTTCTTTGAGATTCATTAACAATAACCGTTTTTGCACTTTAATACGCTCACTATCACCTTTAACTGAACACGTGTCTTTGACTCCTGGTATCATTCTACCAACAGTATCGTCATTATAGAAATCATTAATTAATGTAATTGTAGCATTTGGTATAGTTTTACCAGCTCTTGCTGTAACATCGGCCAGAACACCACTTGCTGATCGTAATTCTTTAGCTTTTTTAGCTAAAGTTCGGGAAGTATCAAACTCTTTTGAAATTCGTCTTATACTCCAAGATTCTGGCGCAATAGTAAGGATTCTGAGCTTCATTGGATCATTACCTTCCAAACTTGTGAATTTATCTTTTAATCCTTGCAGAAGTTCTTCCAATTCAAGTAACCTGGTAGATGAAGCATCTTTTTCAGTAGTTAAGGAAGTATTTGGACACTCAGTACCTTGGTCTGCCGAGGTATCATCACATTCCATACTACTGATATCATTGGAATCGTCTATATTCATACAGCTATCAGATTGATTCAATGAACGTTTTAATCTACAATCATTACATACCATGGCAGTTACTGGTAAATTAGGCTTCTCCTGCAGTAATGCTTTTGATATTGTTCTTAAATTTGAACCCTTATGATTAGGTATGCCTTCATCGTTATAAGGATTGATGCACCTATCTGTACGGAATTTTTTTTGACATTATGTTAAAACTGCCCTTAAAAGAACTGTTGCGCAAGACCGGGAAGGAACTCCCTTGAACTGTTCTTAGAAGGACTGTTGAAAAGTTGATTACTACGAATGATTCGAGAGCTTGACAACTATCCTGAAAAGGACTGTTGCGCAAGTCTGTACCCACCTGGAAGAAATTTCCTTCAACCATCCTTAGAAGGACTGTTAAAGAAACAATGAGTTCGCTACTGTAAGAGCTCGCTATAACTATCCTGAAAAGGACTGTTACGCAAGCAGTTACGCAACGAGAAGAAATTTCCTTCAACTATCCTTACAAGGACCGTTGAAGAAACAATGAGTTCGCTAATCTAAGAGCTCGCTAACTATCCTGAAAATGACTGTTACTAAAGCAGTTACGCAACGAGAAGAAATTTCCTTTAACTATGCTTAGAAGGACTGTTAACTATCCTCGGAAGATTATTTGAAAAAATGAAAGCATAAAACGATAGTGGAAAGTACATATTTTCTTTTAATGTACAATATTTTATGCTGTAAGATATATTCGATGTTGGTTATGATGAGAAAAAAAAATCTAATTATATCCAAACTAATGAAATCTAGGAAAAGAACATCTCATTTTATTTCGAAAAAGGTGCAATTAAACAAATACGATTGGGAAAATAGTATTTAATTAAATATTGATTTTTGTGTTTAATTTATTTTTCGAAAAGTAGCCCCTACATCTAACTGCAAAATTAAAAACACATATGCCCACACAAACATTTTCTAAAAACACGGGATTCGGACTCCATAACCTCAAAACAAGATTATAACACCTTTTTTATGAAATAGTGTCAAATTTAAACAATTTGACCTTGTCTTTGAACACTTGTCCTTGAAATGACCTTGAAAATGAGCTTTTGAGTCAAGGTTAAAACCGAGAACAGCATTGTATTCCTCTGTAAAAAACCAACGAAGAATGATGATGAGCTTTTTTTGTACACTATTTCCAGTCTCAGCCACTTAACTGCATTTTTTTACTGTTCTTTGAGGTTATGGACGAAAGGTGGACCCATAAACCAAAACTAACGGTGGATTCGTATTCAGCGGGAAAAAAATGCGAATAAGCTTTGTCCCTAATTTTTTTACCACTATTTCGAGTCTCAGCCACGTAAAACTACATTATTTGACTGTTCTTTGAGGTTATGGATGAAAGGTGGACCCAGAGACCAAAACTAATGGTGGATTCGTATTCAGCGGAAAAAAATACATGTGTGTACTTAACTAAAAATACATGTGGGAACTTTGTCCCTAATTTTTTGACCACTATTTCGAGTCTCAGCCACGTAAAACTGCATTATTTGACTGTTCTTTGAGGTTATGGACGAAAGGTGGACCCAGAGACCAAAACTAACGGTGGATTCGTATTCAGCGGAAAAAAATACATGCGAATAAGCTTTGTCCCAAATTTTTTTACCACTATTTCGAGTCTCAACCACGTAAACTGCATTTTTTGACTGTTTTTTGAGGTTATGGACGAAAGGTGGCCCCATAGACCAAAACTAACGGTGGATTCGTATTCAGCGGGAAAAAATACACGCAAATAACCTTTTTACTAATTTTTTCTTTGCCCCTGCAAGTTTTAAGAACATTTAACAGATATTCCGTGGTGATATCGGTGTATTGTTAGAGCTGCACCAGCCCACCATTTTGAATTTTTCAAAAAGGCTACTCAGTAATGTTAAGTAGATATATTAAGCTAAATTTTAAGCCCGGACACGAATTTTTTTGAGCCTCTGATTTTTGGACAGAGGGGGTGGCTTTTTTGACTAAGAATGTCCCATATATATATAGATTGAAAGTGAAATAAAAATAATATACTAAACTAAATTAATAAACTTAAGATAAACTGCTAATAATAAACTTAAGATTTAAACTATTAAAAATATTCAGGAATAATGTAAAAAACATTGTAAAACTGACAATATATATATATATATATATATATATATATATATATATATATATATATATATATATATATATATATATATATATATATATATACCTAAGTATATTTAATAGTTTAAACTTTTTTATTATATCAATTTTTCTTTTATTGATAATTTAAGGTGGTGCAGTTCTCTTAAAGAATTTTAAAATACGTTTCGCAAAAATAACAGACCCTGCCTCAGACGCTATAAGGATATACAGCGCATTGATTCTTGCAGCCGCTTCAAAATTCTCAGCGCATTTAATTGTTGCAGCCAATATCCAAATTTACATCGCATTTCAATTTTGCAGCAGGTATCAAAATTTACAGCGCATTTCTCTTGCAGCCGTTATCGAATCCACAGCGCATCTAATCTTGCAGCTGCTTCTCTTTACACTCATTACGTTATTAATTATTACTTGCATATTATAAATATTATAATTGCATTTTTGAGTTTCTATCTACCGTAATATTCGATTGAGAATTTTGAAATAACATATCATACAGTGTTTGAATAGCTTTATCAATTTCGAGCTAGGTCTACTTGATATTTGTCTATTTTCGGCATTTTTGCTTCTTATTTTCCGCCCTCGAAGTATAAATACATTATTTATGTGAAAATATATGTAAAAGGGGCCTGCGGCGGGTCAGTCGGTAGAGTGTCGGATTCCCACGCCGGTGACCCGGGTTCGAATCCTAGTCTCTGCCGATTGATACAATCACCACTGTAAAAATTACATGTGCTTTGTTTACAAACACACCGCAGACCCCCGTCGTCAATTAGCACCACATGGGAGCACAAACATGGCGACGTTAAAAAAAAAAAAAAAAAAAAAAATATGTAAAAGAAATATTTTTTATCTTGATCACCACCTTAGGTGCATCGTGGCTTCTGTTATAATTTAATGAATTTTCTAAGGAGGCCAAAAATAGGTCGTTTTCAAAAAATTCTACAGAGCCCCTCTCAAAAAAGAGAGGGTAAAATGTATATATTATACCTCAAGAAATGGGAGAATGAAGGAGACATTGAATAAGGGCTACATACACAATGAAAACATGCTAATTATTAGACCTATTAGACCTCAAGGTCTCGTACATGATGAAAACATGCAGATAATATTAATATGAGAAATGATACTTATACTCAATAATATCGACGAAAAAAATTAAAAAATTATCAAATTAGCTAGTATTCAAGCATCATAGAATGCTTAAAAGAATATTGTTTTTTATATACTACTTTTGATTAGAAAATATTTAATTTGTATAAATTATTGAAAATAACAAATTACAATTTATATGTTATATATATTTACTTAAATTGACATTTATAAAAGTGAAATTATCGGTACTAATATAAATATATTGTATAATATAAATTAATACAAATTTTGAAAAGTTTGACAAATATTATTCATAAACTGAAAATAATGTTGAATCCTGTCTTATATATTATTTTATATATCTTTTTTTAACATTGAAATATCAAAATAATTAAAACAATTAATATTTAAAATTTAAAGTTCAAATATTGTTTTATATGCAAATAAATGAACCAAATAACACGTTTTTATCACATGATAAGAATAACCTGTAAACAATAGTATAATTATTACTTAAAATGCTTACACTAGAATTCAAAAACGAGAATTAAGCCGTATTAGATACAAAAGATTTTGCTACACAATTTTTCTACAATGCAAAACTAACCAACTGAAATTTTTAATGCTATTAAAAATAGTTGTAAAATACTATTGATAATAATTTAAATGTTATGGGGTACAATTATATACAAATAAATGAACCAATCAACAAGTTTTTATCTCATAATAAGAATAACCTGTAAACAATAGGTATTAAGAAAAAAATTTGAATTAATTATTAATTTAATTAATTAAATTAATTATTATTATTGATTTATTATTATTCAGCATTAGCACCCGTGATACCAGAAAAATTAATTTTAAAATTTAATATATTTTAAATGAACAGCATTTCAACCGAGCGACGTTAGGAGCGAGGTAAATCACGCAAGTTAATATATAAAATCTTACGATTTTCTTAACATTTAACGATTTAAATTTTTTTAACTAAATTTTTCAGTTGTAGAAGATAGGTCTTTTATACTTTTTTAAATGCATTTACACTAAATTGATCATAAAATTTCTAACATTCCAAAAAACCCGAAAAACTAAAACTCAAAAATCAAAAAATAAAATAATCACTATAAAACAGAAACCAGTCGATGAATCTTGAAATTTCTTTGGAATTTTGAATCTTCATTTAAAAAGGAAAAGAATTAGCCTTTATAAAAAATTACCACGCCATTTTCGAGACATAAAGCGATAAAAGAAATAAAGAAAAACATAACCTTGATATCTCAGAAAGTAAAAGATCTCATGATCTGTAAAAACATACAGGTCATTAAACAGTAAACAACTACCTTTTTTTAAAGTTTCAGATAAAATGTTGTCGATTTACTTAGTTATCGCATCAGGAAAAAAAGCGATTTTTTTAACAAAATTATTTTTTTCTCGACAAAAGAAAAATATGAAGTTTAAAAAAATTTATAGAATATTATTCTAAATATTCCTTATCATCTCAATTTTTTTCAAATATTTTGCATTATATCTTTTTCAAAATTTCGGGTTGGAAAAGATAAGTAATTTTATGCTCTTTCAAATGCATCTTCATTGGATCGATGATGTTATTTCTAAGGTATTAAAAAACCCGAAAAACTAAAACTTAAAAATCGAAAAACCACTAAAAAAACATAAAAGTATCAAAAAATAAGAAAAAAATTATTGTACCGCCTTCCTTTAAGAGAAACAAAAATAATGAGCCTTGAAACATTAAGTTTTACCGTATGTATGCAGAGTTATGCTGGTAAACATCCAAACACACACACACACACACACACACGCACGCACGCACGCACAAACGCACGCACATACACACACACACACACACACACACACATACAAACACACACACATATACAAACACACACACACACACATACAGACATTTTCTAAAAATAGTGTATTTTGATTTCTAAAATCTCAAAACATATTTCTAACATGTTTTTAGCAAAACTATTTTTTTTACTATCACAAAGCTTCTTCTCTAAGAAAGCAAAATGTACACATAAAATTAATATAGTCTTTACTCCCTTTTTCCCCCCCTTTCAATCCCCCTCCCCCATAGTTGAAAGATAACTCAATACCCGTGAAAAATAGTAAACGACACCTCTGTCGACGAATATGTGTAGGTAGATGAATATATGTAGATAATGTAGATAGATGGCTATTTGGGTTGATGTGTGGATAGATATGTGAGTGTATAAATGTATGTGTGGGTGGATGAATGAGTATGTGGGTATGGGTTGATAAATGGGTGTCTGGGTGTATGAATGAGTACGTGTGTGTAGATTGATAATTGGGTGGAAGAATGAATGCATGTGTGAATATATGTGTGAATGGGTAGAAAATATTGCTGATGAGTTTGATAAGTATTAGTTCTATTTTATCACGTTAGCCTAAACAATATGTAATTATTTAGAAATTAATGATTTTTTTCACTGTTTAACTTTCCTCGAATCCAAAACGAACAATCTAAGCCCTGTAAAACTTAAATTGGTTGATCGGGTGATTCTGTAGGTTACGTGAAAGCAAAACATGTTCGAGACCGGATATCTTAGGATGCTAATGGATTACAGCTCTGTCTGAGGGTAATTTGATTTAAAAATGTATATACTTATTTATTTATTTTTTTAATACTATAAAGACTAATGTCCAATTACAAAAAAAAAGTAGAAAATATTACATTGTAGGTAGTACATGTTATTGTGGCACGATCGGTAGTAAATATAGTAGTAATTTACATAAATTTTCCAATTTCCTGACTTGAAAGGAGATATGCAGAAGCCTGATTTATCAGCTCGAGCCAAGCCTGAGCTTCGACGAGTCGGGGAGCTGATGTCGAGCCGAGCGAGCTCGGGAGCTCTGAAGCTCGGGACTCTGAAGCTCGTCTGGGCTCTGGAGCTCGGGGCTCAGGAGTTCCTCCAGGTTCGAAGGCTGGAGAGCTAGTCTAGACTTGCCAACTCAGAGTTCGCGAGTTCATCAGATTCGAGGACTCGTCTAACCTTGCGAGCTTGTGTGGACATGCAAGATAGAAACCGTTGCTAATTCATTAGCAGTTAGCTTTCTCAAACTAAATAGATTGTTGCAATGTGAATTTCTTAATTCCAATACATTAATTTTAAATTGCCATATCTATTTATAGTTAATAGCTAAATGGTGAGTTTTTTATCATTGATTATTTGTCAAAAGATGAATTACAAAAAATTATAAGCTTATGATCATAAATTGCATTATAAAAAAACGAATCGATTTATCTTTAATTTTTTTCCTCGTTTCGTATCTTCATAAAGAAAATAAATAGAATTTTGTTTGTTCAACAAAAAATGACTGCGACAATCTCAAGATATAAGCAATCAAAATTAAAAATACTTCCAATTCATTGGCACTTAACTTCCTCAAACTAAATTAAATGTTTCAATATGAAATTCTGTGTTCTTGCAAATTAATTTTAAATTGCACTATATTTCCTAAATATAACCCGTTATACTAAATACATTTGAAAGAGCATAAAATTACCTATTTTTTCTTAACTGAAATTTTGATAAAAGTTTTTCTTTTGACAAACCGTCAATTTGAAAGTCTTCAAAGAATAATGAAAAACAAACACTCACCTTAAATATAGATCGATTACTACATAAACTGTTGACAAAATATATTAATACATCATTGACACTAACAATAAAATTTAAAATTTAAGTGTCACATTCAACAATTACTTGCAAAAATTTATTTTAAACATATTTTAAAAAGAAAGAACAAACATTTTACTTAAAAGCCATTAAAAACACATCTTTTTTTAGCTATTCGTACTGGAACAGTTTATTTAGTTTGAGGAATCTTAGTGCCAGTGAATTGGTAGTGTTTTTTTAGTTAGACGACGATACCTTGCGTTGCAAAATATTTACTTCCATATCATTCGGAATGAGTAAATTATAGTAAAAAAGTTTCTATTTTAAGGTCAATATGATGATAGAACCTTCTTAAGTTTGTCGAACGGCAATTTTACCGAATGAGCGCAAGTGAGCCAAGAGTTTTAAGCTAGTAAATATAAAAATTAAAACATAAAATAGTAACAAATTAAACAATATATTGTTGCAGAAGAAAGGCCGAACAATACAGAGTGGATGGAATAAACGTAAAGTGCAAGTCAAGTCATTGTGCTATATACCTTCATGTAGATCAAATACGTACTTTACCAATCATCTTTCTTAAATACTCACTTCCAAACGTTACTGTCCAAGTGAAACACGCTATTGGATTCGAAAGGAAGGGATACTACGCGGCTGCACTTAAATTTTTTTCTTATCTCCGACATATAACAGAATTCCGACTGCTGGTTTCCTGCAGTAATACACGGACTCGCGATAATACTCGAACGCAATGCATGTACGCTCAGTTTTAAGTATTTTAACATCAAGACTCTTTTTTTATTAAATGATAAAACCAATTAGAGAGATTTATAGTAAATACAAACATGCTCCAAACAATGGAAAGCATGCTACGATCGAAGATCTTTTGGATAACAGCGATTTTTGTTTTATTTTACTTATATTTGAAGAAAGTTGTATATTCCTATAGGGAAAGGCACGGAGTGCCTCATGAGAAACCTTCAGTACCATTCGGCACGATTGATAGAAATTTGTTCCTGAAGAAAATAACACTAGGTAGATATTCTACTCTACTATGTTAAACATTTTTACATTAAATATTTATATGATGACTTAATTTAATTCAACTCTAAAAAAATGTGTGAACTTAGTTAAAAAAGAACTTAGGTAAAAGTAAATTGAAGGACCTAATTTGAACAATTAGTAAGATTAAAAATTAAATCAACAATTTGGGTAGCGACACCGGTAGTCGACAAGCCTCTAATAGTTAACCATTTTGCTTGTAACATTTAAAGGAAAATAAAAGAACCTAATATAAATATGGAGCTACTTAGTAAAAATAGTTTACTTTATTATTGCCAATTTGATGTTAAAAATATCAAAGTTCATAACCTTAAAACGTAAAAAAAAAAGTGGTTCACTATTAACTGTATGTGGTCGACAACTAGTTTCTTTACCCTATAACATCTATTATATTAAGCAGCTTTCATCTTTTTATAAGTATGCATCTTCGGTTGTTGTGTGAGAGTAAGTGTCTATGTTTGTGTGCTTTTTTAAGCGTTCTTAGCCATTCATTGTAGTCGCCGTCGTCGTCCTCGTTGTCACTGACGTTATCAGAAAATTTTACTTTTTACAGCGGTTTTAATTTAAAAAATTTTTTTTTTAATAAAAAGACTAAGTTGAATCCTTCCACCTCTATTCAAATTCTTTTTTTGCGTGACAAAAGAAGGTAAATAAGTGCGCTCTAAGCAAGGTTAAACGTCAGTAAAATTCAAAACCCAAATGTCAGTGGAGGACAAAAAGAATGTATCCCGTAAAGCAAAATAGAAATCATAAATAATTACGAATTATCTTTTATTAAATTATTACTACTATTTTACTTTAAAATAATTTTTCTCAATTCTTTATTTTGTATAACTTCCAGTTGCGTTTTGCGCACCAGATTTTATTTTTATTTTTTAAATGCATGGCAATCTATTTTTTAAATACATATTTTATAGATCTATTTACATACCTATTGATAAAAATTTAAATACAAATTTTGGCTCGGTAATAATTATATTATAATACAATATATGATTTTTGTGGAAATAAGAAATTAGAAACTTATTTTAGCTATAGAATTTTTATAGAAGCAAAAAAAAGAATGTTGCTACATAGATTTCTAAGTTTTACTTAAAACAATACAATTCAAGCTGATCAAAATTCACCGATGCAAAAAATGCAAAATTCACTGATGCAATAGGGAACAGACAAGAATTTTCAAAAAAAAAATTAAAATAAAGTTAAGGGTAAATTATACACAAAAGTAAAAAAACTAGGATTTTTACTGCAATATTTCATAAGCAGGAATTTTTGCTTCCTTACAGAGGAAGCTTTGTGATGATAAAAAAATAGTTTAGCTAAAAACATGTTAGAACCATGCTTTGAGATACTGGGAATCAAAATACACTATTTTTAGAAAATGTCTGTATCGATGTGTGTGTGTGTGTGTGTGTGTGTGTGTGTCTGTGTCTGTGTGTCTGTGTGTCTGTGTGTGTCTGTGTGTGCGTGCGTGCGTGCGTGCGTGCGTGTGTGCGTGTGTGTGTGTGTGTGGGTGTGTGGATCAATATTACTAGACTACAAAACGATAAATCTGTACAGATCTACATAGTTTCCTGGATAATAATATCATATGTGAAATCTGTGGGGTTATATTGTTTAGCGTATAGAACTTCTAATGTACTCAATGTTAAAAAACAAGCTTAACGTGATTATTATCATTTATAAAATAACTACAGTTTTATTTGTACCAGTTATATGTATGAGAAGTCAAGAAAAGCATTTTTAACCTAAAAAGTGAGAATTTGGAAATAATTTTTTTCACATTAAAAAATAAACAATTACCACATAATATGTGATTATGACTGATTAATTTAATTCTTAAAGAGTGACTTACATGCAATTCACAACATTAAAAGTATATGTCAAATTATTCAATACAGTTTTATGAATAACTTATAAACTTTTATTTTACTGTATCTGATAATACAGTCAGAGTATGTTTTTTGATTTTAGTAAGAAGTCAGTTGTCTGATGTATTTAAACAATTGTTTATAATATTTAAATATATATTTTATGATAATAATAGTAATAGTTTTCTTTGTACAAAACATACAAGTTTTGAATCCAAGTCTGTATTTAGGATGAAATAGAATCAAATATAAGGAAATTGATTTTATATAAAGAAAATAAATGGTATAGACTAAAAACTTCATGTAGTTATTTAAATATGAAGATTATTTACTACTTTTAATTGTTCAACAGTTTAACATATACTTGTAACATATGTTATTTATTTCATAAATCAGAAATCTCATTGCATCTAAAACTTGATAACCTCACGCTTTGGAGGTTAGTAATATTGACTTAAATTGATATAAGTTGAACAAAAATATGTAAATACATATGAATCAAAACATTACTCAGTAAATTATTCTTCAATTTCTTTAAAAATAACCTTTAAGTGGTTATTGCTATAAAAATTTCCCATATTTAGTATTATCTTGTCGACGATTATACACGCATTTATAGTAACTATCTAGTTTGCCTACATAGATCAAAGGGGCAGGATAAATTACTACCAGGGGTGTTAGTAAATTATTATTTTTTATTACTTATTATTGCATAATTGACCTCGCAGCGTTACCCATTTTATGGAATCGAGTATAGCCCGACTCACGACGTGGACATATTGATGTGGTGATACCCAGTCAAAGCGCATGACCATATCTGAATAAGTGATTTAATAACTAGCTTATTTTACAGTTAATAAAATCATTTATTACATGTACATGTTAGATAGTTTTTACTGTGAAATAGAATATCGATTAAATCAATAATTTAAAGATAATTTAATACCCTGGTGGTCTTAAGAGAGTTGTTAATTTTGTGTAATTTATATTCATTTATTTATCAAAAACTCTATAAGTAATCTTTGTTTAACCCATTTCTTCCCAAGCGGCCATTTTATAGTCGATTGGTTTTTTGCCTAAAAAATTGTCGAAAAAAAAATAATAATAACCAATAGCACTTTTCTGAAGTAAAATTTACCGCTCTTTCCAATTCTGAGGTCAGAATTTTGAAATTTCCATTGCAAATTTAAAAATGGCGGTTTTAGGCAAAAAACCAATCGACTATAAAATGGCCACTTGGGAAGAAAAGGGTTAACAGTTTTTTAAAGAAATTAATGGAAAACACTGCTTTCTCATAGTTCTAGTAAGCGCATCATTAAGTAACCAATACTCATAAAAACTTTAATAATATTAATGATGCAACTCTTTTATTTATATTTGTCTGATTATTGAAAATTATTTTGTGAGATAAAGAATTTAAGTTAATAAAAGAATTATTTTTGTTTTATATTGAATAAATAATGGAAATTTTTAAAAAAATTTATTAGTGCATCGATAGAAATTCTCTCGTAAAAATAAAAATTCTACGTTTTAATGTAGTTTAATTTATTTAACAATTGATGCTGCTACTCCATACAGTGTATCGCAAAAAACCTTTTTTTCACCAAGATGAATTCTACGTTTTAATGTAATAAATTATGCTGCTATCCAGTGATGGGTATGTATTTCAGGCGTAAACGCCGTGTTATTTATACATTTATGACATACAATTAATGTAAGTATGATATGTCGTTTTTTATTCCATTTTATGAAAGTGAAAGAATCAAACCCGTTTATACGGGCAAACACAGATTTTCTTTACATAATAAATCAAATAATAACGTTCATAAAAAAATCTTCATTTATTATTATATGGATGTTATTATATGCTTATTTCTAAAAGAATACATATCTGATTTACATTTAGGGCGATATTCTCGCCTCGTATTTGTACCTAATTTCTAGCTAATTTCTAGCTATTACTAACTACTACTTCAATTATCCAATTTTTCCAAAATTTTCCAAATGTTCTAATTTTTTCAAAATCTTCCAAATGTTATAATTTTTTCAAAATTTTCCTAACCTTTCCAAATTTTTCCAAATGTTCTAATTTTTTTTAAATTTTCCAAATCTTTCCAAATGTTCTAATTTTTTCAAAATTTTCCAAAACTTTCCAAATTTTTCCAAATGTTCTAATTTTTTCTAAATTTTCCAAAACTTTCCAAATATTCTAGTTTTTTCAAAATTTTCCAAAACTTTCCAAATTTTTCCAAATGTTCTAATTTTATCCACATTTTCCAAAACTTTCCAAATTTTTCCAAATGTTCTAATTTTTTCTAAATTTTCCAAAACTTTCCAAATTTTTCCAAATTTTTGCAATGGAAATTGTATTCTATAAGTAGATTTTTTTAATTGACAATATTTACGCTTCTTCTCAAAATGACCTTTAATTATTTGGTTTAAACGTCCCGAATCGCAATTTAGAGCCAAAAATACCATTGTTCTAATTTTGGTCTTTAATCGAAATGCGCTATATTGGTACCCCTGTAATCTTTTTCTATATGCACCTTTTTAGCCCTATATAATGCGGACTCTACCTTGTGTGTCGTATGTCCTGTGCCATGTGCCGTGTGCCGTGTGCCGTTAAAAAAATGGTCGTTTGACATCTATGATGTATGTACGTGAGCGTTAAAGCAGATATATGTACGTGAGGTTAAACAGAACAGACCATAAACATTTTAACTTGACCTATACATATTATATAAACAAGTTAGTTGTAATAAATTGTTCGATAGTAAGTTAAAATTAAGTTTCCGTTTTCATGTGCAAACATAAGAATGTTAAGAATCCCTCTATCAAAGAATGATTTTAACGCCATGCAGAAATGCGCGTACATCTCTTAACCCATTTCTTCCCAAGCGCCCATTTTATAGTCGATTGGTTTTTTGCCTAAAAAATTGTCGAAAAAAAAATAATAATAACCAATAGCACTTTTCTGAAGTAAAATTGTCCGCTCTTTTCGATTCTGAAGTCAGAATTTTGAAATTTCTGTTGGAAAATTTAAAAATGTCGGTTTTAGGCAAGAAACCAATCGACTATAAAATGGCCGCTTGGGAAGAAATGGGTTAAGGGGGTATGATCCCTATAGAGCTTTAAATATGATCTTTAGCTAAAAAATAAGAAATAAGAAAGAACGCAGTTAATAATTTTGTAAATAACATTGCTCAGAAGTATATATACTATTTCAACACATTTCATTTAGAAAAGTCCCCTTCGCTATAATATATCTTAGATAATTGACCAGCACCTTTATTTTCCTGCGCGTAAGCTCCTGGTCACTCAAAATTATAATATCAACTTTTACAGGTTATCAACTACTTATAATATATATCTTTCTAGGATGATGCTATACAGACTTCTTATTTTTCACTTGCACCATCATCTGATGCAATTCACCGTTTCTGAAAAAAAGAAATGGAAATTCACATTTCTTTCCACTAATCTTATAATACTGACATGTTTATCATATTTTAGGGTATTTCAAATAGCATCATTCTATATAGGCATCAATTTTAAATAATTTAAGCCCTAGAAGACATTATTTCATGCTCTTGGTTGATCAGAAAGCTGAACTTATAGTTTGTTAATATATTAATACATTTAAATAGTATACCTCATTCATATCTATAACAATCTTATTTACTCAAATAGCTATTTTGACATAAAATGTGTTATTCTACACTCATATAACCTGAAAATTGGTATCACGTTGGAATAATGTAAAAAAAATCGCAATAGAAAGACCGTGTGAATAGTTCACATATACAACAATTTAAGACTAACCTTTCAGAGCTTTGTAATTTCCTTAGTAAAAAGTACTACTATGTAAATTTTCTCTAGGAAACAGGTATTATTTGCTCTTAGAATTTACCTTACTTATGTCGGTTTTTCTGAAAATAAAAGTAGACACAAAGAACTTAAATCTTTTAAATGCTCAGATTAGCAATTAAACTTTGATACTTATCTCATTTAATGAATTTGTTATGATAATACACCCTTTTGAATCCACTCTTTATACTGTCAAAACAAAACATATAATAGCTGATAGAAGTAAGCTTGGAATTATCTACATCGGTAAAACAGATAACGTCTTACTTATATGATAAACTATAGTCTATATTGTAAGAGTTGATATGAAACTCGCACGAATTTTGAAATTGCAGTACTAATAAAATGATAATTTAAGGTCTTAAACTTTTTTATTTGACTTTATTAGTAACATAAAATTAATTTCTAAGTAGTAAACACCCTATAAATTAAGAATACGTTATAGAAAAAAAAATTATTTTTTTATAATTTATAAGGATCACACCCCCTTGAGTTGCTCGCGTAGTCTCTGAGTTGCGCGCGCATGCCTAGATTTTCGCGCTACATGCTAGCACCAGTGAGGAGAGATGAGTCAGAGAATTACTAGTTTTATCGATGAACAAGAAAGTCAACTTTTTGAAAAATTATAACTTTAAGAATTACAAAAATATACTTTTATGTTAAACCAATATTTAGTAAAAAATTTGTTGACTTATAACACATATTTTTCGAGTTATAGAACTATAAAAAACATCTTATTCGGACAGTATAATAAAAGAAAAACAACGGATATCAAATAGTTTCCGGACTTAAAATAAAAAATATTATAAGGACTTTAATACGTAAAAATTTTACTTCCCAAAACACATGTGTTTATTGGATGATGAGTGAATAAATGCGCGAGTCGACACTCGTGAGTATGTGAGAGAACGAGTCAGTCCATTCGTGAGTATGTGAGAAAATTCACAACTGAGTATATGAGTGAGTGGGGAGGTGAGGGAGTGAGTTCGTTTGTTAAAGACTGTGTGATTCAGCGATTGCATCAGCGATTAAGTGAGTGAATTCACGAGTGAATAAGTGAGTGAGAAAGTGAGAAAGCGAGTGAGTCAATGCGAAAATTAATAAGCGAGTGCAGCCGTGAATAGTCCTTTATCTACATTTTCTGCCACGAAACAATCATACAATTACTTTTTTAGAATATCGTTAATGCTAAAGATTAAACTACAACTATATAATTTATATGGATATGTTAATTGCTGACATAAAATTGTGACGGGCGTAGCTTACCTAATATGCCTAGTTAGATAAAAAAAGTACTTACCCGCATTTGTCAATAACAGATAAAAACTATTAATTCTTGTGGGGAATTGCGAAAAGTTATATTTATAGTTAACTCGCTAACTCTACCATCCAGCCCCCCCCCCCCCTCATCCCTCCTCGCCACCCTCGACCCCTCTCAGCCACTCCTCTTACGATATCTCCTCAAATTAGCGTTAAATTTTACTTTTTTTACGTTATTTTTCACTTTTGTACACTTCCACATGGACCCCCTCATCCCCTCATTTGACCCCCTCACCCCCTCCCCCTCCCCCTCTTTCCCCTCCTCATGCCCCCTCCCCCCTCAGCCCCCCTCATTGTATTTAGTTTTATATAATGTTTTTAAAAAATCTGTCATAACGATTAAAAGGAAAATATCCAGACTTATAAATAGATAGAAACGATCTTTCAGGTAAATAGAGAAATTGATAAATAGATAGATGCGTTTTTTGTGTTATATGGAGTAGTTACATTATTTGAAAAACATTTAAAAACTTAAACTAAATTCAGTTAAATTGTTTTAGGATTTCAAGACAATTTTTTATTGATAAAGTTTTCAATTATCAATCCAATTTTTTTGTAAAACAACATTTAAATAAAAGTTTCTTCTATTTTTTCCACATAATTTGAGGTCAACCTCATTTTTTTGAAACGGGAACCCCTATTTTTTATAGCGGAATCGGAAAGAGCTGAAAATTTTACATCCGGATATGTATTGAGGTATGGGGTTGAGGTAACCCCTAGAGGTCAAATAGAGGTCAAATAATGACTTCTTAAAAATCTCGCGAGTTCAGTGGTAAAACAAAACAAAGGTCATACCCTAGGTAAATCTTTACGGAGTACCCGACGGTGACCTTGGATTTGACCTTGAACCTCATTTTCAAGGTTATTTCGAGGTCAATCTCATATTTTCAAATGGAAACCCTTATTTTTGATACCGGATTCGGAAGGAGCGAGAAATTTCAAGTATGGATGTGTTGAACAAGGGATGTAATTGTGACCTTCAATTTGACTTTGGACTTGATCTTGAAGGTCATTTGAAGGTCAACTGGTTTTTTTTTTATCTAACAATCATTTTCTTTTGTAAACATTCCTTTTAAGTGACTATTCTGTCATGAAATATTTTACTTGGGGGTTTTTGGGGTCGCTGAGTTAGAATCTACTACTAAAATTTCGATTTTTCCAAATCCAAAATGGCGAATTCAAGATGGCGGATGAAAATCTTGGGAACAGCACATTTTTGTCTGGAAATGAGTACTCGGGGATTTTTGGGGTCGCTGAGTTAGGATCTACTACCGAAATTTCATTTTCTTCAAATCCAAGATGTTATTGCCATTAAACTTTGGACCTCAACCCCATACCTCAATACATATCCGGATGTAAAATTTTCCGCTCTTTCCGATTCCGCTATAAAAAATAGGGGTTCCCGTTTGAAAAAATGAGGTTGACCTCAAAATAACCTTGAAAATGAGGTTCAAGGTCAAATCCAAGGTCACCGTTGGGTTCCTTGTTCAAAGTTACTTAAGAAATGACCTTGACCTCTTCCTGAAAAGCAGTACTTTAGAAAATATTCAGCCGTCCCGGGACTTAATTGACACCCTGTATATAGATATATTTGACCAATGCTAAATTGTGCACAATAATTACGTGTACAATTCTTATGTGTAAGAAACGCACTATGCCAAATAATAACAGGAGAAAAAATTGGAGATAGGGTATTCATTCCACGAATAACCTTAAATACTGGAGAATCATCATCATTACCGTTTATTCTTTATAGAAAACAATTTCCTATTGTATTAGCATTCGCAATGACTATAAATAAATCCCAAGGTCAAAGTTTTGATAAGATAGGAATATTTATATAAAGACCCTTGTTTTTCATGGCCAATTATATGTTCTTTTATCTAGATGTAAAGACCGAGAAAAAGTATGTATTCAAAATGAGTCTGAAAATTTAACAGAAATTGCTAATGTGGTATGGCAAGAAATTTTTGAAAATTAACATCATCTTTTAAAATATAATTAAAATATATCTATAAATTTAATAAATAAAAATAAAATAAACTATTGGAAACTCAGTTCTCATTACATTTTTAATATATATTCGAAAATTATAAAGATGGATAACATGGAACGGAAATTAAATCAAGATCATAACGAAGGAATGAAAAATTTACGAAACTTAGAATCTTTAGAGACTTTAGATGAACAAATTGACGATAGTATGGAGTGGGATCCAATTCAAAATTGTTACGTTAAGTTTGAGGATTTACAAAATGCCGAAGATTTGCAAAATTTACAAGATTTAAACGAACAAATTGATGACTATTTAGAACAGGAAGAAGAACATGAAAATTAATTACATTCTGTAGATAAAAATTTATATTACACTAAATTAAATAATGAAATAGACAATTTTGTTGGGAAAGATGGTGATTTAGAAATTTTCAAAAATTGGGAAAACGTACCATGTTATATACGGTTGCAGATCTCTGAAATTTTAATGTTAAAGGTAGAAAACAATGATCCAAATTTAAATTATTATCTTTCAGAAAGTTTGGAAAAGTATTATAAATACGTTACAAATATTGTGTGTATTGTATGGGTTATAAAATTTGGTTAATCATTTATTTATTTCGAATACGCCATATTTCCACTTCAAATTTTTAATGTTTCATATATTCACATATTATAACTAATTATTAAAATAAAGAAAAATTAATAAAATATTATAAGCACATTAGCCAATCATAAAAGTAATCATATAATTAATAAGGTGATTATTTAATATTATTTCAAGACATGGTATAGTAATATTTTATAAGCACAACCTTATTAGGTAAGAAAGCATTTCATTTTATTTTATTAAAAATTTTTATTATATATTTTTGTAATTGTAATATTTTTCAATTCAACAATTTTTTTCCTTTTAAGAGTATATTTATATGGTTACTTTTTTATACCCATTAGAAAAAAATTAAGTAGAACATATTAATTTTAAATTGATAAATAGATTTAAATATACACAAGAGGTATATATAGATGTATTTTACAAGTTAAATAGTGTTCTATAAAATTTTATTTTATTGGGTATACACACCGCAGATAGGAAGGAGACAGATGGGTAATCTCTATTGTAAATGAATGAATTAAAAATTATAACAAATACTTGAACGATAAATATAATATAGAATTATCTACGTTAATTATTATACAGGTTATCGTAATGATAATCATGAAAAATATATGTGAGTTTATCATGTCAATAAATCACATTTATTTATCAGTACATTATTAAATATGATTATTAGTAAATTAAACAAAACAAAAAAATCAACGCACCTTTTTATTTACCTCATAAGTGGTGTGGAAAAAATAGAAAAAATAATTATATTATTTCCTTATAAGAATTAATAATGTCGAGCAAACAAATAATTTTAACTATTGTTGTAAGATGTGGGGGTTGGTGAGTGGAGCGAGCAGGGGGAGAAGCCCCCCTAGTATATATATATATATATATATATATATATATATATATATATATATATATATATATATATATATATATATATAATAACTCTGCAAAAATTGATTATATATATAAATTCAGAAAAACTTTTAAATTGTGTCAATTATTGTTTAGATTTGTTCTAATCACCCCAACTTTTGAACAATCGACCATATAAATTTAATCAACTCTACACAAAATTGAACAATTTTGATCAATGTTTCATTATTACAAAAATCGTTTGTTAAATAGATTAAAAGTGATGCAAATTAAAAATAATTTTCTACAGATTTTAACATTTTCTAACAACTTACATTAATTTTAAATATTTTTATTTTAAAAATTCTTAATATTTTTGTTATATATTTTAACAAACTTTAACATATTTTTACTGTTAATTACAATTCTGTACATTTTAATAGAAATTTTAATGAATTGGACTTTTTTGACAGATTGTACAGCAGCTTATGTTTAAGTCGTGGGTTAAATGTAAACTGTACTATCAGAAGTTTTCGTTCAAAACGATATACTATGTGAGATCTCGCTTGGAAAAGATACTATCAGAAGTTTTCATTCAAAACTGTACTATTTGGCATTTTTCCAGCAAAAGGTATTACATTCGGATGGACCTACGTGTATCATATTAACCTTAAAATTGCTCAGACTTCCTAAACAGGAGGTACCATTCGTATAATACCACATATTTAGGAATGCCGGAGCAATTTTAAGGTCAATATGATACGCGTAGGTCCATCCGAATGCAATACGCTTTCCAGGAGAAATCTCAGATAGTACAGTTTTAAATGAAAACTACAGATAATATATTTTCCAAGCGAGATCTCAGATAGTATGGATTTGAACCAAATCTTGAGATGATACAATTTACATCTAACCCGATGAAGTCTTATGGTAGGTAAAAAAGCAATGTCAAGTCTTGACATTCTTTAATATTTATAAACAGTTTAAAACAATTTTAAACTTTTTTTGCACTAGACGTTTTTAATTCGAATTATGAATTGACGTTAATTTTTGTGCAAAATTATCTATCTTTGTTTAAAAATGCTAAAAAAGTTAAAAAATGCTAACAAAATGTTTGCCATAACAATTTTCTATGTATACAAACATTTATTGACAGTTGTCAACGATTTTCAAAACATCTAAATTTTTTTAAAATTAGTCTTTATCAAAATTATTGTCATTTGTTTAAATTTGTTCATTTTTATTTAAAT
The DNA here is from genome assembly GCA_949152435.1 of Gastracanthus pulcherrimus. NCBI lineage: Eukaryota > Metazoa > Arthropoda > Insecta > Hymenoptera > Pteromalidae > Gastracanthus > Gastracanthus pulcherrimus. Next base: position 160,869,321 of record OX424573.1, on the reverse strand, counting down.
GTATGAAAAAATATGGAGTCTGAAGGTCCGAAATCGGGGTTAATTTGTTACCTTTTTAACGAATTTTAAAATATTATCTCGAATTTAAAACGTTCTTGACAAAAATATTTCTACCAGGGATAATGGGTACTAAATGTACATTCTCCTGTCCAAGCAAAAGTGGCACACCTCACAGCGAATTTATAACCTAAAACGAACATGTGATGAATAGATACATGAAAACATAAGAACTTTAAATATTAAAGAAATAAATATTTATTTTTAATTCTGAAAAAGTGAAAATGGTCACTATAAAGTGCACAATGCGCAACGTATGGAACTTCAACAATAAACGAGTTTGCACTTGCGTTGACATATCACAATTCACATGATCTTATTATAACTTACTGCAGGCAAAACATTAGTGCTGCCTAGCGTGACTTCAACCTGCAAATTTAAAACGGATTGATTAATTTTTATAGGGAAATTCTTCAATTCCTTTTCCACATTCCTTTCTCTGACTTACGCCAGAAATTTAAACAAACTTCCAAATGCAATACAGAAAAAATGATTACTGAAATGGGCAAAAAAAAAGGTGTAGACTATTTTCAAAATTTTTACACTCTAAAAAATAAACCCTGGTTTGAAAAAAGTAATTTTAATCGGGCAAATATTGTCATGATAAACAGATGTCGAGCTAACCATTATAATCTCGCTGCATCTCTGGCTCGCATCAGCATAATTAGTGATCCTAACTGTACATGCAATACAAACATACAAGACCTCGATCACATACTTTGGCAATGCCCACTTTATGAAACACAACGACAAAACCTTGTAAGCGACCTCAGTAAATTACATATCTACCTACCTAATAAGAGCTCATCTATACTTGTTGATACGCGGCCTTCTGTATACAAAACTCTGTACAAATTCTTTTGTAACTGTAAGTTAAACTTATAATGTTATACATAAACACGCTATACTTTGTAATCAGACTGTATATCTAATCTATGTAATGCTAAAAAACCTCGTATGAGGTTAATAAAGCTTAAATTAATAAAAAAAAAAAAAAAAAAAAACTGCAAATTTAAAACGGATTGATTAATTTTTATAGGGAAATTCTTCAAGAAAAGTTATGAAAACTTCAAAACAAATCCGTACCATGGATTGTACATATTTCATAATCCAGTATTGATGGTCAACAATCCAGAACTTATCAAATTTATTCTTGTCAAGGAGTTTTCGAGTTTTGCAGATCGTGGAATGTATTTTAATGATAAGGTCGATCCTCTGAGTAGCCACCTATTTTTTCTGCCTGGTGACAAATGGAGACCATTAAGAATGAAACTCTCACCGACTTTAACCTCTGGAAAACTAAAGCACATGTATCCTTTCGTACAGGAAATTGCTAATGACATGGTAAGCGAGTCTAATGAAAGTTTAAAGAAATCGGATATATTGGAAATAAAAGATATAGTAGCAAGGTACTTATTTAATTTTTTTCATGCTACTAAGTGCTCGTAATAATAATAAATTATAAATGCAATATATAAATAATTTAGATTCCTATAAAAAATTTGTAATTTTAGGTACACTACAGATACAATATTCAGTCTTGCTTTCGGATTAAGTGCGAATTGTCTAAAAAATCCGGTTAATGAATTCCGTCATTATGGTAATTTGTCCGTAAAGTTCGCGCCACTGCGCGCTACTCTGGCATTTTTTGCACCAAATGTTTTGGATTATTTTAAGATACCTTTTAATAATCCTAAGGTTTCTGCCTTCTTTATAAAATTATTTGAAGATATGGTTGAAAGGCGAAGAAATGACAACATAAAACGAAAAGACTTTCTAAATTTGTTAATAGAATTAATAGACCATGGGCAAATAATTGATAAAGAGAATAAAAATTCTACGGCAGATGAAGCAAGTAATTTTCTAGTACTAAAGCTTTGTAATAACTAATTAATAAAATATTTGTACCGGAATGAATAAAAATACAATAATATTATTTAGCAAGCATCGTAACAAAACTTGAGGTATTAGAAGCAGCAGCTCAGGCTTTTTCATTTTTTATTGCTGGATTTGAAACATCTTCGTCGGTAATTACATACTGTATTTATGAACTCGCTCTAAACCCCGATGTGCAAAAGAATGCGCACCAGGAAATTGACGATCTTTTGCAAAAATCTAGTGGCTTTAACTACGAAAACATAATGAACTTAGAATATCTGGATATGGTGTTTTATGGTGAGTGTTTCTACAAAGAATATCTTTATAAAATCATACATATTTATAATTCTCAGATATTTCTTACAATAGTTACTAATTTTCGTTATATTTTTATTTCAGAGACAGTGCGAATGCATCCAACTTTGCCACTTTTGAATAGAGTTTGCATTAAAGACTGTATAATTCCAGATTCTGATTTTGTCGTACGAAAAGACATGAAAATAATGATATCAATCACTGGGCTTCATCGTGATCCAAATATTTATCCCGAGCCAGATAAATTCGATCCTACGAGATTCAATGAGGAGAATACAGCAAACAGACATCCTTATGCATACTTACCTTTTGGTGAAGGTCCAAGGATTTGTATCGGTAAGTATGATTAAGTAATGCTTTACAAATTGCATAATTTAAGCCTTATATAAATTTTATAGTTTTAATAAAAATAAATTATGTTGAACATTTTAGGTAAACGCCTAGGTATCCTCCAGATTAAAGTTGCATTGGCGACATTACTGTCAAACTTTAAGTTTTCTGTATGCGAAAAAACTCAGATTCCAATTCGATATACAACAGACTCTATTTTGCAATCACCTGGAGGTGGAATATTTTTACGTGTAGAAAAACGAAATAAAAAGAAATAGTGATTTTCAGCAGTACGTTATTGTGTGAAATTTCAGTTTTTATACATAAAATACTTTATTATGGCGCACACAAATTTATACACTGTCTAGTAGTATATTATAAATTAATATTTAATTTAATCAGCAAAATATACATAGTTTTCAAAAGTTATGCCTTTTAACTAGCACTGACGCAACTATATTTTACACGCTGTGGTAATTCAATGTATACATTCATTTGTATACCAATCTTATTTGATAGGTCAATTTAAACTCAAAACTAAGCATGCCTCTTCGCATGTTTGATCACTGATTCAGTGGCCAACCGTCCCCAGCAAGACTTCTTTGTCTAAACTGTCCCGTGGTCTCTCCGCGCCCTCTTTGACGTTAGTTTTACGGTCGTCACCAACGGAGAGAAAATGTGGCCCCGATTGTCCTTTTCGTCGTCCGTGCACACTGCCTGGGAATGTTCAATTATGCAGGTCAAAAGTTTGTTTAAATCAACTACAATTCATGTAGCTTTCAATCCAAATGATTCGGGCCCTAATCAACTGGCGGGATCACTACATGAAAATATTGATTCTGGACCATATCTCAGATCTTTAACATTAACTAGAACTATTTTTTTTAAACTGTAAAAACTCAAATTACATTTGACTGTGCATGGACTTAAGTCTCACTTAATTCATTCCTTTGAATCAGTGCTTCTAATACAAATTAACAAACTATTGTTTTTTTTTTCAAGCGTGATCAATAATATCGAAAAATTAACTTTAGTTAAACAATTACTTTTATAAACTATTCACAGTAAGACAGTCATAAAATATACAGAAAATTAATTTTGAAATCAGTCGCTTGCAATAGACACAATTCTTATTTGAATTACTTTCAAAATGCATACATTTCCCTAGATTATAAACAATTTTTGAACCAAATTATTAATAATAAAGTTTTACGTATAATACAAATTTTACATTATTCAAATAAGTTAATAATAATAATAATAATAATTTGCTAATGTCAATTTCTATCATCTAACATACCGTAAAAGATATATGTAGTATCTAGTTGCACATAGTGTCAAAATTTAATTAAATAAAATATAAATTGCCGAAATCCTTTTGTGAATCGTAGAGTATTATAAACGTTCAAATTTCATTTATCAACTTTCCTTTACATTTTAATATGCGGAATCGACTTTTTAAATATGTTCTTTTGTTTGTAAGTATCCCTTTACCAAAATACTTTAGTGATTAAAAAATCAACAAAAATCACAGCACCTAATGTTTACTGATTATTTACCTAATGTTTTACTTCATGTTATAAGATTTAGAATACAGTACAATTTGTCTGTTATATTGCATTAAAATTCTAATTTCAACCGTTTTCAAACTAAATTTAAATTAAAAAAAAATCAGTTTCGATGTTCCGTCTTAATGTATAAACTAGAACTAGAAATTACAAATTTTAAATATAATTTAAGTTTTTCTTGAATAATTATTATTTTTATTTTAGCAACAATTTAATTCAATGGCATTATTCTTTAATTGTGTATAAAATATACTAGATACATTTTCTCACTTTAAATTCATAAGTATTATTTTCTGTATAAAATTCATTAGATTTTATATAGTTAATTTTATTTATGTGTGCACTTATACGTTATTGATTTTTATAGTATAAAAAATCATAAACGTCATTTCTACTTGCATTAAAATCTGTATGACAATTATCTTGGCAATTTTTACATAATATTCGTTTAAAATCTTCGTTGTAACTTTATAGGTAAAATTTTTCTTAAAAGGAAAACAAGAATTTTATAAAACGTTCTCTCGACAGTGCTAATCAAATCATCAATTTTAAATTACACATGAAATTCAATTATACACAATCTGAATTCCTAACACGTCACAAGATCAATTGCGGATATATTGATGGTTCCTACATTTGCCCAGCTTACTGCCTATGATGTAGGGAAAAGTCCGTAAGAAAACCTACGCCAGGAACAGATAGTATACTCGTATATTTATACAAATCTTCTGAAAAGGTGCAATAAGAAGCGCAGCTGATGTTCCTTGAAGAAGATGTATGTGGACCTGTTGCAATGTTGCGATGTAATGCTCAGGAACCAGAAGGAACCGGATGAAGATGCATATACAGTAGCTCTCAGGAACTGCGCATGAGTCGTGTTATTGCAGCTCTCGTGAACATCGCATCAAACCTCGAAAATGGCACGCGGAGTAGTGCTGCTGAAGGTTTAGAAACAGCGCGTAAGTCCCGCTGTTGCAGCTCTCATGAACGACATTTATAAACCACGCAAACCAAAACTCTCAGGAACGGCGCGTCTCTTTTCGACAAAATTCAGACATTTACATCTAAATATATCTGTATCACTGAACAATATATCTTATTATTGAATTTATGCAATAAATAATCATTAAACTAAACAGCCAAATAAAATAAATTACGATTCCTAATTAATACTTGCAATAGACTGAATTTAAAATTTAAATGTATATACCACAATAATTATTAAATATTTCATTGCTTAATTTAAAATATAGGATTATTTAATTATTCAAAACACATATAAATGCAAAACAAGTGCAATTTAAATTACAACCAGAATATTAGAAGAAGATAAATACAATGGGTTTTAACCATCATTTTTATAAATTATCAAGGCATCAACCAAAATGTAAATAATATAACCACTTCAAAGAATTAAAAAGAAAACATGCGCTTCGTTCTTGCTACCGCTGTTGTCGTTAGAGTTGGTACGCTCCCTGCGCCGCAACCTCAGCTGCTAACGGCTGGGGGCAAAGATTTCGCCGTGACATGTACCCGCGGAAACATAGCACGCATTATCGCGTCGCTACTCGCTGTCATTGGTGCTGAAGGACCGTTCGTCCTCGTGGCCGCGCCGCTGATAGCGATGGAATTTAGGATCAAAATACACTATTTTTAGACAGGAACAAAGGCGGATGATAAATACATTTTTTATTGGTCAATGCTTCTTAGTTCTTTTAACGATTTTTCGATTTTTGGGTTTTAGTTTTTCAGTTATTTTATAGCTTTCTAATTAATATAATCAAATTGGATAAAATCCATTTGAAAAACCTTAAAATTACCTATCATTTCCGACCCGAATTTTTGATAAGGTAATTATTCCGTTCTTTTGTAATCCACGAAAACTTAATTTTTTTTAAACGATTATATCTTAGTAATATATCGTGGAAATTTATCAAAAATATTTCTGGTAACTAGTAACACCGAGAGAAGTATTCAATAAAATTTATAAGTCTTAAAACTTTTCTGCTTCTAATAAAAATATCAATTTGTAAAAGAAATCGATTTTCTATGCCGTACGATAACTTGAGTAAAACGGCATTACTCCTTTTGAAAATTTCCAAAAAGGTAGCTTTTAATTATCTCTTGGTTGAGTTACTTGTCCAGATGATAAGGACAAACTGGGATGGCTTTTATAAACATCTTGAAAGAGAATTGGTCCAACTATATTCAAGCGACTATGATTTGTTAGACGCGTCCGGTAAATATGATGTTTTCGTTGACTTGATATCAGAAGCTATAAAAAGCAACACTCCTAAGAAAACAATTGTTAACGACAAAATGCACAGGAATCCGGTCGCTTGGTGGAACTCCGAGTGTGACAGAGCAAAAAGATTGAGAAGGTCGGCATTTAAAAAGTTGCAATTTTCCAAAAAAACAGACGATTTCATTGAAAACATAAAGCGCTGTGCCCTCGCTAGAAAAACATTTAAAGATAGTAAATGGGAATATCATAAATCGCTCTCTAATGATTTAAATATTAATTCTGACCCCGGTTGCGTATGGAATACTTGTAAAATTTTGAAAAATGCTTAGGTAAAAATCAAACCAAATAACTCCCCGGATAGCCATCAAACCCAGAACAAAGTTCTTGAAGCACTTGACAAAATAAGCCTTGCTTGGTGCCCGACAAACCCTGATTGGTTACCGCCTTGTGAAGAAAATAATTTCCTCAACTCACCTTTTACATTCGCGGAATTCAACTTAGCCCTTGATGGTAAAAATAAACGATCTAGCCCAGGTATCGACGGCTTAGACTATGACGTACTTCAAAAACTACCAATCAGGTATAAATTGATGCTCTTAGATATATTTAATGAAACGTATCGCACCGATATATATCCAAAAAGCTAAAAAAATTCTTTTCTTAATTTTATTAATAAAACAGACGGCAAAATCGTAAGACACATCAGTTTAGGATCGTGTTTAGGTAAAGTTTTTGAAACTTTAGTTAAAAACAAACTACAGTATTAGGTCGAACAAAACAATATGATTCCGAAGAACCAATCAGGATTTCGGAAAGGTCAATGCACTGCAGACAAGTTAATGAATTTGGCTTTACATGTAGAAGAATCCTTTATCGGTAAAAATGATTTACTAGCCGCTTTTTTAGATGTCGACGGTGCATTCGATAATGTCAATATTGATATTTTAATTGATAAACTAGCTAGCTTAAAATGATCCTCTAACTTAATTAAATTCATTAAATTTATCACGACTGAAAGAACAGTATTCACTGATATTACTGGATCTAACCCTAGATCCGTAAATAAAGGCGTTCCATAAGGCGGGGTATTAAGCCCCTTGTTATATTGCATCAATGAATATTATAAAATTCCTCACAGGAACGTGGTGATGTCCATCTACAGACAGTTTCCTCACCCTATATAAAAGTTTTGTTCGGTCAATTCTTGATTATGGTATTTACATATATTTTCCAACGCAACAACAATTTAACTACAAATTAGAAAGAATCCAATACGAGGCTTTAAGAATATCTCTTGGTTACCGTAACAGCACGCCCGCAAATGTAATTTTATCGGAATCCAAAATGTTATCCGTTCACGAACGGGCAAAATATCTGTGTACTTATTATATTCATAAAATCCTCTCTCGTAGCAATTTAGCAATATCAGATACTTTATCCCGTCTAAAAAGAAAAGTCAATCTTCAAAAGTTTTCAAAATGTAAAAGACTTTGTATCAAAACTATAAGAGATCTAAATGAAAATAGTGAACATATTTATACTAATATTTATTACAACATGTATGTACACACCTATGATATATTCACCAGCAATATCAATGTAGATACAACTTTCGGAAAACTTCTGAAGGGCAATTCAGATATTAATCAGACAATTAATTAATTAATCGACAAAGATAATGCTATTGCTATATTTACAGATGGTAGTAAATCTGATGAATCTGTCTCCGTCGGTAGCGCTTCTATCTGTACAAAGTCAAATAATTTAATAACAACTAGTATGACAAAGGACACATCCATTTTCACTACCGAAAGCGTAGCCGTACTCAACGCAGTTCAAATGTCTCTTGGTTACCTGAACAGAAATTGCTACATTTTCAGCGATTCTCTTAGTGCTCTATTATCACTGAAAAATCTTAAAATGTCTGTCCGAACAAATCCCTATTTATTCGAAATTAAAAAATTAACAATAGAATTCCAAAAAATGTCTCATAATTAAAACACAATTAAATTTTTCTGGATTCCAGCTCACATAGGTATAAAGGGCAATGTATTAACTGACGCAAAAGCTAAAGAAGCATCAAATCAATTACCGTCATTATCTATAAAAATTTCCTTCACGGACCTAAGAGAGTTTGCTAAGAAACTAGCAATCAACACTGAGCTCTGTCTTAAATAACAGCGACACAAAAGGTACACATTTCTTCCAACATTTTCACAACCAATCTGCGAAACCCTGGTTTTATAGCAAAAATCTGCCACGCGAGATTGTGTCAACAATAAACAGGATTCGTGCCAATCACTATAGTCTCAATGCCTCGCTTTATCGTATAAAAATTATAGATAAACCAAACTGCGAATGTGGCTACGAAATTCAAGACATTGAACACATAGTGTCCTAATTTTAATAACGAGCGCACTAAATTCTTAAAAGATCTTCGAAAAATCAATTTACCGCTACCTATGTATTCATGCGTACTCTTGGCGCAACCAACTGTTCAACAATGTAAAATACTTCACTCATACCTCAAGAATTATAAGCTTCATATATGAATAATCATGTACCAAAATATTGTAAAATGCTATCACAAATGAATTTTGTAAGCTATGTAGTAAAATAATCTCTCATTAGAGAGTCAAATTGCTTTGATAATAAAAAAAAAGACCTAATTAAACTAAAAGAAGAGTTCCAAATACAGAAAACTGAGTTCGAACATAAACGGATGCTCCGACGAGATGCTGAAGAACGTTTGTCGGCGCGTAGTTCAGAAGAGATTAATCTTGCTAAAGAACTTGATCAACGTGACGCCGACTTCTTTAACCAAAGACTGCATTGTGTAGTTGCTGATGTTATTCACGAGACGAATAGGAATTTAAGTATTTTTAAGTTCACAACGGATATGCCACTGACAAATGCATCAGTCGATCGCACCATTCCGATTCAGAATAGTGATAAAAATGTATGTACACAATACCCCAATATTTTGAGTTTTGTGAGTTTGTTTTCAATTTTAAATGATTATGAACAAACCAAAAATAATTAGAAACATTATTATAATAAAAAGTCTAGCCTTTTATAAAAGAAAGAAAATGTTTGCAAATAGTAATGTAGAAAGTGATGGGGATATAAATAGTAATGATACAGATCAAAATTTTACTAAATTACGAAATGAATTTGTTTCTGAAAGTATAGATTATTGTATGAAAATGTTAATAATAGATAAGAATATTATTTTAGAGAAAAACGACTATTAAAATCCTTCAACAGAAGTACAATTTTTTATACTGAATTAGCTTGTAAAGTAATTGAATTGTTTAAAAGTTTTGATTGTTTAAAAGGTGAGCTAGATTAACTATTCATCGTTAATGAAAGTATAGGTAATAATGAAGTGATTACACTTGATAATACCATGGAAAATACAAATAGTTTAAATGTAATAGATAGTCAAAGCCAGAAAAAAGGTAGTCAAAAAACTAGTGAATCCAGTAAATAAATTTCGTACTAGCGAATTGTTTTAAATAAAGTGTATGCAAAGTAAAATATTCTCAATTTTGCATTAATTATATAAAATATAATAATTAATTAATTCTATATGCCAAACTTTCTTCAATAACTTAATCATTATTATAATTATCCTTTTAAAAATAATCAAATCTATATATATATATATATATATATATATATATATATATATATATATATATATATATATATATATATATATATATATATATATATATATATATATATATATATATATATATATATATATATATGTATAAATATATATATTCTTAATGCTTTTGTGCTAATAGGGTGTTTTCTACTGATTCTCTTGCTGTTTTAAAACACTCCCATGTCCAATTATTAATTGCTGTGTATTTATCATAAATAGTTCCTTGATTTGTGATATCTTTTATACATAGCGAGTATCATATCTATTTAAGGTTGAGCCTTCTTGAGCTTGTATAGTATTCAATTTCCAGTTTTGATGTTCTCGAATCATATTAACAATTCTAACTTTTGTACCCAAATCTATAGTTTAAAATTTTCTTTTCTTTTCTTCTGGTTCATATTCGCTTGATTCATTTGAATTTTAACTATATAATTTAAATGAAACATATATTTTAAACTTACATAAATGTTTTTGATTATATACGAGTATATATGGGTGGTTCTCTGACAAATCGTGCACGAAAAAAATGGATTTTCCAAAAATATTTTTTTTATGTTCCTATAGATTAAGATAATCATCAATTCATGCTAAAAATGATTAAAATCATAGTTAATCATTTTTAGCATGAATTGATGATTATCTTAATTGTTAGACTAAGATACAGGCTCCCCTCCATTCTGGGACCTATACTGGGACTTTTGCACTATAAAAAATCATAGTTTTAACTTTAATTTTAATCATTTTTAGCATGAATTGATGATTATCTTAATTTTTAGACTAAGATACAGGCTCCCCTCCATTCTGGGACCTATACTGGGACTTTTGCACTATAAAAAAATCATAGTTTTAACTATGATTTTAATCATTTTTAGCATGAATTGATGATTATCTTAATTTTTAGACTAAGATACAGGCTCCCCTCCATTCTGGGACCTATACTGGGACTTTTGCACTATAAAAAGGTATCTCCATGAATTTTTCGGTGGTCGAGGCTTTGATCGAACTCTCAGAATCAGCATTTTAAGGTTTAATTGGCATATAAGATAGTTATAACATATATATATGACTTTGCAAGTATTTTTAATGCAAACTACAGAAAATTTTACAAAAAAAAGTATGTATACGTTTTTTGTGAAAAATGCTTCCCAGAGGAGTTATAAATTAATTTGTATGGCCAAAAAATGCAAAAAATGCTTAGATGGCCAAGTTTGACCCTCTGTAACTCGGAAAATAATGAAGGAAAAAATCTGAAAAAATTTCAGGGATACTCATACATACTATAGAAACATAAAAAAAATATTTTTGGAAAATCCATTTTTTTTCACGCACGATTTGTCAGAGAACCACCCATATATATATATACCACCAGTGAAAATGAACTTCAACAATCAACTAACTGCTGAGACACCTTCATGTAAAAATAGAAAATATCTTGAAGATTCGGATCATCCAGATCAAAATCACAATGATATAAGTTCAACTAGAAATAAACATAACTTAATATTTGATGATTGTACTTTTAATAAAGAAAATCACTTGTAAAACATGGAAAATGAAAGAAATATACGTATAAAATTGATTTTATATTAATATTAATATATTGAACAATATATTTGTTACTCTGATAGTCAATTTTGTTATTGTCAAAGTTTATTGTAATGTAATGTAATGTATGAATTTTTAATGTAAATGTATTGTATGAATATTTGTAGGGCATGTTTTAGTGAAGTTTAAAGACTATAATTTATTAGCTTTTATGATAATGTAAATAAAAACTGCATTTATATTGTAATTAAAAGAAATTGATTCATATTTTGTCGTCTAGTCTTCACTACCAAGGGTTCAATTTTGTTTCATTTTAGGACCACACATTCAAGAAAATACATAAATTAAATTTGTTCTCTGACGAGTATGAATTCCATAAAATTAAAATAAATTTTATGTCATATATACATTTAAGCAGTTTAATATTAAAAAAAAATAATTTGCGATAATTACAAGTTATTGGAATAAACGCATATTTTATTGATAAAAATACGGGTTTTTAAAAAATGTACTTTGCGCACACCTATTAGACAAAATCTATTTTAAATAATTCAAGAAAATTTGTAACTATGAACGAATGAAAGTTAATATTTTTGACTATAATTAAACTCAATTTATGGTCTGAAATAAATAAAACACTTTTTGAACCTATTTAAAAGTATAGCATAGATTATGAAAAAATATTTAAATTCTGTATAATCTAAAAAAGTTTTTGCATATCAAGTTACATTTTTTTCAATTGTCAATAATCGAGTTTGCAACAGCATAATTGTTGATTCAATTTTATTTATAAATATAATGTATACTACTTTTATAAATAAAATGTTTTCGTATTTTTGTAACTTTGTTCGATTTTATGAACAACGGTTTTATTCGTTAATTACTAAAATATCATAAAAATGTGAAAGTGGTATAAAACAAAAACGAATCGATGAGTCTTAATTTTCTTTTTATTTCAAACTTTATCATAAAATAGAAAAGAGCTTTCAATGATAAAAAAGTACCGAAATATACTAAAAAAAGCGTTTAATTTTTTTTTAAAACATGAATATCATAAAAATGAAAAAACGTTATAAAACAAAAACGAATCAATAAATCTTAAAAATTCTTCTTGATTTCAAATCTTCATAAAAAAAAGTAATAATTGAGCTTTGGTTGGTCAAACATTACCGTCAAACCTCTAATTTTGACTTATACCCTTCGTAGTTACGCTCCTGCAGCCGCCGTGATAGGAGTAGCAGCAGTGCAACGATGGTTTATTTTTTGATGTGCTAACTCGAACCAGCGGAGGAGCGCGGTAGCTTTCCGTCGGGCAAGTAGTCAAAATCTCGGGGAAAACGCTTCGGCGTTTTTCTCGGGAAAAACCCTGGAAGCGTAGTCTCGTTCGGCACGATGGCCTCCACGAGCTATGCTCTCAAGGAATTTGGGTAGCACGTTTCTCCCTCCAGCGGCTACTGAATGGAGTCCGGTGCATCCAAATGGGGTAATCGGAACGGGAGAGGGTATAATGCAATGATAAAACGAATTAATGTTACTGTTGGTTTATTTTAACGGATACGTATTTTTAGGGTGGAGTGAATAAGCTAAGGTTCGCTACATCACCGTGTGTGCACAAAAGTGGCTCGAGTCTTTACTTGTCTCCCGAGCGCGAGGCCCGCTTGATAGCTAGTCACGGTTTGAGAAGTCAAAGAGAACTAAGAACTGCGCGGCCGTACGCTGAGCAATTTATACTCGGGCCTACTCTATCCATCTCTCTCACTCCCGTCTTCACTCTCTTTCTAATCGCGATTCCCCACTCTCGGATATTCGTGAATTCGCCGTGAACTGCTGGCGCGCTTGCTTTACGTATGTAAGCGCGCAAATATTTACAAATTTACAATTTTTATACTCATCTTATGGATCTCTAGTGGTATAAATTCATTACCGTTATAGTTATATAAACTTTACTAATTTTGCGTTAGTATAGGCCATCTCAACACACACGCACACACACACACGCACATACACGCACACACACATCTATACAGAAATCTTCTAAAAATAGTGTATTTTGATTTCTTAAGTCTCAAAACACGTTTCTAAGATGTTTTTAGAAATCAATTTTTTTTTACTATCACAAAGCTTTCTCTTTGAGGAAGCAAAATTTTCGGCAGTTCGTATTGAACATATATAAAAGATAGATATAAATCCTTAAAGTGCTCATGATTTTATTTTCATTTGTGTATTTTAAACTACCGTGAACTGGGGTGAGTTTAGACACCGGAGTGACTTTGTGCCAAATTCAAAAATACTATCTTATGCATTATACACTGCAAAGATGTAAAAAATAACTTAGCGCGGGTTGAAGGTTAGGCTCTCTAAAAACAAAATTTACAAATAAAGAAATTTTTTCCCCCAAAGGGACATCGGGTCAGCTTCCCAGTGTAGCCTCCCCGGAGAGGGTTCCATATTACAGGGACCAGCTCCTCGCCGGTAAAGCCGGCGCTTCCTGCTGCAGCATCGGATTGGCTACCTTTTTTTCCAGCTTAAATACACCTGATTCCCTACACACTGTTTCGCAATTCCGCCCAGGTTTTGCGCCTGTGAGGTAAAGGATAACCCAGAATTACACTGAAGGAAAATTCTGGGGAAAAACCCGCCTCGAAACAGTCAGTGTCCAGGGTACTTTTCCCGTTGACATAACTCAGAAAAAATCCGAGTCCATTAACCGAAAATCGAACCTCGACCCCTGGAACAGTGTTGTTACTGTGACTTGTGCGCTAACCACTGAGCCAACACCGCTCTCTTTATTTAATCGTAATTATTATTTATTTCTATCTCTCTTAATAAATTAAGTTTTCTTTTACTTTTTTTAAACCTGAAAACTTTACTACCCTTACACTAATTCAAACTTCCCGCTGCTCCGCCATTTGTCTTTTTATTGGTAAAAAAAACTATTATATTCAGTTTCCTTAACATATAAACTATTTCTTAAATCAATTTTAATTAATTTATATACCATTATTTTAGCTTACATATAAATTAATAATCATATGGCTCAAAGTCATCCCGATTACCGAGGTGACATTGACTGGGTCCGTAGCCGGATAGTATGAGGCTAGTTGGGGATGCATCCACCGTGTGTATAATATAGAACGAAAAATAAAATAAACAAAAACGGAAAAACTACATAGCCGGTGCATCGCAAACCGACCCACTAAAATCTACCACCCTTTCCTCTTCTGGCGGAACCCACTCTGGTATCGTTTATCAAAATATCTCAAGGTGGTGCCATTCTAGTATCGTGTCGACAACCGCTGCTGCCATGACCTGAAACTAATTTCAAAATTTATAATTTTGAATCCTCCGAGGGGCCGTCAGATCTAACCCGTCTCATTTACACGCGTATTCGAACTGGCACATTTCATCTTCGTACGGAAAGGAGAAGGTTCCCTGTCCCTCCCCGCGGCATTCATAAAATGAGAAAAAATGTGCGTCTCCCGGTTAGAAAAGCGTCCCATCTTCTCCCTCCACGTCCATTTCTATGAAGTCGTCCGACGTTCCTGGGTTATGTTGGGGTGTCGGAGCATCTCCCAACGCTTCATTCATACCTTCTTCAGTTGCCCTGTCTAGGTGCCATTTCTTTTGTCCTAGGACCGTCTCGGCGAATTTTGCAGTGGCGGCCCTTATTCTCGGTGGACAGCATTTGGCCCATGATGGTCTCAGGCGTGAATTGTCCGACAGAGTTGAGAAAAGATGTTCTTCCTTCGTTCCATTTTTCGCAGACGAAAAACTTGTGAAACGTATCGTCGTAATCAGCGGAACACAAGATGCAATTCGGGCTCTGAACCTTCCCCATACGATGGAGGTAGGAGCAGAAGTACCCATGGTCACTCAGGAATTGGGTCAGGTAGTAATTTACCTCCCCATGGTTTCTGTTAATGCAAGGGGCCAGCTGATCAAGCAGTCTTGCTGTCCATTAATCCTTGGTTGTGGTTATCCAGGATCGTTGCCACGTTTCCATGGTACGTTCCTGTTCCTCTCTATGGTATATTGTTCTGTCTTCTCCTGTTTCCTCCGTTCATAGATTTGCTTGCGCTCCGTCGAGTACTGGGGGTCCCGAGACCGTGCGATAGGCGTTGGTGACTCTGAGAGTTCCTCTACGCTGAACGAAAGTGAGTCGAATCCGGTATGAGTCCTTCTCCATTGCATCGGCCCATATTTTAGAACCGTACAATAAGATGGATGTAATGACTGACATGAGGAGTCGACGCTTGCTCGCTTTCGGTTCACTCGTATTTGCCATAAGACGGCACAACTGTGCCGCCTTTTTCGCCGCTTTATCCGCTGCATATGCTAGGTGACGAAAGAAAGTAAGCTTAGTGTCTAGTTTGAGTCACAGATAAATAGCCTCCCTCCTTGTCGAAATCTCCGCGTCTCCCACATACATGGGAAGATGGTCTCAATTCGTTTGCCAGTGAAGGGCACGATCTCTGTCTTAGCGGCTGCTAAGACGAGACCGTGTTCCCCCATCTAGCGCGAGATCCTGTGCATCGCATGGTTAAGAAGATATTGTGCTTTTTCAAAGTCCCGCGCGATGATGACTAATGTGGCATCATCAGCGTAGGCTATCATGTTCAACCCTTCCGGTAGCCCGTGTCGTAACAAGGCATCGTACAGGATGTTCCAAAAATCAGGGCCAAAGATCGACCTCTGTGCTACGCCGGCGCTGAGATATTTCTCGCGTTGGCCTTCTTCTGTTTCGTAGCGGAGGATACGGTCCTTTAGGTAGTCCCGTATCACCCGCATAAGGTACTCTGGGACTCTGAACTCGTTCAACGCATCCAAGATGTCTAGCCACCTGGCCAAGTTGAAGGCGTTCTTAACGTCCAGCGTAACGAGAAGCACGATGTTCCTGGAAAAATGACTTCCAGCCCATGTTCTCCTTCCCAGCCCAAATATCTCTCGTATAGCGTCCACCGTGGATCGCCGTTTCCTGAAGCCGTACTGGTTGTCGGCTAAATCGCCGGCAGCTTGCACAGCTCCCTGTAGCCGTGGTTTGAGCAACCTCGCATAGAGCTTTCCTGCGTGGTCCAACATGTACAGTGGCCTGTTAGGCGACGGAAGCCGGGGATCACCTCCTTTACCTTTGCTGATCAACACGAGACGCGCAATCTTCCAGGGAGTGCCAAATACACCCGCCTTCAGGCACGCGTTGTATATGTTGAGCAATAGAGTAGGTGCTTTCATCGCGATGATCAATATCTCAGCTGGTATCCCGTCTGGCGCAGGCGCCCTTCCTCATTTCGGTAGCGATCCGCAACTCCTCGGTGAAGAATAGGGGAATCTCACCTACTTCAGCGGCTTCCTCCTGGTCTTTCCTTGGCGGATGTGTTGGGAACAGAGTGTCCACGATTCGAGTCACGGTGTTCTCGTCGAAAGGGTGATTTGGGAGCGCGCAGAGTTTCGTGGTCACGATCTTGTTACCCAAGCCCCACACGTCCCGATTGACTTCCTCCGTCGGGTTCTTCTAACACTGTGCCTTCCTCCAGTTGATCTCACGTCGGAACCACTTGCGCGCTGCTTTATGCTGCGCCGACAGCAGTGCTGCCTCCGTTTCGTCTCTCGTTCTTTGCGCTCTTCTTCTGCGGCGTTTCGCTTCCGCTCTCAGTTGCGCGATTTCGCCCGACCACCATTAAGCAGGGCATTTTCCATGTCGCGTTCCCTTGTGCGGCATGGATGCGTCGCAGGCTCGGTTAATGAAATCCATAGTCTCCCTCACGAGGGCCACCGCTCCATCCCTGTCTTCGGTGGCGTTCGTTGTCGGTAAATTTCCCTGTTCTTCGAGCAGTACCTCGACTAGCTTTTTGGTGTTCAACCTGGCCAGATTCCATCAGGGTGGCTTTGCCGCGACTCTTTGAGATTTGGATTTATCGCGCAACTGAAAGGAGATATATTGGTGGTCGCTTCCGTTGTAATCCTCCATTACCCTCTAATCCGACACTCTACGCGCTAGATTTTCGGATGCGAAAGACCCAATATGCCCTACCCTTCTGAATGTCGACGTGTTCCCAACGTTGAGAACTATCAGGCCGAGTCTAGATACCATCTTCATGATGGACTTTCCTCTGCTGCCCGGCACTGGCATGCCCCACTTCAATGCTCGCGCATTGAAGTCGCCGGTAACTACGATCCCGCCTTCTATCTCCGCCTGAATTGCTCAATACGGACATTGGGGGCAAAGTAGCAGCTCACGTAAGTTACGTAGCTGCTTCTCACCCACAGAAAGCCGCTTCCGGCCTGTTCATCCACTCTGATTGTTTGTGGGTCCACGTAGATTGTTACTGGGCCAAGTGTGTCTTTGTACCACATAGGCACGTTCCAGTCATGGTACTGCTCGCTGATTAGCAGCACATCAGCTTTCCTCTCAGATATACTCTGAGTCAGAAGGCTGTTGGCTAATTCGGCTCTATAGAGGTTCGCTTCCACGCCACATTTGTAGCAGGCCTTGCTTCTATCTGCCACGACAATCGCGTGCTTGATGTCCTTAACCCAGACATCTGAAGCACCGCGGAGCCGCTGCCATCTTCTCAGTCGGCAGTTCATGTAGCCGACTTTCAGGCGATTCTTCTCAAGGAAGAACTATGCCTTATCCTGATCCATCTCTACGATGGCTAGTCGCTGCTCCCTACTGTTGGGCTTAGTCAGCGACATGCTAATTTCACCCGTTAAGACTCCTGCTTTGTCAAAGACCCTCTTGATCGCCGTCTCCACTTCTTCTTTGGTGGTAAGGCTGTCAAGGTCTCTGACTCCCACGTTTGTCTTAGATGTCAGGGACTTTACGGCCCCCAACGTGCCCATTACCTTCCTGATGGAGTCTCCTATGGTCCCCAGCTCCTGGTTGTTGCTTTTTATGCACAACTCCACCAGGACATCGCCAGCCCTGATTTTCCTGATACACTTAATATCAGTCGTTGGACACTCTACTGTAACCTTTCTGCGGTCATTCGAGAGAACGTCCGCGTAGGTGACTCCATACCCCGGTCGGATAAGGACAGCCTTGGGTCGCTTCCCAGGCGTTCTCCTCCTCTTCTTCTTCTTCGGCGATTTCTCAGAAGGCTCTCTCTTCTTGTTTGCCGATGTCCTGGCTGTCTAAGATGTCTGTTGTTGCGGCTGCTGCTGCATTTGTTGTGGCAGCTGCTGTCGCTCAGGTTGTTTCTACTGCTGCTGATGTTTCTTTGCTGCAGCTTTGTCCTTCGACAGGACGGTCACGAAATTGGTGATCTCCGAGAGCCCGGAGGCCCTAGCCTTCTTGTCAATGACTGCTGACTCAACGCTATCGGAGTCCCCATCTTGCGGTCGCACCCTCTTATTTTGAGGCCGCTGGCCCGAGGTAGCCGCGGCTTCCAGAGTATCTGTCGCACAGTGCGCCTCTGTACTGAAATGTAGGCAGTCCCTCCATTCGTCGAAAACGTCGACGAGGGTCGGGATGTTTCTCTTGATGTCGTTATTGACACCAGGCTTCCTCTTTAGTCCATCTGCAATTAATTTGAGGACCTGGTCCACCTGCTTCACAAACTCCTCGATTGTTGTTATCTGCGGGCGGCCGGGCAGTTGCCTGCCACCCGGCAGTGTGTGTGAAGGAACCCGCTCCACTACCACCATTGCCTCCTCGCAGGTTTGGGATTTACCTGCCTCCTGATTCATCTCTTTGTTGTATTGGGACATTTTCTTTCTTGATTCTTTAACCGGCGCATCTTGCGTAGGGAGGCGGGCCGAAATAGCTGGGAGCGGGTGTACGCTTGGATACTTTGATCCTACTCCAGTTCCCTGAGGCCCAGCCTTCGTTTTCCCGGTCCCGGAATACACACATGGACCAGGGCTCGCCCGGAGCAACAGGGGTTCCGATCCCCCTGCCCAATACGCACTTCCTGATCAGGGTCCGAAGCGGCGGCTTCTGATCCCGCACCGAAACTAACCGCCTCTGCAGAGCTAGGCTCACATCAGCCCTTCGCTCATGCCGATGGGAACAACCAACAGGGGTCCGGGCACTCCCAGCGTGTGCCGGCGCGAGAACAATCGAGTCGGGCGGTTTTCTGTGCATCTATCTCACGACTAGTCGTACCGCCCGAGAGGAGATGTCTGTGTATTTTGTTCAGTGTAGTGAATGTGGTAAGTGCAGCGTAATGAGTATAAGAGTAAATGTTTGTGAAGTGTGGTGTGGGCCATTGTCCGCGGCTGTTTATTCAATTTATTCGTAGCTAACCAGTTATAGTGGCCACTCCCCAACCACAACCTGGGGACGCATCTGGTCGCCTGGCCTTGGTTTAACTGTCCGCATCTGGAACTGTTTTGATTTTCTATTCTGATATCTCTAATTTGACAGTTAAACCTTTTTTGGGATTATAACCATTTATATATATATATATATATATATATAAGTAACAGGCCACCTAGCATCGTTAATTCAAATTAGGGATATCAGAATAGAAAATGAAAACAGTTCCAGACGCGGACAGTTAACTCTTTTTTTGGGATTGTAACCATTTTTTTATGAGAATAAGGTAGATAAACATTTATCAGTTACTTCCGTGGTATTCAAATCTACGGTTAGTTCAAAGCTCTACTATTTAGAAAGTATTCTTTGAAGTAGTTCTTTTCATATTTAAGGGAAGAAGCTACCGATTTTTTTAAGTGGTAAAACACTTATTTAACCCTTTTTCTTTCGAAAGTAAAGGGTTTTACGCGAAAACTAATTTTTCTTCGACTTATTTGAAGCTGTAGATAAATGGTTGATCATGCTATTTTTATTGATATTTATTTTTAAACTCAATTTTTCTCAAAACTTAATTTTCATAACTTCCTTTGTCAGCCTGCGCAACAATTCTTTGTGAATCATACTGAAAATTTTTGTACTTTTATTTAAAATATTTTGAACAAACTTAAAGAGAGTTTTTTTTATTACTACCTAAAATATCATTTTTAAAAATATAAGTTAATATTAAAATACTGCTTATATCGCAAACAATAAATTGTTCATATAGAATATAACCTCAGAATAGATCAAAAATATTATTTGAAAATATTGCTCTTTAAATGTCTTAAATGCGTTTTTATCAATAAAACAATAAAACTATTCGACTAATCGATCCAAAATTTTAATATGTTATTCTAGTCTACACATTAGCGGCTATCGCTTAAACTAGGATTCTAATGAATGGCCATTATTTTTCCATTATTAAAATACATTAAATGAAGAAATAAAGCTATTTCGCTACATTTGACTTTCAAAGGTCGCTATTTTGAATATAGTTGTCCAAAGTCGTTTTACTTAGTTCATGCGATACCTATACTCGTAAAAAATGAGCTATTTTTGTTTCAGATATTTCAGTCGACTCGGATCACGTCCGCCAATAAGGCATCTATATTATCTAATATAGAAGGCACCGTTTTGACGTGCGGATACTAGTTTAACTAACTTGCCACACGGTCTGCGGCCCGCACTGAAACGCCTTTTTGCCTTGCATGCTTTACTTGCGATGTAAAGCATGCAAAAAGCTACGCTTTTGGCATGTAAGGCACGACCGATGATGCGCGGGCTTCGCGCTCACCTTTTATTTTTATTGCTCCTCGTTGCTTTGACATTATATTAAAAAGAATAGGAAATAATAATTTATATGGTTAAATAATAAAATAGTTTTTCTGTACGTATATTATTAAGGTGATGCTAAAATTATAAGAATCCAATTTTTTCCTGTTAATTTAAATTTTAAGTGAATATCAAGTGAATATTAAGATACCCTGGTAGAAAATTGAGCATATTAGATGGTCGGTTCACGATCTATTGGGCAGATCCGTTTCCTAATAGTTCGCCAGAAATAAACCAGCATCTGACCAGAAATTTATAGATAATCTAAATAGCTTACATAACCCTAAAAAATTATTGAAAATGTAAATCCCATTATAGTACTTCTGCGTTAAAACAGCATGCAAATTTTTATTCGATTATTTATTTGATTTTTTTATGTCTTATTTAATTATAAAACTCTAACCTTAAAAAAACTTTTAATGAAATAAGTTTTTAGTTTTTATTTCGAATCTATCCCAAATATATCTTAGCATTCTATTAATAATAAGCTATTAAATCCATGACATAATAATCATTATTAACTTATAAAAATTCGTTAAACGTTATTTTTTATTTATTTATTCATTAACCATAAGTTGGTCAGGTTTCTGACGAGAAAACGTCGACAGGTAGCAGGGTTTCTGGCCAGACTTTTAAGCAGAAATTGGCCATTCCCTATAAAATAGAGTAAAATCTGGCGAACATATGGGGAACGTTTCTACCAGGGTATAAAAACTTATTAGAAGATTAGTACATAATAAGTACATATTTTCCATCTGAAAAACTAAACTTTACAATTACTTTACGAATCGATAAAATGTATAAGGTAAAATCAAATAAAATAGCTAGAAGTGGAAAGTATACTTTTTACTCGAAAAGAAAAAGTTAAATATATATTCGAGTCAGGTTAGTTTACTAACCTGACTCGAATTTTATGTGGTATAGAAAAGAAAAAATATGAAAGGTTTCAAATATGCATGATTGTTGTATTTCATTCTACGTAACGTTCAACTACGTACTGACAGTTTCGTGATAATCAACTAAGTATGTATGTACACTCGATGTTAAAAATATCTGGTCGAATTTATTTGAATATTTTGAAATGCTGCAACTTCATTAGATCGAATACTCCTTTCCGCTAACCTTATTAGAGGATTCCAAAAAATTCAAACTAATTCGACCAGATATTTCTAACGTCGAGTGTACGTACATATATATGTATATATAATTAAGATTATCGTTTTTGTATAATTATTCCCGGGTAAAAATGATTCATATATAGTTATATATAACTCTATATGCAAATCACATATAGTTATATACAATTATATATGGCATATATAATTATATACAATAAATATGTATGTACTAAACATATATAATTACATATAATCATGTATAATTTTACAGAATTATATATAGTTGGTTATATATAATCATATATAACTATATATAATTGTATATAAAAATATATAATTTATAGGTATAATTATATATGATTAGTATATATACAGTTATATATAACTATATATGACTCATTTTTACCCGTGTTTTGTAAAGCATGGCTTCCCTAAAGAAATGTTAAATATAAATAAGTTGTACTATTGGTGTTAAAAGATAATTTATTACATAAAAGTAATAACAATTCACTGTACACAGTACTTTTTTAGTTCTTAGTGTAATATAAAAGAGCTTTATTTTTAACTGAATATTTGCATTTTTTATTATCTTTCTATATTCTTCTATATTGTATCTTAAAGTGACTTGTTGTTTATTATAATTGTTATTACAAAATAATTTATTGTTAGTTAATCAATTTTTATTGGGAATAAACTAGTTATTGTTTTTATTAAATAAGTGTGTATACTGACTTTCTTGATTTAAGAATTATTGTATTATTTGAATAATATATGTTTAATCTTTTTAATCAAACAAATAGATACTTCACGAAAAAAGGTTTTCACCCATGGAAGAATTTACTCTCGGCAGAATACTGTTCGAATATTAGTTGCCGACACTACCAGTACTTACAAACGTTAGCGGTCCAGCACTGAGATGTAGCGGGTATGATAAGAACGGGCCAGTACAACACTTTTCTTCTTGATATATTCAAAATTGTACAAGAAATATAAATTTTTAGACACATGCGAGACACTTCACTCAAAGTTTAGTGTAATAATCATAACTACAGATTACTATCACGCGGCCGAAAATTTCACGTAATGTTAATAATCGTACATTAAATTAATATTTTGTTAAAAATTAGCCTAAAAAGAAGGTTAAGTGGCGCTAGACGATTTCGCGATGTTTTGTTTTCATTCAATATCGGCAAAAAGTATTGCACCGACTCTGAGACGTTTTTCGGGCCAACGTCGATTTTTTCTACTGGCCCATTCTTATCAAAACGATATAATCCCTTTATTGTTTCAGCACCGAAAAATAATTTACTGGCATACAATATTCAGCCAGAATCGGCCCAAGCTATCACTGCTGGCAAATTCTTTCATGGGCAGCTGTAAAAATGGTACTAAATGCTACACACTAAATTATTGTGCTATTCACTCAAAAAAAGTATCGGAAGAATGAATATAAATGGTTGATAGCACCGAAATTTCAGCTTCTTGCTTTAGCATCTCTTTCTCCAGAGCTCAGAACCCGTTTTTCGGGTTGCAAGAGCCGCGCGCGCGCATATGCTAAACCAGCCAAAAATATTGTGGCGACACCATGGCAACAGCATGCGCACTATAAATAAAAAGGATTTCTATGTTAATAGTTGAAATAAGAATGTTGGCTATTACTAGAATATACATTTGCGCTGCTGGCGAGTTTTAGCACCTTTTTTACCGATGGAAACCTTTTTCCATGTAAGAGTTAAATAGAAATTATGATATTTATTATTCAGAAAGAATCAGTACTTAAAAAGAAGACTTTGTTGAAATGATGATTTTATAAAAAATGCGGAATACAGAAAAGTTGCATTTTTCCGAGATCTACAACTTTACCGTAGAAAGTTTTTACGTATTATATGTTAAAATTTAATTGTGGTCTAAAATCGATTTTTGATACCTTTATTGCCTTTTATTTTTTCATTCTTCTTGACAAACTTTGATTAAATGACGGTTTCATAAAAAATGTATAATACAAAAAAAGTTGTATTATTTTGAGTTATGCAACTTTATCGTGAAAATTTTTAGCGTATAATGTGTTATACTCCAGTTATGACCTAAAAATAGATTTTTTGTACCATTTTTGTGTTTCATTTTTCGTTTTTCTTGACAAACTTGGTTGAAATGACGTTTTCATAAAAAATGTAGAATACAGAAAAGTTGTATTTTTTCGAGATCTACAACTTCACTGTAGAAAATTTGATAAAAACATGAAATTTATTTAAGATACAGCTAAAATTCGAATTTTTAATCCATTTGATACGTATACTGTATGAAGATATACTCATCAGATATGACTGAAAATAGATACATCACTTTCCTATAATGCGAGAAGTAACGTCGATAAATTTCAGCCAGTTTCACATAGACTTGATTCCATACACACATACACTCATACATACATCTACGAGGATGCTTGAAATGTGTTCCTATACAGTGTTAAAATATATCTTTATACAAATACACCCATACATTCATCTACGAGGGTGCTTGAAATGTGTTCCTACAGTGTTAAAACACATTTTTATGCAATAATTTGATGATTTCTAAAATATTACACTTTTTGCGATGACGAAAATATAAGGCTTTCCCTTGTATCGGTCGTGCCTAAAAAGAAGAGAAAAAATGTTTTTCAATTTATTCTTGTAATTTAAAGGTACTAAAATATAATAAAAAAAGGTTAATTATTTTATCATAACAAGAAATCTCTTAACATTGGTCGAATTGTTAGACGAGAAATTACAATAAGATTTCTGTAAAATATAGATTTACTATTTCACTTATTTTTCAGCTTTTTATATCTTATTTCAAGAAGGAAAGCCGAACAATACAAAAGGTATGAAATAACCGTAAAAATGCAAGTCAGTATGCTATTAACTACACGAAGATGAAACACACAACGCCAATCTTTCTCCATAAATACTAACTTGCGAGCGTTGCAATGCACATGGAACACGGAGCTCAGTTCAAAAGGAAGAAATGCACTGAATTTTTTGGTTTTCTTACTCTGACAAGTGTAAGAATCTGCTGCTAGTACCTACAAACAATTTTATATTTCAAATATGTGATACAATATATTATATTATTTAGAAGAGATTTATAGTAAATACAAAATCAATTGAAAGTATGTTACGATTCAAATTTTTTTGGATAACAGTGATTGTGATTTTATTTCACTCATGTTTCAAGAAAGTTGTATATTCTTATTAGAAATGACATGGGTTACCTCTGTACGCTAGAGCGTATTTTGTATATTTATTTATCTATGTATCTTTACGGCATAGAATAATATTTGATACTTCTATTTTCATTATCTTTTAATATCATATAAAATGGAGCTTGAAAATACATCGCATTCAAATACACTCCTTCGACGTATATTGTAGAATCACATATCTGCAGTATGTCGAGCCTCGTGCGCATGGGTGCCAAATGTTCATGTGGACTCTAAAATATAGAAGTCGTCGAGCAAAAACTCTTTGTGCTGAAACGTAAATGACCGGATTATCCTTTCGTTTTTCATGCGACGCGGATTAAGTAGGAGCGCAAATGCATTTATTATGGATACAGCGCCGCGCGCTGTTTTATTGCCCCGAGCAAGAGACAAAAAATTATATAATTCTATATAGATTTAATAAAAAGTATATTCAGAATATTTAATTATGTTGAAGGAACGGGGGAAAGTTAATAATATAATCTAGATGCGGTTTTGCTACTTGATGCTGATTGGCTGGCGTGCAGTGCTGGGAGGTAGTTAATTTCGCGTTTCGCAGTGTTGGCAGATTCTATTGTAGATATAATTCATGAGCTTGACTTTACAAGTATATAGTTTACCGAATTACACAGGGAGATTTTTTAACCTATCTTAAATGTACTCGGAGACTTGAGGCAGATAATTCGATATATATATATATATATATATATATATATATATATATATATATATATATATAAATTATAAATTATGTAGTATATGAAGATTTAAAAATAATAGTTATATTAAAAATCATACTTTATTTGTCTATGATGTTTGCATTAGATTTATTTTTTTAACCTAATTTTAAATGTAATCAGATTCTATTGTAGATATAATTTATAAGCTTGACTTTGTAGGTATATATGGTTTACCGTATTCCACAGGGAGATTTTTTAACCTATCTTAAATGTACTCGGAGACTTGAGGAAGATAATTCGATAGATATATATATATATATATATATATATATATATATATATATATATATATATATATATATATATATATATATATATATATATATATATATATATATATATATATATATATATCTATCGAATTATCTTCCTCAAGTCTCCGAGTACATTTAGGATAGGTTAAAAAATCTCGACAAAGTCAAGCTTATGAATTATATCTACAATAGAATCTGATTACATTTAAAATGAGGTTAAAAAAATAAATCTAATGCAAACATCATAGACAAATAAAGTATGATTTTTAATATAACTATTATTTTTAAATCTTCATGTACTACATAATTTATAATTTACAAAATTACATGGTACGTAAATGATATAATATGCATTTATAATATGCAATAAAATTAATTTTTAATATTATTTTACTCATCGTTCGTTTGTCCACATTATTGTAAGTTACTACTAAAAAAGGAGAAAAAAAAGTTGGCTTGGAGATTTGAATCATGAATTCCCGGCGCGAGAGCATTTTCGTAGTGGCCACGTGATCACTAAGCCCCGCCTATTAAAAAGAGAAACAGATACCGACTAACTCGCTCTGTCTCTTTCTCAGCAGGAACGATAGTACTCAGTTTGGACCACCAGTCTGCACTTCATAAGTCTATTAAAAACATCGAAATTAGCCAAACGATATACATTATCAGTACAATAATATTGAGAAATAGAGAGTGAATGAGCAGGAATGACTGATAAAATAGTGCCAGTCACGGTGAGATCAATTGTAAAGAGTATAAACAGAGTTCGCTAGTCTTTATTCACGTAAAGTGACTTTCGAATGACAATATCCACGCGGAGGACACGGGCTCAAATCGAAAGGAAGGGGTATTATCGCGGCCATAATTAAATTTTACGCTTACTCACTCCGATATATAAAGCAATTCTTGTTGCTGGATGCTTTCAGTAATATTTGTATTCTTGTTGGTATTTGGGCACATAACTGCAGGCAAGAATATGAACTTCAAATTCTACAAACTGCTCATTCTGGCGTGCACCGTGATATAAGAATAAATATACATTCAATTTAGACATTTTCATACTGACTTTTATTTATTATTATATACCAATAAATCCAAAATCTGTGATAAAAATAATTAAATTAAAAGTGTTTGATTTAGTAATTACCAGAATGTTCGAACCAATAGATAGTGTGATACGATCCAAGATCTTTTGGATAACAACAATTATTCTTTTATTTTACGTATACTTTAAAAAAGTTATATATTCTTATTGGCAAAAGCATGGAGTGCCTCATGAGAAACCTTCAGTGCCATTTGGCATTTTTGACAGAAATCTTCTCCTGAAAAAAATATCAATAGGTAAGTAATTTAGGCAAACATAATTTAGTACATTTTGGTAAATTTGGTTATATGCGTAAGTTAATAATAATGTTTTTTATAAGCCCTGGCATTAAGATACCTATTTATTATAAAAAAATTAATATTATAGCATAAGTCGTAAAAATATCAATCTTCAAGGATATTAACGTCTAAATTAGGGGGGGGGAGTTCGTTTATTAGATTGTTTCTTATAGATCTGCTAGCATTTTAGAATTCTTATTAGATACAAATAGGTAAAGAAGAATGTTCATAGTTTTGACAATAAATACTTATAACTAATGCTATAAACATATACAAATAATCCGAAGTCCAAATAATCGAAGGGAAAATATATTAATATTATCTCATAAATATAGAAAAATCGTTCATTAGAATAAATAGATATACGACAGATAAAACGTGTAACTATTAGAAAATTTTTATTCTAGTGTAAAAAAACATCTATTTTTAAATTTTCAAGCAGTATTACTTTAATTTGTTGACTAATTAGATAATAAATTATTCTATTTATTATCAATCTTATTCTAAAAATCATTTCATTCAGGAGTCTAAATAGTTGCTGTAAGTGTTTGTACATTCCTTTTTTTACCTTTTTCGAAACTATTTATTTCTAATTTGTGCAAGTCTAAACTTTCAAAATCCGAAATACTCCGCAAATCAATGAAAAAGACAGTCTAATAAATGTACCCCCCCCCCCCTTTAAATTTACAATAATTTTTTCAAAAGTTTAGTACACAGAAAAAACTAAAACCACTAAAAAAAATGTTGGTCCCATTTTTGCTTTCTCAAAGAGAAAGCTTTGTATTTACTCAGGTATGGTTGTCAAATCTTTTTAAATTGATCATAAATATGGCTCGAGTAAAGATTTTCCTGGTGGTGAAATACTGAAAAACAGAAACAATGTCGAATATTCTGTTATAATATATATGAACAAAAGCAACGCAATTACAGTATGAATTAATTTTGAAACTAAATTTTTAAACTTTTCACTTCTTTTAATAATATAAGATTATAAAAAGGGTAATTTTAATGTTTTTTTTTAAATAAACAAATTCTCAATATGGTTATATTCTCCATTCGCCATTCGTAAATAAAACTTCGAACATCAAAATAACGAAACATTATAACAACGAATTTCAAAAATATAGACAGTAATTCCGAAACTTAAAGAACGAAAAACTTTATTGACGCGAAACAAAATTACTAAAAATAAAACTACGAAAGTTAAAGCAATGAAAAACCAAAATTACGAATTGCAAAATTAAGAGTATAAAGACTGCGAAAAATAAAAATCGACTATTTAAAATCAATGTTCGGTTTTGTTCATCTGAATTTTTCAGTTCGTAATTTTGGTTTATCGTTGTTTTGATCTTCGCAGAATTATTTTTTATGATTATGTTTTTCATTATTAAAATTTTTCGTTGTTTAAGTTTTAGAAGTTTGTTCGTTTATATTTTTGCAATTCGTAGTTTTTATTTATTCGATAATTGTTTTTTTTTTGTAATTTAGAGTCCCACACGAATCCATGGGAGGGGTTCGTTTATTAGACTGTTTTACATAGACTTGCTGAGTATTATGAATTTCAAAGTTTAGATTTACACAAATTAGAAATAAATAGTTTCGACAAAATTAATAAAAACGAACGTACAAACAGTCAAAGAAAATATTTAGAGTCCTCAACGAGACGATTTTTGGAATAAGATTGATAATAAGTAAAATAATTATAAGTTAAACAAATTAAAGTAATACTTTAATTAAAACGATATTTTAGAAAGTGAATAAGAAGAAATATCTTGTTTTATTAATTATAAATACACAAGTATCGTATTAATATTGAGCAGACTAAATTTATTAATCATTCACAAAATTCCAGTAATAAAGACGATACATGTACTTCAGTAATTAGTGATTCTAGTGATGGATTTGAAAAAGGAACGTCTACAAATAATTTAATCACTTTCGTATAGTGTAATGCAAGAGACTAATGTTCAAAAGAAAAATTTTAATTTAATATATACAGCACAACAGTTTATGAATATGAGCATGCCATCAGATGACGGTAATGCTAATAAACATTCAAGCAGAATACCAAATCAACGTATCATCTATTTAATCGTAATCAACGATTGATAGAAGCTAGACAGAGCATCTCAATTTAACCATATGTTAATAGTTAAACTATTAAACTTATGTCAGTGACAGGACACTTACAATGCATTTGAATTGCAACTATATTATCTAAAATGGTATCTTACTTATTTATTTATTTATTTATTTATTTATTTAATATATTTAGATATAAATAATACATTAACAACAGATTAGAAAAAATGTATTTTTAGGTGATTTAGACAATGGTGACTATTTATCATATTAATGTTCAAAATAATTATGTTCATTAGATTGTTCGAGTACAACAGTGTTGTGATTGGATGATTAAAAAGAAGTATGTTATTGATATAGAGATAGAATATTGGGAAGTTGAACCTGTTCTTTGCACTATAAAAATAGTTACAATTATTGCGTGTGTGCGTGTGCGTGTGTGTGTATGGACGTGGATCAGCATTACTCTGCATATATACGGTAAATCTTAATGTTTCAGAACTCATTTTTTTGTTTTTCTTATAGGAAGGCGACACAATAAAGATTTTTTTGTTTTTCGATGAGTGTTTGTTCTTTTATCGGATTTTCGAATTTTGGATTTTAGTTTTTCGGGTCTTTTAATGCCTTAGAAATAATATCAATCTCCAGTGAAAAGGCATTTGAAAGAGCATAAAATTACCTAACTTATCCAACCTCAAAGTTTGGATAAGGTTATTCCTGTATTTTTTCATACACGAAAACGTCATTTTTTGTTTAAACGGTTATATCTCGGAAACATATGACGGGAAATTTTTGAGAAAATGTGACATGATTGAGAATATGAAGAATAATGTTGAGTAAAATTTTTGATTCTTTATCGTTTTCTTTTGTGGAGAAAAAAATAATTTTGTAAAAGAGATCGATTTTCTTTCTCCCAGGATAACTCAAGCAAATCGGCAGCATTTTATCTGAAACTTTACAAAAAGGTTTTACTATCTCAAGACCTGTATGTTTTTTCAGATCATGAAATGATTTATTGTACGAGATATTGAGGATATCTCAATATGTGTTTTTTGAAATTTTCTTTTTTGATCGCTTATATCTCGAGAACGGAACAGACATTTTTTACCAATTAGGTCCCATTTTATTCGTTTTAAAATGAAAATTCAAAATTACAAAGAAATTTCAAGATTCAGCGACTTGTTTTTATTCTATAAAGATTTTCTAATTTTTCGATTTTTGAGTTTAATTATTCGCTATTTCTGGTTGCTAGAAATATTATAATCAATTTAGTGTAAATGCATTAAGAAGAGCATAAAATTGTCTATCTTCTACAACCGCAAATTTTGGATAGCCTTTCTGTTATACACAAAAAGAAAACATATTTAGTTTAGTCGGTTATATATAAGATGAACAGAAATTCAGTGAATCTATGTACTAACCTTTAATTACATATAATTTAAATATTTAAATATATTAATAAATTACGTATAGAGATAAAATTGCTTTGATAAGGATGATTACCTATCGGTGTTTAATTTTAGTAAAAAATTATCTTTTGACAAACCATCAATGATAAAAAAGCGCACCTTTTTGACCTATTAATTAGGAAGATATATTTTTTTAAGTGGCATTTTGAACTTGAAAGTTCATCGCCTCATCTACGCAAGCCTTCCACGTTTCCCTATATTGTGCCAACCCCATCCATTTTGCGCCCTCCCACCCAATTTCAGTTACGTCTGCTTTTACGTTATCCTCCCATCTGCGTCTAGGTCTACCTAGAGGTTGCATTGCTTTCGGTTTTTCTTTCATTATGTGCGCTGCCGTACGATCATCGCCCATTCTTGCCACGTGCCCTGCCCATCTTAGTCTCCGTGATTTTATTATTCTGTTAATATTTGGTGATACGTACACATTATGCAGCTCGTCATTGTGCAGTTTTCTCCACTCCCCAGTTTCCTCATCTTTCTTTGGCCCGTATATTTTCCGCAGAACCTTATTTTCAAATACCCTAAAACGATTTTCTTCCGCTTTAGTGAGCGCCCAGGTTTCGCACCCGTACAAGATTACCGGAATTATTATAGTCCTATATATCCATATTTTTACATTTTTCGACAGTAGTTTTGACTTAAGTAATTTATTCACAGCGTAGAAGCAGGCATTACCTGAATGAAGTCTCATATTAATCTCGGCTTTAATTTCGTTTCGATTATTTATAGTTGTACCTAAATATCTGAATTCGCTAACCTTTTCAAAAGTGAAATTTCCGACTCTGAGATCCCCCTCTCCTTCGCGAATGCCCAGTTTCTCCATGATCATATATTTCGTTTTCGATTCGCTCACTTCTAACCCCGTGTCTTTAGCCGCATTTATAAGGATTTCCGCGTTTCTCGCCACCGTTTCACCATTATCTCCCACTATATCCAAGTCATCCGCATAGCCTAAAATCTGCGTTGTTCCATTGAGTGTTGCGCCTAGCTCGCTAGCATGCATTTTTCTAACAACATACTCTAGCGTAACAAAGTAACGAAAGTTCCATCATTTAGTAACGTAACTTAACTCTATTTAGTTTCGTTATCTTCAAAAATACCGATGTAGTACCGTAACGAATATAACGAAACTTATAATTATGTACAGGTTTCTAATTACCTAAAAATTTACAGAAATATACCTGTATATAAAACAATTATTCAGTAAAAATTTCACTAACTTTTATCGAATAGTTTTCGAGTAATAAATGTTGAAAAAAAATGTTGTTACAGTATAATAACCGAAACACGATTCATATAACATCGTTTCCGATCCTAAAAGAAGGATTGTATGATTACTTTATTGTGTAAAAAATTCGCTTTCCTAAAACTATCCCTGCATTGTAAGAGATTTAAAAAACCGAAATTTAAAAGTTCTTAAAGTTTGAAGAATGACTATAAAAAAGATTTATTCGACCATTTTTGCTGAAACTTTCAAGCGCAAACAGGGTATTGATAACAATGACCTCTGCAAAGTTTGGGGAAGTTATACCGCAGATTGAACGAATGCCACATACTAACTCACACACACACACACACACACACACACGCGCGTACACACACACACACATACACACACACACGCACACACACCCACGCACACACGCGCCCACGCGCACACGCACACGCACACGCACACACACAAACACGCACGCACGTACACACACACACGCATACACCCACTCACAAACACACACGCACACACGCGCACACGCACACGCACACGCACACGCACACGCACATACACATACACACATACACATATACGTACATACAGTCATGTTTTAAGACCAGTGTATTCGGACTCCCCAAGGTATAAAAAATGTTTATACGTTAAAAAACGCAAAAAAAAATTTATACCGTAACAAAGCTTTCTCCTAGAGAAAGCAATAAAGAACACGTATCTTTTCTCTTTTGAAATAGATGCAAATTAAAAAAGTTATAGCGCTTTGAAAACTCGTGACGTCATATATCATTGCAGTATATCTATTATCTCAGTTTAGTGCAGTTTTTTAAGTCTTACAATGAAAAATTCTCCCGAATAAATATTTTAATGACAGTAAACCGCATATGAGCATATTCATATATGATCAAATATGTTCACGTATTGCCATAACTTGTTTATGATCATATATTATCATATATGAGCCATTTTTACCCGGGATCATGCTAGTAAAAGCAGTACTAAATTTTATTTCATGAAATTAACGCCAAAAACTAACTTAAACGTTATTTAATAAGCATAGTCATGTTTATGTATTGTAATAAAATTCTTTTATATTTAAAACTTAATTGTACTCGATGCCGCTTTTGACATAATATGTAAATAAAACTTCACGTACATGTGTATGTATGGTAAGCCACAATTTTTTCAGATTTATAATTAATTAAAAATATTTTTTCCTATTTATAATAATTAGCTAAATATATATATATATATTAATAATAGTGTTCGGAATGGGTCTAGCAGCACCTTTGCAGACGAAAAAACTTTTCATTTTATTAGTATAAAAATCGCTTTTAGCTAATTATTATAAATAATATATATATATATATTAATAATAGTGTTCGGAATGGGTCTAGCAGCACCTTTGTAGACGAAAAAACTTTTCATTTTATTAGTATAAAAATCGCTTTTAGCTAATTATTGTAAATAGGAAAAAATATATATATTTATATATTATTTTTATATAAATAAAAGAAGTATTTTGTTAACTCGCAATATATTTAATACCTATATAAAAATCATAAAATAATTATAGTACAACATTGCCAAGTACCGATGTGTTTAAATGACCGCCGTATTTCTCTAGTTTCATGTTGGCAAAAGAAGTACCACCACGAAAGTAGTGACGCTAGTGAAATATATATGTTACAGAGCCCACCAGGGCAGATAAGAATTAAAACTGGATTTATTATTCTTTACAGGTAACGCAATGAAGACAAGCTACGAAAACTTCAAAAAATATCCGTTCCATGGATTGTACATGTTCCACAATCCAGTTTTGATGATCAACGATCCTGAGCTTATCAAGCAGGTTCTAGTAAAAGAGTTTTCGAGTTTTGCAGATCGTGGATTATATTGCAATGATAAAGTCGATCCTCTGAATTGCCATTTATTTTTTATGCCTGGTGAAAGATGGAGAACATTGAGACTAAAACTTTCACCTACCTTAACCTCCGGAAAACTGAAACACATGTATCCTTTCATACAAGAAATCGCAGACGAAATGATTAGCGTTTCTAGTGAATATTTAGAAAAGTCAGATATATTGGAAATTAAAGATATTGTAGCTAGGTAATTATTCAATACTTAAATATCACTAAATAATAATGCGATCATTCCGATGAAGAAAGTACTTATGAACACTCAACGTTAAATTCTTCTGTCAAGAACAGTTTGAATTATTTTGAAATACTGTATAAGTTCATTGGGTAGAACAATAGCTTACGCTAACCTCATTGAAGGATTTAAAAAAAAATTCAAAACTATTCTTTACAGAAGAATTTCAGGTCGAGTGTACATGCTTTGTCAAAAATAAGTTTGTTAAATAATTTTAAGACTTGAGTCCTTTTAAGACGAATCTACCTGTACAGGTTGAAATTGAAAACGCTGTTACAAATAAATTGGTTATATGTTTTTAAGTAAGAATAAATTATTCATCATATTATTTTCACCTACGATTTTTGGTAAATTTAAATATTTTATCAAAATATAATGGATTTTGTTTAAGGTCGTTTTATCTCTTTTCTCGGTCATAATACAAACTTGTATTGTGAAAAACTGATTGGATTGCAGTATCTGAGATTTTATTGTGTTCAAAATACATATAATTAGGATATGAGTGCGCAAATTTGAAAAACAAAATTATTGAGTTATAGCCTATTTAATCCTGAATTCTTCGA
This sequence comes from Gastracanthus pulcherrimus, assembly GCA_949152435.1. Taxonomy (NCBI): domain Eukaryota; kingdom Metazoa; phylum Arthropoda; class Insecta; order Hymenoptera; family Pteromalidae; genus Gastracanthus; species Gastracanthus pulcherrimus. The sequence goes on along the minus strand of OX424573.1, from coordinate 160,833,847 downwards.
TATTTAAAGTCCACTTTTCATATTTTTGAGATATTAAGGTTTAAAGTTTTCAATTGCCATTTAAAGTAATTTTAAAAAAATTCATAAATAGTAAATATGGTCACTTATTTTTACACTTTCTTTATTTTTTGCATTATTATATAAAAAATATAGTATATAAGGGTGCCAAAATTGTTCAAAACTCAATTTTCAAAAAATGGACTTAAGTCATTTTTCGGGAAATCCACAGATATGTAGTTATTTTGAACACAATAAAACCACAAAAATTTAAATCCGATCCGTTTGGCTCTCAAAACCTTGCATCAAAACCAGAAATATACAAGTTTGGAATGTGGCCAAACAAAGGGGCAACAACGACCATCCAAAAGAAATCAATTTTATTTTAATAAAATATTCAAATTTACCGAAAAAATATATGATGAATAATATATCATCACCTAAACATATATAAACAATTTATTTGTAATTTTAAGGTACTTGGGCCCTAGGAACTAAGGAACTTACGGTACTTAATCCATTAACGCTGAGGCGTTCAAAATGACCTTTCATTTGTTTAAAATATTGTATATAAGGGTTATTCGGGTCGCTCTTTATAAATTTGTAACTTAAATTATGTAAAAGAAAAAAAACATGCAAAATGACGGATTTTTCGAAACAACTTTTTAAAAAAAAAGTATATTTTTTTAAATCTTACTTTGTAAGGAATTACTCGTTATTTCTTACTGAATATCATCTATGCTGGGAGGTTTTGGTTGTACTTTAAGAGAAAATTGGATTAAATGGTCAACTGCAAGATGGCGATGTTAAATTTACAACTGAAATTCGGAAAAACTAACAAATTATGCACTTTAAAGGAAAAGGTTGACCAAATGTATATATACAGCAAGTATTTCTGAGATCTCGTATCCCGTAGTTTTTGGGGTCGCTGATTACGAATCCAATGTAAAAAATTCAAATATTCAAGATGGCCGATCCAATATGGCGGATAACAAAATTAAAATATTGCGGTTTTTTGGTAAAAATCGGTATCCGGGGGTTCCTTGGATCGCTAATTACGAATACGATGTCAGAATTTCAATATTCAAAATGGCCGATTTAATATGGAGGCAAAAATATTAAAAAATTATTGCTTTCTAGTCAAAATCGGTATCCGAGGGTTCTTCGGATCCCTGTTTGCGAATCCAATGTAAAAAATTCAAAATTCAAAATAGCCGATCCAATATAGCGGTCAAAAAATCAATTAATTACTAATTTCTTTATGAAAATCGGTATTGGCCACCATATTAAGTGCATAATTTGTTAGTTTTTTCGAATTTTAGCTGCAAATTTAACATCATCATCTTGTATTTGGCCATTCAATTCCATTTTTCCTTAAAGTACAACCAAAGCCGACCAACATAGTTCATTTTCAGTAAGAAATAACGTGTATTTCCATACAAAATAGGATTTTCAAATGAAACTACACTTTTTTTCAATAAAGTTGTTTCGAAAAATATGTAATTTTGCATGCTTTCTTTTATTTTTATATAATTTAAGTTGCATAATAGGAAAGAGCAACCCCAAAATCTCTTATATACAAAGTTTTAAACAAATTGATCAACAATAAGTTGATTAAAAATACACACAAAAATTCATCTCGGACGCCTCGGCGCTAATGAGTTAATAGTTAAAAGTTAAAATAAATTCTCACTTTACTCTAGTATCCTGTTTAAAACCAGATACACTTTATAATACAATATATTTCTTAACACTACAATGCTTTACAGTCTTATGCAGTGTATCCTAGATAAGGACTAAAATATTGAGAAAAATAAGTAGACTAGGTCACATATAAATCATTCCAAAATGATATTAATAAATATTACTAAACTTTAATAAAGACTTTAAAACTATTACCATTTAATGTAAATAATTGTGCCTCATTGTTTCGGTTTGAGTTTTAATTAATGCTGCAGAAAAGTACTTTCTTCGTGAGAACGGCAGAATGATAAATTAAAACAATAATATGTAAATAATTAATAACTTTAAAAATGTTTTATCTTAGGTATACTACAGATACAATATTCAGTCTTGCTTTTGGATTCAACGCGAATTGTTTAAGAGATCCAGATAATGAATTCCGTTATTACGGCGATTTATCAATAAAAAGTGGGTCACTTCGCATTGCTCTGGGTTTTTTTGCACCAAGGATTTTGGATTATTTAAAGATACCTCTTATTGATACTAAAGCTACATCATTCTTCATAAAATTATTTGAGGATATGGTTGAAAAGCGAAGAATGGACAAATCAAATAGAAAGGACTTTTTAAATTTGTTAATAGAATTAATAGACCATGGGCAAATAATTGATAAAGAGATTAAAAATACTACGACAAATGAAGCAGGTAATTTTCTAGCCATACAAATTTAACTAATATGAAAAGTACTTTAATTTTAAATACACCATGGAGAATAAAAGCACAATAATATTATTTAGAAGGTATCGTAACAAAACTTAAAGTACTGGAGGCCGCAGCTCAGGCTTTTGTATTTTTCGTTGCTGGATTTGAAACTTCTTCTTCGATAGTTACGCACTGTCTTTATGAACTAGCTCTGAACCCAGATATACAAGAAAGGGCATATGCAGAAACTAATGATGTTTTACAAGAATCTGGTAGTTTCAACTACGAAAATATATTACGCTTAGAATACCTGGATATGGTATTTTATGGTAAGTGACTTTACGGAGAATAGGCTTATTACCATTAGACTTCGTCTAGGCATTATAATTAAATATATTTAATCATATATATCATAGCACCTATTACTTATTCCAATGGGCTCTTGTTTTCAAGATATAAGCCAATTGATATCAATAGGGAACATGCATGAAAAAATCCATTATTTTTAACTATCAAAGAAAGTGATGAAAAATATATAAAAATTGAAGGATTTTAGGGTGATTCCCAAAAAGTTGAACTTTTTCTGACCCGCCCATTTTTAAAAGTATCAGGGCATTATATTAATAAAAAAAATACTTGTGTCTCTGGAAGCACGGTACATGTGAATACATATTTCATTTTTATTTTAGGTATTATTAGTAGAATCATTTTTATTAAGTCGATGTCAAACCCCCTCATCAACGGCAAATACGAGGGACGACTTTTTATATTTAGTTTTAAATTTTGAGGAAACATCTCTCTGGAACGTTGTTGTTTTAGATTCAGACAATAACGTTCCGAGAGAAATTTACTCACATTTAGAAATTAAATAAAAGAAGTGGGTCCTCGTAATTACCTCTGATGGGAGGATTTAGGATCACCTTAAATTTAATAAATGAAATAATTTGCTTGTGATAGCTAAAGTAAGAAATGGAAATATTGATAATCACTCAAAACAATTTCTAACTCATTTAACTCTTTTGTAGAGTAAACCACTAGTATTGTTAGATCTAAATAAAACAAAACTGCCCGGCGTAAAATTCATAATGTAAATGCAACATTGACAGAACAATACGTATAATATATAAGGAGGGAAAAAACGTATAAGGAGAAACCCAATGCGAACAGTGCTGCGCATTTCTCCACAATAATTTAAAATACAAATATGTTTTTGGAATTTTATCGATTGATACTTATATAAGAACATTTAAAGTACCTAATTTCCACTTTAGTTATTTATTTACACATACTCATTTATTAACATAGTTTTAAAAAAAATGAATATTGGCCTCTCGGCCTCGCGTTAATTTCTTAAACTAGCTTAACATTTGAAAAATTAATATAAAAAAATATTAATGCAATCGATGGCTCAAGTGGTGAACGCGTACCTCTTAAGGGGGCAAACCACCTTTAAATTGTCAAAAAATCGTTTTTTTTATTTACCTTATTTATAGGAAACTTCCCGTAGAATAAGCTCCCGAAAACCGTTTTAAGATATCATAATTCCTTTTAAAGTTACAATATAAATACTGAGACAGCTTTCTTGCGGATTTTGCGTAAATTCGGTATTTTATCAATTATTATTTATTTTATTATTATTTATAACTAAATGTTTGATTGATTATTTTATTTAGTTATAAAGCAATAAAATATAATATAATTGGAACCAATTTGAAGGCTAGAATCCTTCAGCGCCACTACAGGTGAATAGTTGAACTTACATGCGTTTGAGATAAAGGTCGATAAATCAGATCGAATTTTTGACTAACCTTACCCGTACATTTTTGCTACTTTTGACAGTTGGCTTTTATGTTTACAATCCACCTGTTAGTAAACACAGCTAATATTTTTATTGTACTGAACTTATACAGTGTTTTAATTGCATTTGACAATTTGTGAATGTGTGTAAATCAGTGTAGTGAAAATGTCTTCTAAAAGAGATAAAAAAGGAAGATTCACAAAAGAAGCCAAGACTATCCACCAGCTCAGCGAGGAAACTCCAAAACACAGCTAGTGCTAGAGACACCAGTGATACAACAAACAGAATCATTGACACTTCAATTTTATTTTCTAAACTTAGAAGTGTTCTGTGTTGTAATCGGTGCCATGGCAGTGTTCAATTAAGTGAATCTGGTGTGCAGGGTCTTGGTTTCAAAATAGATATTGTGTGCTCAAAGTGTGGTGAAATAGCAGCGATCAACTCCAGCAACAAAGTAGGAGCCAAAGGAAATGCATATGAAGTGAACAGAAGATCTGTGCTGTTTGCTCGTGCACTTGGACATGGACACGCTGGCCTTTCAACTTTTTGTGGGATTATGGACCTATGCAAGCCAGTTGCCCAATCGGCTTTTGATTAAATAAATAAGCAGTTGAGTGAAGTGTGTGAAAGTGTCGCTCAAGAGTTTAGTATGATAAGTACAGTTTACTCAATTTATTCATTTTTGTGTTTTTTTTTTCATTTCAGGTTATTCAAGGAGGAGGAAGACTCATGGGACTCCACGCACCAGAAAATATTGATGTACACTGCTGCAGATGTTTGTCTGCTACATTGAAAAGAGAAAAAAAGTAGATGCAATTGATAAGATGATATCTATTAGAACTTGTAAATTAATTGTTAAATAACTCTAAATGTTGCTTTTATCAATTTCAGCTTACTGTCCGTAAGATTCCAAGTGAACGCATGGACAGATTGGGCTCAAAATTTATGGAGATACTCATTATAGTAGTACTTTTCATATGAGCGTAGGGATTTTGATTTGAACGAGTAGAAAATTTTTTACATCTATAAAAGTGATAAAATTATTAAAAAATAAGTGTTATATTGACAATGTTCATATAAAAAAATACTTCTACTCGTTCAAATCAAAATCCCTACGCTCATATTAAAAGTACTACTATAATGAGTATCTCCATAAATTTTTAGCCCAATCCATCCATGCGTAGACTTGGAATCTTACGGACAGTGCTTAAAGTCTTCGAAAACAGTCTGGTTTGCCATGGAGGCATATAAGGTCCAACGAAGGTAAAAAATATACAAATTGGTAGGTTTTTATGTATACTTTCAGGAAAAAAAACCCTTATTAAAATAAATATCAAAATAAAAATTCTTAATTAATTTTTTTGTTTCAGATTTTAAAGGTGTGTGCCCCCTTAAGACAACGGCCACTCAAGGGGCGGGGATTCGAATCCCCGTCAGTTCCAATTTTTCGGAGACATTGTCTGAAAATGTTTTTTCGGATTTTTCGGTGATGGAGACCAGTCCTGCAACCCGCTACCTGCTTAAGAGCAATAATGCCCGTATATGTAATGAAAAAAATCGAATTTATCATTTGACAATGTACAAAAATAAATTTTATGCCATCTGAACGAAAATGGCCACATCTTTCCCTAAAACGCGAGACCAAAATTACACTTGTTTCCCGCAAACGCAGGACAAAAGTAATTTTTTCCTGCAAATGTGGGAAAAAAGTGTCTTAACTAGAAACTAGTCCAAATTCCTTTATTTCATCAAGTTCTACCAATAACCCTGATTTTCGACTGTTTTTTAACAATATTGTCTTTTAACAGTCCATTAGACCCAGTTTCCAAGTCAAAAAGTGGCCACAATTGAGATGCGCATAAAGTACTATATGTAACTCAAGAAATAAGTCGATTCTTCCGTAGGGTGATACTGCCCTCGCTTCGCTCACCCACGGAAAAAATATTCGACTTTTTGTCCTTGTTACATAATGTCCTATTCTGTTTAAGTTTGTATGTATCCTGTTGGTTTAAATAAATGATTTAATAAAATAATATGAACTTTAAACATACCCTCTCGATCTCGAGATCGGTAAATAAACAACATTTTAACCTATTCAAATATAAAACATAGTTTTTAATATTCTGCGATGAGCAATACCATTTTTAATTTTTACTAGAGGAGTGGAAACACATGTATGGGGATACATTTTAAACAGTATTGCATGATATTTTAGGCACTGAAACCTAATTTTTGTGTAATCATTGCTCTTGAAAAGAGAATGCTTTTATCAATCACCCTTATATCACTTTACAATTTGGAAATTATACATATAAATCATCACTATCTTCGATAATTCATAACATTGAAACAAACTAACATTCTTATATAAAATTAAGCTGATATTAAATCTCTTTTCGTTTACATTTATTTACTTTTTGATAATTTTCCCAGCGTAAATACTTGCAGAATTATGATCAGAAATAGAAATACCACTTTTTATTAAAATAATGCACAATTGCAGTCAATTATATCTTATACTGGGAACAAAAGTCCATTGGAGTAAACGAAGTGTGCTAGACATAATTTTTAAGCCGTCTCGTTAATTGATAGATTGTTAATATGTGATAGTTGACTAATTTTTATAATGTCTTTTTATACAGAAACTTTGCGAAAGCATCCTTCCGTGCCATTTTTAAATAGAATTTGCATGAAGGATTATAAAATTCCAGATTCTGATTTTGTCATACCAAAAGGTATGGGAATAATCATTTCAGTTTCTGGACTACAACTTGATCCAAAGATTTATCCCGATCCCGATAAATTTGATCCTACAAGATTCAATAAAGATAATACAGCAGCCAGACATCCTTATGCATTCTTAGCTTTTGGCGAAGGTCCGAGGATTTGCATCGGTAAGTACACATAGAGCAATCCTCTACAAATTATAAAACCTGAACCTTATATAAATATTATAATTTTAATAACAATAATTTATATTGCACTTTTTAGGTAAACGTCTAGGAATCCTTCAGAGTAAAGTTGCATTGGCGACATTACTATCAAACTTTAAGTTTTCCGTGTGCGAGAAAACTCCGATTCCAAGTCAATATACAACGGACTCATTATTACAATCACCTAAAGATGGAATATATTTGAGAGTAGAAAAACGAAATAGACATAATTACTAATTTTCATAAAATGTTTTATAAGACTCTTTAAATTTAGTCAAGTAAGATGTACACTCGACGTTGAAAATATCTGATTCGAACTATTTACTTTTTCTTGTAATCCTCCAATGAGGTTAGCTAAACCGTGGATTCGATCCAATGAAATTGCAGTATATCAAGAAATTCAACTCCTTCGAATCAAATATTTTCCACTCGAGTGTACAAATATATTTAGTATTATAAATATTTAAATAAATAAGTACTACTCTACTAATTATAAAAAATATTGTAATATTATTTGTTTTCGAGAAACTGAAGTCATTACGTTGATACATAGCTTATTTTAACTTAAATGATTGTTCAAATACTTTTTTGTGATTATGTGTGCAAAGTTAGTGCGTTAAGTACTTTTCGAAATCGTCTTTAATGCGTAAACGTGATTTTGCACCCTAGTAAAAATAAGGTTACTTTACACAATACTATCGGTGCGTAAAATATTTTACACACTGATTTACGAAAAAAACTATAAATTTGAAAAAATTGAAAACGATTTGAAAAAATTGAAAACAATTTGAAAACATTGAAAAAAATTTGAAAACATTGAAAACAATTTGAAAACATTAAAAACAATTTGAAAAAATTGAAAACATTTTTAAAATTGAAGACAATTTGAAAAAATTGAAAACATTTTGAAAAAATTGAAAACAATTTGAAAAAATTGAAAACAATTTAAATAATTGAAAAACAATTTAAAAAAATTGAGAACAATTTGAAAAAATTGAAAACAATTTTAAAAAATTGAAAAAATGTCAAAAATATTAAAAATTTTGATAATTTTGAAACAATCGAAAAAACTTTGAAAGAATTGAAAATTTTGAAACAATTGAAGAAAATTTTAAAACAATAGAAGACAATTTTGTAACAATTGAAGAAATTTTGAAAAAGATTGAAGAAATTTTGAGAATAATTGAAGAAAGTTTGAAAAAATTGAAGAATGTTTGAAAAAATTGAAGAAAATTTGAAAAAATTTAAAAATATTGAAGTAAATTTGAAAAAATTGAAGAAAATTTGAAAAAATTTAAAAATTTGAAGAATATATAAAAATTAATAATTTTCTTTAATTTTTAATTTTAAAATTTTTTATAATATTTTTAATTTTTTTTTTAATTCCAGCTGGTCAGATTCGCGAATGTCGAATTCATGTCGCCGAAAATCCTACTTAAGAGGAGAGGGGGTACCCTCTCTCTCAGCTGGTCATCTTACGCCCGGACACTGAAAAAAGGAACAGAGAAAAAAACAGAAGAATAACATTAACTACTATATCTATATAGCAAAAAATATAAGGAACAACGTCTTGTGTCTCATATCGATAGATACAGTAGCTAATGTTATTCTTGTGTTTTTTCTTTGTTCCTTTTTAAGTAACCGGGCCTTTACACACACATGCACACCTTCTTATACAGATATACACATATATCCTTCTATTCTCTTATTCGCAATATTCGTGTTTCGCGCGAATTAGCTTATGAAGTGTGTCGCAAGTATACCATATACTTTTATTCGATAAATTTGCCTATACTCGGGACATTACAGTACGTGATAAGAAAATAGTGGTAAATAGTGAGGGCTACAACGGATTAAAGGTTGTAGTGAATGGAATACTGTGAGAGATACATAACTTAGAACTTGGACTATAAATGATAAATTAGATCGCGTTTGATTACTTAATACATTGCACAAATTTAATATTAAATAATTTTAGGAAACAAATACGTATAGTAATAATATGTAAAGGAATACAATTCTTCGCTCATATAGTTTTTCTTTCAAAAGTGTTTAAAAAATAAATTATTTGTGGTTATGCTAGATAACATTCATTGTTCCGTCTAGGTCTCAGTACCTCGGATTAAATTAAACCCATGAAATCCCATTAAATTGTACAAATATCCGATAAAAATGAAGAATTTGAATAGGAATTTTGTCCATTTTTGTAGGTTACAATGTGATTTAATTGATTGTTTTGGAAACTTAAATATAATTGTATATATCCGTATATAACCATATATAAAAATATATGGTGGATATCAAGCAAAAAATAGTTATCTCGTAAATAACCAATCGTTCCACGGAATTATTGTAAAATATAAGCAGGGACAGTCAAGTGAGAAGGGAGATGTCCGTTTGTTACACAGGGCTCTTCATATCAGCTACGCGCACATGTTGTGTATACTAAGATAAAATAGCAATTACTGGGACAATGTAAAAAGTGTGCCCTATACTGGAATAATAATAATGATAATATTGATTATTTATTACATCTTAACATAAATCATGAAAGTAAAAATTATTTAATATTTTTTATAATTTCTTCTTTATTCAAGCACTCTATTTATTTCTGTTCTGGAAAGTTATACATTTCAAAAATAATATTAAAAAGTACTCTTCAAAAACTGTGTATGAATCATGTAGGAACTCGCCATTTTGCTTGTGTTTCATGAGTGTTAGAATAACTATTGTAGCCTTTGAATTAATGAAATTTTGCACAATAATGTACATACTAATGTTTCTACACATTTTTGGTGAGTTTATAAATAACATTGATACTTAGTTTAATGATTTTAATAATTGCGTATTTAAAAATTACATGTCCCAATTTGAGGCTAATTGCTTTCTCAAAGAGAAAGCATTGTTCTAATAAAAAAATTTGTTTCTCATTTTTTAAGGTAAAAACATACTATATGCCTTGGCGAGTTCGAATAAGCTACTCTCAAAAAATGTCCGCTGTATGGATGAGTGTGTGTGTGTGTGTGTGTGTGTGTGTGTCGCTCATCCGCGTTTTAATATTCAGAAGTAAAACTTGACCAAACTGTGCATGCACGTTCGTTATCCATGTCTAGGAGTGATTTTAAAGTTTCAGCATAAAAGGTCGACTTATTTTCATTTTATAGCCATTCTACAAAAATTAAAAATTTGTAAATTTAGGTTTTTTGAAATTTTTACTGAATATTAGTTTCATATAGCACTATAATTCTGTAAATTTTCAAATCGCAAGATTTATCGCTTCTTAAGAAAGAAATAAATATAATGTTAAAAAAATTCATTTTGTTGGATAACGACATCTTAAATAAGACTTTTTATATTTTCCTTTGAAAGTTAGGAGTGATAATTTATTACATATAGAGATATACTTACTAAAGACATTGTCAAAGTAAAGTATGCATTAAAGTATGCATAATATAAAACACTGTAGAAAAGTAATAGAAAACGTCAGATATAATGTTTAATATTATTGATGAATATTACTAAATAACTGATATCTGGGCAACACAAAACTTTTAAAAAACATTTTAACATCAATAATTTAGTAAAATAAAAGTCTTCATAATCTGGACAAAGAACTTAGTCAAGAGATAGTTATAAGCTATCTTTCTGGAAATTTTCAAAAGGAACAATGCCGTTTCACTAAAGTTATCGTACGACATTTATGCATTAATTTACGTTTTTCAGCAAGTGAATAATAATTTTTTACTTCAAGTTTTGGAGGTTAAATACTGTATCATACTAGTCAGATGTAGTCAAAAAGTTATTGATATGTAAAATATATTTATAACGAATAGTTTTCTAAAATTATGGTGAGTTTATTCAATAAAGCCACTATTTTTATAATAACACTGTTTTCATTAACTTGTTTCTTAAGGAGGGATCTTGTTTAGGAGGTCCAAAAAATCGATTTTTTTGTATTGTTTAAATCGATTCCTAAGACATTCAAAAATATGTACACAAAAATATGTACACAAAGTTACAGAGTCCAATTCTAAATATTTCCGAAGATACATAGCCTAAAGCAGAGGGGCGTCATAACAGTTGCAGTAGCAGCAGTCTCCGAAGCACTTGCCAGTCACCTAGAAGCAACATAGCATTAGCAAGAGGAGATTACAGTGGTATACGAAACACTAATCTCACCTGATAGCAGTGGCAGTTGAAGAATGCAGTGTAGTAAGCTGCAAGTAAATATAACCTCTTCGATGTTAACCGTGTCTACTGCTCCTGCTGCAAATACGCAGTCCTGGGCCTCGCAGCTCTCGTCTTCGTGCCCCTTGGTCAGTACAGTTGTCCAGATGCACCTCCTGCTGCATCCCTCGTCGTACTTCCTCGTCTTGGCCACTCGACCTTCCTCGTCCTCCCCAACACCGTCTGCAAGCCGTCGACTGCGTGCCATATAGCGTGACGTCACCGCGAGCAGACGCTCCCCTTTCCTCCTTCTTACTTCTCTTTCTTCCTCACCAGGCGCATGCGCTGCGCCCTCAACCGGGCTCGGTCAGCACTACCGAAACCCGAGTGTAGCGCCGCAGGGACGAAGTGACAGCCTCGCTCACTTCGAACTGAGCCGCGCTCACATGACACTCGTAATTTTTTACCTGCTCCGTACGAAAGCATTCGAATTAGCTTGCTACGGTTCGCGAACCTATAACCGCTTTCCGTACCTCGACATTATCGTCGATCTTCTCGTGTGTGCCAACCAACTGGTATTTTTGAAGGCGGCCACACCGGATTTGGAAAAGAGTAAGTTGCACAGAGTATTATTGTGCTTACAAAGTATATATATTGAAAACTTATCGTCGCGTGCGTGTCGAGCCTCGCGTCGCTCGCCGTCTATACGCCTGTATTTCACCGCCGTATATTCAGTAGAATTCGCGTCCCTGAGTATTAACTTCTTCCCCTTTCGATTATATACCGTTTCCCACCGTATCGCCGTGCTCACCGTAGTTAGTTTAGACTTATAAATAATTCTATGTGACGATAGAACACTTGTAAAATCGTGCTGCGAATTCACGCAGCTGGCGCTCAACACCTTGTACATAAATTGAATAAACCTCAAGTGTTCATACTTTTATCCTAAATTCCTGTGTCGTAATTTATTTAAAGCCTCGTATAAATATAATGTTATAGACTGCGTGTGCGGCGCAATAATCTTGACTAGTATAGCTAAAACTATTGTCATAACCTGAAAAGGTTGAACGGTCTTTTAAAACAATATTTAGAGTTTGTAGTAGTATCGTGTTGAGTCAAAATATGGTTTATTGAAGTATAAAAGGTGTATAACACCTCTCTGTGTAGGTGTTTCTACGTTGCTACTTCTAGCATTAACGGTTAGGTTTGTTCTGATTCTTGGTGAGTACACGTTGTAAGAATATCATAGCAAGTTATACGAAAGGTGAAAAATCGACCTTCGAACGTACTTCGAAGCCGCGTAAACGTAAATTTCACGGTAATCGATTCACAACTCGATAAGAAGATGAAGAGTTGGATACTAGCAGTAGTGCGAGAAAATTGTCAACTGCGAGCACCGAAGATATAATTGTAAATCCACTTCATTGTTGTAGACTTTAATTTTTCACATTTTTCATGCGATAACTGATATTGTAATCTGCAGATCGTGCAAATAAAACGTAACATTTGCAGAAAGTGGACATCGAGGCTTAGATTTTAAAATTGTTCTATTGTGTATGTTTGGTCGAAGAGAAATCAATTCAGGCCTGTTGATAAATACCGGTTGCGAAATAAATAGACGGATCGTGTTCGTTATAAGGCTTATTGGTATTGAATGAGAAGGCATCAATATGTTTTATAGTCTCATGGATCTGGGTCAAAGCTTGTCGAAATCAACGTATGATAAGATAGTGCAGCATCTTTACTCAGCGTCGGACTCGATGTTCAAAATTCTCAGTAAAAAAGTTGTCAAAGAGGAGCGAGAAAAGAATGTAGAAAACGGAAGAACCGAAACTCATTTGAAAGTGCGCGGCGATGAATCCTGGAAAAAACGTGGCTTTACTTCATTGGACGGTGTAACAACACTCATTGCGTACTACTGTAGCAAAGTAGTCGACCTTATCGTGAAAAGTGCATACTGTCACTCTTGTACCCTAAAAAAGGAAACATTAGACGACGACGACTTTGAAGAATGGTATGAATAACGCAAATCATGCTCCTCAAATCACGAAGGTTCAGCAGGGAAGATGGAGGTGGATTCGATCGTGGAAATGTTTTGGAGATTCGAAGAAAAATTTGGTGTGAAATATACAAATTACATCAGCGATGGCGATTCTAAAACTTTTGCTAGTATTCCGAAGATAAATCCATATGGTGACGATTGCCCTGTTACAAAAAATGAGTGCGTTAGACACGTACAAAAACGTATGGGTATGCAACCCCGAAATAAAAAAAAGCAAGAGAAGCTCGGAAATAAGAAGCGCCTGACGGAAAATCTCATTAAAAAGCTACCGATCTATTATGGCTTGAGATTAGAAGAAATATTAATTCTGACCAAGAGATGAAAAAAGTTATAATAGCAACGTTGGATCATTATTGTTCCACAGATAAATCTTGTCGGCACGCGAATTGTCCGGCTGGCGCCGAAAACTGGTGTGAATGGCGCAAGGCTGAATTCATGAATCAACTGGAATCTTTTAAGCATCCTGTTCGATTGATTGACGAAAAAGTTGAGGAGAACATTCACCCAATCTATGAGGAACTTTCAAATGATGAACTTTTAATGCGATGCTTAGGTCGTCATACGCAAAATTCCAACGAGTCGTTCAACTCGACAGCCTGGCGCATGAATCCGAAACATCTGCATTCTAGTCAAAAAGTCATTGAAATTGCCACCTACATGGTTGCAGGTATGTTCAATGAAGTGTATTCTGCGGTTTTGAGTACCATCCAGTTGCTGAATGCGAGTATTGGCCAGCAGTGCAAAATATTTGCTGATAACGCTGACGCGCAACGGCTCGAGAAGAAAAACAGGCACCACTCATTTTCCAGCAAGGAAGCTCGTACGGCTCGTAAACTCGAGAAAATGCATCAAAATGAGTCTTTTAAGGAAGCTGAAAGTCTATTGTATGGATCTGAGATAAATGATTAGTCGATTATTACTTATCGAAAACTTTGAAGCGCGTTTTCTCCAGTTTTCATTTTTACGATTTCTCTAAATTGGCGGGCGTTATTGCAAAAAACTAAACAACCTATTAGAACGATTCGAAGCTTGTTATCTTCAGTATTGTATCTGCTTCAATTTGAACTAAAAAGATTGTTCAAAAAATCTTTTTAAACGATTTTTTAGCAAGTTGAAGTGATTTCTTTTTTTATTTTCAAAAAGCGCTTTTGTTACATCTAGAAAAAGTTAAAATTTCATAATTTCTTCCGGTTTCTCTTAGTTCACTCAGAAGTAAAATACATGAAAATTAAAATTATTTTTTATGTTTCTGTTTTAGACGAGAATTACGAGCTGAATCTTTCTGAATGGAGACTTCAGTGGCGAGGCGCTCTACGAATATGCTTATAAATCTGCTGTAATTCAGTGTTTCATGTTATAAATATTTGTTTGTTAAGTTTAAATACACATGAAAACATCCCAAAAAGTTCGTTATGCTGTTGTTTTTTTTCCCTTTCAAAAAAGTTCGCTCAAAAAAGCTTTCTTTAGGCTTTCTAAAGCAGGATACACCCTTAAACTTTAATTTTATCCTCGCGCACACCTGATTGATGACTCTGGCTAAAATTTTAGGAGAATATTCTTCGAAGTATTTAGAATAAAAGTGTATATTTTATTTGTGAAATTATTTTGAACAACTTTATTATTAAATCCATTACACGTAAAATTATTTTAAAACTAGTGTTTTTTAAACAAAATCATAAATCAATAATGTTTCATTTTTTTTTTAAATTAATAATAAATTTTAGAGAAAATGAAAATGCATACATTTTTGTATATACTTTAAAGAACATATCTTAAACTTTTCGATCCATTGCAAACAGGTTTTAAGCCTTACAACAGCACTGATACAGCCCTGCTGAAGCTCGTGGATGACATTAAGAATGGTATTGATTCTAACAGAATGAGTGGAAAGCAATTGCTCACTATTCTTTTAATGTTTGACTTCAGTAAAGCCTTCGACACTATATCTCCATCGAAGCTACTTAAGTAGCTGCTCAGGTTGGGAATGTCTAAGATGGTAATCCGCTGATTTATGTCATATATCACTGGGCGTAATCAGAAAGTGGTTACGAAATCTAACGGAGAATCAGATTGGCACGCAACCAATCTTGGCGTACCACAAGGCTCCGTTCTGAGTCCCCTGCTGTTCAGTATTTACATAAACGATCTGCGCGAAATCCTTACAGGGAATGTGAGTTACCTTCTGTATGCAGATGACCTTCAAGCCTTCACTCAGGTGACCAGAGCAGATCTTGATGAGGGCTTGCGACGATTGTCAGTAGTTGCGCGAGCAGTATCGGACTGGGCTAACGATAACGGCTTGCGCCTCAATATTGGGAAGACTAAAGCAATTATTTTTAGGTTAGATGCTAATGTAAATAAGGTTAACAAAATGAATCTTCCTGGTATTGAGGTGCAGGCTGGAGTGACGATCCCTTTCTCCGACACTGTAACAAACCTCGGTGTTGCTATGATGTCAAAATTAACATGGAAGCCGCAGATTGATGCGGTGAGCAGAAAAGTAAATCGAGGGCTACACGGGCTTCGATCTTTACGGTCTAGCACTACCGAGGAACTACGCGTGCGGCTAGCGTGCGCACTTGCAGTTTCCCATCTGGATTATTGCTCATTGATCTACCTTGACGTGACGGGTGAAATAAAATCCCGGCTCCAAAGATTGTAGAATTCCTGTGTGTGGCACATATGTGGTGCTATAAGGGACGAGAACATCACTCCCTGCAGGAAGCAACTTGGCTGGCTAAATATCGAAGGAAGAAGGGCGTACTTTGCGGCGGTTCTGCTGTATAAAACAGTTCGTATGGAGAAGCCGCCGTACATTGCGGCCTTTTTTCTAAAATATCAGGCTGGGTTCTAAAAAAATAATTTCTAAAATATCTAGTTCCGGAGTCGTGCGCGAACGCGGGCCTGCATTCTCATAGAGCACAGGGGGCACGACTCTGGACCTCGAAACCCCGTGGCATCAGGTGCATATATTCACTTATTATTATTATGAATATTATAAGTGCCAAGTAGTAATGGTAAGCAGCAACGCTGCCTGTAGGGCAACAGCTATCACATAGTCTTTATGTCGGCTGTAGACGTGCTTGCATCACCATAGCTATTATAACTACTTGTTGGGATAAGCTATCCGTAGCTATGTAGTCCATAGCATTGTTCGCACAGTCACGTCATCTTTATCTATTGTTTGCGAGATGTATCCAATCCTCCTCATAACATCCAATTTCTCGTAGAACCATTTTAATATTGTCCTCCCGCCTTCATTCTCGATCTACCTGGTGTTATTGCTCTTGTTGGCTTCCCTACGAGCACTCTAAGTGCTGCTCTTTCATTTCCCATCCTACCTACATGCTCAGCCCACCCTCGTCTTCGAGATTTAATCACTCTGATAATGTTTAGCTTCCCGTATAGCTCGTGTATATCTTGGTTATGTAAAATTCTCCATTCTCTAGTAATCTCATCTATTTTGCCTCCAAATATCTTTCTAAGGATTCTATTCTTAAGTACTCTAAATCTATTTTCTTCCCGTTTGGTTAACGCTTACGTTTCGCATCTGTATAGAAGTACTAGCATTATGATTTTTCTATATATTTCTAATTCAGTCTTTCGCAATAGCAATCGTTATTTTAGTAAATTATTTATCGAATATAGACATGCATTTCCTTAATGCAGCGTCTTCTTGATTTCTTTATGAGTTTCATTTTTGTCGTCTATTATCGTGCCAAGGCTGTTGCAACGCCGTTACCCTAAGCGGATCCTGGGCGTAGTCGTCCAGAGCGGACGGGTGGGTGCCTATCACCACTACACAGCGCGTCCTCAGGTTGCGGATAGAAGAACGACCCCTGAGAAAGAGGTTAGCTGCGAATAAAGCAAATAAGCAGTCGCGGACAGCCGATAGGCCCAGGCGTGGGTGTGATGAGCCCGCACTGGCGAACGCATTCATCTAGAAACACTACGCAAGCACCGCAACAACTACAAACACTATACAAAATCTCCTATCTTACTTTCTTCTTCTACCTTACTCTGTAATCTATCTCTTTTACCACACATTTCAAACAACAAATGGGCCAAAAATCCTGCTGTCGTGGAGGATACGGGAGCGATGACAACTGCCCTGAGAGGGGATGTGTAGAATGATTCGCCACCTGGTCTTACATGGCAACGAAGCCAGCGAAGGCGCGCTGCCTTGCAGGGGGGCGTTAGGATATGAGAATGAAACCGAGTGTGTCTGACGACGAGTTGACTATGTCCTCGCCAAAGTCGGAAAGCTCTCATACTTAGTTCTAGGGAGGTATGAGGGTTATCACCCCTAGACGGATCGACTCACCTGCGATCGGAACAGGATCCAAAACGCGCGGGTTTAACTTACTAGCATGGCTCAAAGAAAACAAAACCAAACCAAAAGAAACTTAAGGGTGGGAACCTGGAATGTACGCAGTCTACACAGAGCGGGCGCGTTCCGGGAAATCATAAATGAAACTGAGAGGTACAATTTAGATTTGGTAGCAATACAAGAAACCCGATGGAAAGATAATGCGATGCTAGGATCCGGTAACTTCACCTTTTTATATGGAGGCGCGAGCGGGCATTCTCTAGGCACCGGATTTCTTGTTAACAAAAGCATCATACATTCCGTTAAAAGTTGCAATTTCGTGAATGACCGACTCTCGTATATCATTATCGAAGGAGCGTGGTATAATTACGTGGTTATTAACGTCCACTGTCCCACGGAGGACAAAGAGGAAGAAGTCAAAAATCTTTATTATGAAACTTTAGAGCAATTAATCGACCAATTCGCGACTTACGACACCAAAATAGTAGTGGGGGATTTCAATGCTAAAATAGGGAGAGAGGAAATGTTTAGGCCCACCATAGGCAAAGAAAGTCTGCACGAAACCAGCAACGATAACGGTATTATGGTCATAAATTTCGCGGCCGCAAAAGATCTTATAGTCAAGACCACGTGCTTCAAGCACAAGGATATACACAAGGCAACATGGACATCGCCGGATGGGGCCACGCACAATCAAATCGATCATTTTCTTATTGATAAGAGGCGCCACACGAATGTACTCGACGTAAGGACCTATAGGGGGGCGGATTGCGACTCAGATCATTATCTAGTAGTGGCCAAATTAAGAGCCAGATTAGTAGCCGGTCAAAATAGTAAGCGAGCGAACAAAGTAGAAACCTTTGATATTAGAAAACTACGAAGCGGGGTAGAGCGAATCAAGTACCAAGTAGAAGTTAGCAACCGATTTCAGGTGCTCGAGGAAACGGATTAACAGACGGGAGTAGATGACGATCCGAACAGGTTGTGGGGGGCTATCGAAAAAGCTATAAAAGGGGCCACGAACAAAGTACTGGGTAAGAAAAAAAGGTCGAAGAGCAAACCATGGTTTGACGAAGAGTGCGAACTCTGGTTTGAAAGGCGCAAGAAGGCTAAATTAGATAGTGTACACAATGAAAGCGGTAGGGCCGTAGAAGAGTACCATGAAATAAGAAAGCAAGTGCGTGTGATTTACAGAAACAAGAAGCGCGAGTATCAGAAAAATGAAATTAGAAAAATAGAAACTAATAGTAGGGAAAATAACCCGCGCGAGAAGTACAAAGGAATAAATGCTATTAGGAAGGGTTTTCAGAGTAGATCGCAGTTAATGAAAGATAAGGACGGGAACCTCGTGACAAGCGAAAATGAACTATTGAAATTATGGAAAGATTATTTCGATAAGTTATTAAACGTGCATGAAAACTCCGAGGAAATGGGAGACGAAATCCACACTGCTGAACTTCATATGGACGAAACGACCTACAAAGAAGTAGAGGCCGCGATCAAAAAGCTAAAGAACAATAAGGCCGCAGGAAACGATTCTATACCAGCTGAACTACTTAAATATGGAGGCACCGCGCTTACATCTAAAATTTTTTATCTAGTATGTGCTATTTGGAGAAATTAAACAATACCAGAAAATTGGAAAGAATCCATCATCATACCGATCTTTAAAACGGGAGATAAAACAGACTGCAATAACTACCGGGGAATCTCACTTTTAGCTACCTGCTACAAAGTTCTGTCAAACGTAATACAGGCCAGACTCACACCATTCGCGGAAGATATAATAGGAGATTATCAGTGTGGATTCCGGCGCAACAGGTCAACGAGCGATCAAATGTTTACCATAAGACAATTATTAGAAAAAAAGTGGGAATATTGCGAAACTATACACCAGCTATTTGTGGACTTTAAGAAAGCGTACGACTCTGTCAAACGAAGCAAAATGTATGAAATCCTAGTGCTCCTTGGCGTGCCAAAAAAACTCGTAAAATTAATTCAAATATGTCTGAACGGAAGCACTGGAAAGGTCCGAATAGGCGGTAATGTATCCGAATCGTTCATGATACGCGACGGTTTGAAGCAAGGTGACGGGCTTTCAACGGTACTCTTTAACTTGATGCTAGAGCATGTTGTTAGAAAAATGCAGGCTAGCGAGCTAGGCGCAACACTCAACGGAACAACGCAGATTTTAGGCTATGCGGATGACTTGGATATAGTGGGAGATAACGGTGAAACTGTTAGAAATGTAGAATACACAAGTATAGTGTGTGAGCACTGGTGTAGCGCTGTACTGTGTGCATCTCATATGCGAAGCGTCATATATGAGATGTGTTGGCGTTCGGCCATCAGTCCCAAGAGGGAGCTGCGCACAATCCCGCTTCCCCTACTCACTGCACGTTGATCGCTCGTCAGAGACGGATGTGTCTGTGTTTATTTCTCCAATAAAGTTCCTTTTATACTACTCTGTGTGTCCATTTATTCAATAGGTTATGGGCCCAGACACCCAGTTCGTACAAACAGGATTTTATGTATAAAGGGAGTCGAAAGAAAAATTGAACTAAGCCAGCCTACGTGCGAAAGTGCAAAAGTGTTCAAAATGGAGAGTGATCTGTTGAAAATTGCTAAACTGAAAAGTGTAGAAAACTGGAGTGTTTGGAAATTCCAAATTCGTGTGATTCTATTGTCTCACGAAGCTTTTGGAGTTGTGAACGGGACTCTAAAAAAGCCTAACGTTTTAGGAGCTGAGCCAACTGCCGTGCAAACAACGAAATACGAAACAGACTTAAAAGAATTTAATAAAAAGGACGGTGTTGCTCAAAAGTTTATAGTGACATCAATAGAAAGGCAACCAATGACGCATATACTTAACTGCCAGTCAGCGAAAGAAATGTGGGACAAACTCCATGCTATCTACGAAAATCGTTCAGACGCGAGTGTTCATGTACTGCAGCAAAAATGGTTCAGTTTCCAGAAAGAGCCGAGTGACGATATAGCAACCCATATTTCGAAGATCGAAGATTTATGTCACACGTTAAGAGGGCTAAAGGAGACAATATCTGATAGCATGATGATCACGAAGATTCTCATGACGCTTCCCTCGACTTATAATCATTTTCGATCTGCTTGGGATTCTGCTGCAGCTACTGAGAAAACGTTAGAGAATTTGACGTCGCGTCTAGTTATGGAGGAAACACGAATGTCCGTTCAAGAAAACTCGGAGAAAAGTGCCCTTATAGCTAGTAATAAAAGTAAAAATGAGTGGAAAAATACAAATAAGTTTAACGAGCACAAAGTGTATAATAACACGAGAGAAAAGGGCGACAACGACGCTTATAGAAGAAAGTCAAAACAAGCGAGCTGCTGGAACTGCGGGAAGGTCGGCCACAAGCGCCGCGACTGCTGGAGCCTTCCAGGAAATTCTCAACGGCCGGCGCAGCGCGACTCGCAACACCCCAACAACAACAAGTCGACAGAGGACAGAAAAGCCCTA
Organism: Gastracanthus pulcherrimus; assembly: GCA_949152435.1. Taxonomy (NCBI): domain Eukaryota; kingdom Metazoa; phylum Arthropoda; class Insecta; order Hymenoptera; family Pteromalidae; genus Gastracanthus; species Gastracanthus pulcherrimus. The sequence continues at coordinate 160,812,682 of OX424573.1, read as the reverse complement.
GTAGGAGAGTCGCTGATTTCTACGAATGGAGTTCAACAGTCAACAGCGTGGTTCTTGGATTCTGGAGCATCGCAGCATATGTCTAGTAAGCGGGAATATTTTACATCGATCGAGCGCACTGATCGTATACCGATTCGACTTGGAGACGGGCATTTATTGTACGCAGAAGGTATAGGTCGTATTAATGTATTAGCGTATAATGGAAAAACATGGGTAAGAAAATACTTGTCGGATGTTCTTTACGTGCCGGAACTTAAATATAACCTTTTTTCTATGGGAGCAGCGCTTGCAAAAAATATGATTTTTGAATCGAATAAAGTCAGATGTACCTTTTATAAAGATAATGAGATCGCGGTAATGGGAGAAAAACCCGAAAATAGTAATTTATTTACAATGAAAATACAAGTTGATAAAATTGAAAACTCATGTGTTGCCGAAGAAAGCGCGAATATACCTATTGAGAAAAATATGCTACAGGTGTGGCATGAGCGTTTGGCCCACCAAAACTTTACACATGTTAAGAGTTTTCTTAAAAATAATAACATTGGAGTAAAAGAATCAAATCAGTTCTGTGATGCTTGTGCTCTTGGTAAAATGCATAGAAGTCCTTTTCCACTCAGCGAAAATAGTACGACTAAAGTAGGCGAAATAATTCATTCAGACTTATGCGGGCCAATGGAAACTAATTCTATCGGAGGTTCTCGATACTTTTTATTATTCAAAGACGATTATTCGCAGTATGTTACTATTTATTTTTTGAAACATAAAAACGAAGTCAAAGATTGTTTCATTAATTATATGCAACGCTTGGAAAAGGAAACGGGCAAGAAAATAAATATATTGAGAACTGATAACGGCTTAGAATATGTTAATAAAGATTTGCAAGAAATACTTTTTAAAAACGGCATCAAGCATCAGAGAACTGTTGTTTACACGCCTCAACAGAACGGCAAAGCCGAGCGCGAAAATCGCACGCTCGTTGAAGCGGCGCGCACGATGTTACTTGCTAAGAATTTGCCGAAAAATCTGTGGGCTGAGGCCATAAACACAACAGCGTACGTACTTAATAGAAGTAGAAAAACTAGCATTTCGAATAAAAATCCGTATGATTTTTGGCATGGAAACAAATCCCATTTTAACAATTTTAAAATTTTGGTACTGAGGTATATACTCATATCGACAAAAGTCATAGAAGAAAATGGGATGCTAAATCTAAAATTGGTATTTTTGTCGGCTATGATAACTGTACGAAAGGTTATAGGATTTTGATGAGTGATAAAAATAAGATAGAAATATTTAGAGATGTTTTATTTAAAAATGAGTTAAAATCTAATGTTATAGAAACAAAGGATAGTGAGTGCGAATTTTTTATCTTTGAGGCACCTTATGACATCAACCAAACCGAAAAGACAGGAGTTAATTTGCCAGAAGTAGTTAATGATAGAGTTGATAATTTAGAGAACGATAATAATGCAGATAATAATTTAGACAATGAACGCGAAATTGCAAACGATTTAGAAAATCGAAATAATATACGTGAAAATTTTGAAAATCAATATGTTCAACCTGCTAATATTGAAAACCAAAATGTAAATGAAAACATAATTGTACCCGAACAAAATGTAAATGAAAACATGATTGTACCCGAACAGCGATATAATTTACGAAGTCGCAGAAATATACAACCACCAGACCGTGGTGATATAGTAACCGAATATATGTTTGACTTCGAAACAGCTGAGGATTTATTAATCGCAGACTTTGATGAACCAAAGAATTATAAGCAAGCAATAAATTGCGAAAATTCACAGGCTTGGCGAACAGCTATGAATGAAGAAATGTTAGCACTTAAAGAAAATAAAACTTGGATTTTAATCAATGCTCCAGTTGATGCAAAAATACTTTCTAATAGATGGGTTTATAAAATAAAAACAAATCGGGATAAAAACAAAGTTAAATTTAAAGCACGCCTTGTGATAAAAGGTTTTCTTCAACAGAAAAACGTAGACTATAAAGAAATTTTTAGCCCCGTGGCGAGATACAATTCGATTCGAATTTTCTTGGCTACAATTGCTTCACAAAATATGCATTGTATGCAATTTGATGTAAAATCAGCTTTTTTAAATGGCGATTTAAATGAAACCGTATTTATGCATCAACCCGAAGGTTTCGAAGACGGGTCCAATAAAGTATGCTTATTAAAAAGGAGTTTATACGGATTAAAACAATCTGCTAGGTGTTGGAACACCAAATTTACAAAGTGTTTAGAGAAATTCAATTTGTATCCTAGCGATGCTGATCCGTGCGTTATTATAAGTAAAGGCGATAAAGAAAAACTATTTTTAATAATTTACGTTGACGACGGCGTGATTGCGTCAAAAAGTAAAGAGAGATTACATTTATTTTTAAAATATCTCACAGAAAATTTCAAAATAACGTATGATTCTCTAAAAATATTTTTAGGTTTAGAAATCAATACTTTGTCAAACGGTTCTTTGTTCGTAAACCAAAAAACATATGCTGAAAAAGTTGTGAATAAATTCAATTTAGATAGCGCTAATAGCGTAAAAATACCAGCTGATCCAAATAGTATTTCTACTATTTTTGAAAATGGTGGGAATGAGAGTGCGAACAATGTTCCATATAAAGAAGCTATCGGCAGCCTCATGTTTCTCGCGATCATAACTCGTCCAGACATTGCATTTGCAGTGGGAGTGCTTAGCCGATATGCTGAAAATTCATCGAAAATTCATTGGAATGCGATAAAAAGGGTGATAAAATATGTTAAGGGAACGACAGGGTACGGTTTAATTTATAATAGTAAGAATGATTGTTCAAAAATAATATCTTTCAGCGATGCAGACTATGCAAATGACCATGTAACGCGAAAATCAGTCTCAGGTTTTATTGTAAAATTGGGTGATAGTCTTGTATCATGGGGATCTAAGAAACAGGTCTCTGTTTCTCTATCCACAACAGAGTCTGAATTTATTGCGGCGTGCACTGCTGCACAGGAGGTCATATGGATAGAAAGATTGATTAAAGATTTATGCGATGATTGCAAAATACCTGTGCTAAATATAGACAATCAAAGCGCGATACATTTAATAAAGGATTTGCGTTACCACTGTCGATCAAAGCACATAGACATTAAGTACAAATTTATAAGAGAAAATTATAATAATGGCTTATTCAATGTTGAATATGTTAACTCAACAAATCAACAAGCAGACATTCTTACAAAGGCATTGCCTGTAAAATCATTTGAACACTTGCGAGATTTAATTCATGTACGACCTCATCTATTGTAATTTGCGCAAAAAGGTAAAACAAAAAATGTGTATTTGCACACTTGTATATCCTAAGTGGGAGTGTTAGAAATGTAGAATACACAAGTATAGTGTGTGAGCACCGGTGTAGCGCTGTACTGTGTGCATCTCATATGCGAAGCGTCATATATGAGATGTGTTGGCGTTCGGCCATCAGTCCCAAGAGGGATCTGCGCACAATCCCGCTTCCCCTACTCACTGCACGTTGATCGCTCGTCAGAGACGGATGTGTCTGTGTTTATTTCTCCAATAAAGTTCCTTTTATACTACTCTGTGTGTCCATTTATTCAATAGAAACGGTGGCAAGAAATGCGGAAATCCTTATAAACGCGGCTAAAGACACGAGGTTAGAAGTGAGAGAATCGAAAACGAAATATATGATCATGGAGAAACTGGGCATTCGCGAAGCAGAGGGGGATCTCAGAGTCGGAAATTTCATTTTTGAAAAGGTTAGCGAATTCAGATATTTAGGTACAACTATAAATGATCGAAACGAAATTAAAGCCGAGATTAATAAGAGACTTCAATCGGGTAATGCCTACTTCTACGCTGTGAACAGATTACTTAAGTTAAAGCTACTGTCGAAAAATGTCAAAATAAGGATATATAGGACTATAATAATGCCGGTAATCTTGTATGGGTGCGAAACCTGGGCGCTCACTAAAGCGGAAGAAAATCGTTTTAGGGTATTTGAAAATAAGGTTCTGAGGAAAATATACGGGCCAAAGAAAGATGAGGAAACTGGGGAGTGGAGGAAACTGCACAATGACGAGTTACATAATTTGTACGCGTCACCAAATATTAACAGAATAATAAAATCACGGAGACTAAGAATGGACAGGGCACGTGGCAAGAATGGGCGATGATCGTACAGCAGTGCGCATAATGAAAGGAAAACCGAAAGCAACGCGACCTCTTGGTAGACCTAGACGCAGATGGGAGGATAACGTAAAATCAGACGTAACTGAAATTGGGCGGGAAGGCGCGAAATGGATGGGGTTGGCACAAAATAGGGAAACGTGGAAGGCTTGCGTAGATGAGGCGATGAACTTTCGAGTTCGAAATGCCACTTATAAAAAAAAAAATTATCGTGCCAAGGTGTTTAAAGTCGTCTACTTTTTTGAAAATTTACCGAGACTTTCAAGTCGGTATCAGCGATCTCGGGTTCTGTTCTGCTAGTGACCACGTACTGGGTTTTCTCTTTACTTATTTCTAGGCCAATTTCTTTAGCTGTTTTTATTTTTTATTTCTTCGTTTTTTATTACGGTTTCTCTGATTTTTCCTATAATGTCTATGTCATCTGCGTATGCTAGTAATTGTGTTAAGGAGTCATTTATTATAATTCCCTCTTTACTTTCATGTATCGCCCTGGCCACGTATTCTTAAACTAAGTTAAGCAGGAGGTTTGATAGAGCATCTCCCTGCTTTAGTCCGTTGTGAATATCAAATGGCTGCGATAGGCTCTTACCTGACTGGACTATGCTCCGACTGTTATCTAGGCACATTCTGATTAAATTGACCAACTTTATTGGTATCCCTAGCAGTACTAAGACGTGAAACATTTTAGATCGTATGATTGAGTCATACGCTTTCTTGAAAACAATGAATAATTGATGTACCATTTCCCCGTATTCCCATTTTTTTCGAGGAAATGCTTAACCGTGAACATTTGGTCGTTTGTTGACCTGTTTCTTCGAAATCCACACTGGTAATCCCCAAGGATCTCCTCCGCGAGAGGTGTGAGTCTATCTAGCAGTACATTAGAGAGAATTTGGTAGCAGGTACAGATAAGAGCAATGCCTCTATAGTCATTACAGTTAGTTTTATATCTCCTTTCTTGTGTATTGGCACTATGATTAGGTCTCTCCATTCTTTGGGCATTCTTTTTCCTTCACATGGTGCAAATAAAATTATGAATTATTTTCTTAAGTGGTTCCCCTCCCTGTTTAAATAGTTCGGTTTTTTATTTATTAACTTGTTGATTGCCTTGTAGAAATCCTGTAAGCTAGGTTGCTCCATTTGTGATTCAGCAGTGTAAATTTCGTTATAGTCTAAGGCGACCTCATTCGCGATGTTAAGGTTAAGCATTCTTGCTTTTTGCCATTTTCTATTCCATACCTCACATTCCTCGTCAAACCACGGTTTTTGCTTGTTCTTTTTCCGCTGACCTAACACCGTCCTAGCAGCTTGTCTTATAGAACTTTCTATATTTTCCTAGGTACTTTTGATATCACTCCCTACTTCCGGATCGCCTAACCTATTGTTATTCGATACATCCAGTTTACTGGCAAGTTCCTCCCTATATCCAGTTGTAATTATCGGGTCATTTAACTTTTCGTGATTAAATTCCTCTGTTTGGCATGTTTTATTCTTATTTTTGTTTACTAGTAATCGACCCTAATCTTGGCTATAATAAGAAAATGATTTGAATCGCAATCGACTTAATGGTAAGTTTGAACGTCGAGAATGACAGCGTGCCATCTTTGGTCAATTAAAACGTGGTCGATTTGGTTAAGTGTGCGTCCACCGGGGCCCCTCCAAGTTACTTTGTACCTGTCGAAGTGAATAAAACATGTGCTTTTGACTATCAGATTGTTAGACGTGACAAAATTATTTACTCTCACTCCATTATCGTTACTCACGTCGTGTAAGTTTTCTTTTTCTATGGTCAGTCTAAAATGTTCCTCCTTTCCAATTTTCGCGTTAAAATCTCTTAGCAATATTCTTGCGTCATGGGTTGAAAATCTATCAAACACCTGCTCTAGTTTTGTATAAAAGGAGTCTTGGACTGTACCGTCCATGACCTCCGTTGGGCAATGGACATTAATAAATAGTACCATCGACTTTTGACGATTATGAACCCTATGCGATCATCAATAAGTTCAAAATTAATTCCCGTGCGCATTACTCTATTACTTACTAAGAAGCCCATCCCTAGCGGCCCTACCTTTTCCAATCGGCTATATAAAAGTGTGTATTTATTCATATACTTTACGTCCCGGCCTCCTCGTCGCCTAACCTCCTGTAGCGCTACTATATCTCATTTATACCTATCTGCCTCCCTTGTTAGCACCTCTATTTGCCAGTCCTGAGCTAAGCTACTTACGTTCCATGTGCCCACCCTTAACTCCGTTATAGTGCTTTTGCATGTTTCTTCCCGGTAGTCCCCTCCCGGACATCCGAATGGGGGACATCTTTATGTCCGTACTTATGTTTGTGAATGACTCGCCGCGTTGGATTACGTCGTAAATCCGGTGTAGGTTCATCACGCCTACCACCCGCACTCCGTGACATGTGTAATATTTGTAGATGCTCCGCGTTAGATGGTGTTGATGATGGATCCGGTGTACGTTCATCACTCCTACGACCTGCTCTTCCTCTCAGTTTGTTTTTTTTTAGGTTTAGAATTAGCCTAGAAGGGGGTGCATTACCGCCTCGGTCTCCTTTTTTGACCTGACGAGTAATGTTTATTAAAGAAAAGCGGTAATAAAGGGGTACTCAAGTTTTACGGCTGTGGGCTGTGCACCTAGACGCTGGGTATCTCGAGGTCCGCGGCCTCGCGAACTGATGCCTGCACAATATCTGCACACGCATTCACTGCACAAAGTATTGAATCTAAATGTAGTCTAATTGTGTGTCGTGCGACGTTTCTGTTCGGCAGCATTCCGCAGACTGGCATGTAACTGCTGGGGAATAAGAAACCCTCAGCTCCGCTGACTTTAAAAAATAATTAACGGGCTTTCGGCTTTCGCTGCGTTACTGTACATGGCTCTCGGGAATTTATTCACTTTCTCACAGTGATTTTTGGCTCGTGTTGCCTTCCTTCATAAGGTTGAGCATTCGTAATAAATAATTATTGAAAAGTCGTTGTTAGTTTTCCGGAAAAATAAAGTAAAATAAACGCGGGTTTGCATGAATTTCAAATAACATCATTTTAGATTATCGTGAAGATATTGTAATGTACAAATATAGTACAATACTGGCTTAAATCGATATATATGGAGAGAGAGGATGAAATAGAGGCAATGATAGAAGGAGAAAATTATAGGCGGGGATAGCCAGTGCCGATATGTGAGAGCAGATGAATCGAAAGACACTCGCAAATTATATCTTGAGGTGTAAGCACCTTTTGTTCCTGGCACCACGAGTCGCTAACTATACTCGCAATTTTCATCTCGAGGTGTAAGCACCTTTACTTACTGGCACAGCGAGTCGCCAAACTATACGCGCCGGTGAACATAGAAACAAGGCAAGGCTCAGGCTTCCAAAAGATTCTCGGAACTTTGGTGGACACGAATCTAATCAAGTATTGCGTCCCGATCATCGAGTCAACTCTCTTTTTTAATAATTGGTATACCAGAAGAAAGAAGAAAACGAGCGTCATGGAATAAAATACTTCAAGAAAGAAGAGTGTGGATGGATGAGTGGTGTGTCTTAATTTATGTAAGTGCGTTTATGATCTATAATCGACCCACGACTAAAATAAAAGAAAATCTCTAAGGAATATTGAGTGTGATTGTTATTATATTATTATTTTCATGTACCTTAATTTATAAAACATTACAATATACAATAAATTAAAAATGAGATAGCGTACATTTTTTTTTTTTAAACTCGCATAGCTTTAAATGAGAAATAAGATAAAATTTAGACAGTCTAGTACTATTATGTAATAAATTTTTCTGTAATGTATGTTGTACGTACCTCACGTATCTATTTTGTATTTTGTATTGCAATATTTTCTTTGCTTGTCACTGAATAAAGTTTTATCTTATCTTATCTTATCTTATCTTAAAAATTTCATCCGGATTCAAAAATTAGGTGTGCGCCAGGATGACTTTCCTCGTAACCCTATTTTTATTCAAAATTTAACACACTTCCTAAGATAACTCTAAATCTAAGAGAGGTAAATGGCTCTTTTTCTTCGAGTCTGATTAGTAATAGGGATTAGATAGGCTAATTTTAAAAACGACGGAGCACGTCCTAACTCTTTCAGAAAGCGGATAAACTGCTTTTTTAAAGGCACCTGTTTTTTTGTAATGATAGGCAAGCATTAAATAAATATCATTAAAGGCTCAAATTTAATTGATATCTGGTTTTCTTATTTTATTTCCTCACCATAATATGTATGCATGCGTGTAACTGTCTGATGTGATTCAATTTGGGCTACAAAGCTCTTGCCGTTTGACCCTACAACTCTAGTTTTTCTAGTCCAGTCGAGCCGGTAAAGTCACAAATAATTTAGTAAACTCATTTTCCTCTGCCTCAGGGGCACTGCTGAGCAGGTGGGTAATTTCCTTTTAAATCGGTGCCTGGCGCTCTTTTAAATGCGGCCTTCTGACGCAGCACTACTGTCTTCTTACCTATCATTTTATATTTTGCATTATACGCGGGATTCTAGCATCTTCCCCACAGGTGGTAAATCGCACGTTATCAGGTTATTTATGAACATGAAATATTCCACCTCCAAAAATTTCAGATCACAAGTCCGAAAAAATTTTAGAGAAAAAGTTACTTGAAAATTAATATTTTAATCCCCTATCTTATGGGAGTTGTACAATTTTATGCAGTAATATTATGATTTCTTTTTGCAAACACTGGAAGACCTACTGAAAAAATAAGATATAAAAGTATAAATTTCGTATTTTCTAATGACGAAAAGAAAGTAGGGAAAGCCGAACTTATTAAAAGAATATTCAGTATAGAAGTTCAAAAATGCTAATTTTCTTACCTTAAAGAGTGATTTCATGAGTCAAAACACCATTTAAATATAATTTTTATGGCGAAAGAAGTATAACTGTTTGTATTACAACAATATTTAATTATCTTATAATTCATAAATAAAATTATTAAATATTATTTACATACCTTGAACAAGATTTCCATAAACTTTTTTTGTGTGCACTCAATTGACTTCGGAGTCACGAATGAACCACCTTAATTTCGAACAATTTGCAGAATTTGTTAAACAAAATTATAACAATACTTCTATCAAAATGCCCAAGAAATGTATTCTAATACAAAAGAAATCATAGATCTTATTGAAAAAGTATACCCACAGGCACAAGAAAAAACTATTAAAACCAAATTAACCAAATTGAAAACTCATATTTTTGCTAATGAAACAAACCTGGAATACGCAGAAATAAACAAAAAACAGAAATTGTAGACAATACGGATACTGAACTTGAGTCTTATACAGATACTGATAATTAACATATAATTCTGAACTCATTAAATCGGAAATTAAATACCATTAGGAAATAAAATTGCAAGAACACTAAACTAAAAATCGAAATGGCCCCTCTAAAAGAACAAAACTTAAAAATGATATACTGGAATCCAAGGAGTATCTCGAACATGAAAGAAGAACTTCACAAAATCCTGATAGAATTAGACATTTTTGCCTGTGATCATTTTTTCTGGAAACAAGACAAATTTTTATAAACTATTCTCAGTAATTCTTAAAAAATTTGTTTGTTTTCTGAAAGATACAATTTTTAACGAAAAAGTAAATCATACAATTTTTGAATATGTCAAAAAGAATAAAATTACTGTAGGAAACAAAATTTTGTTGATCGTAAATTTTCAATATGATTACTTTTTAATACAAAATTTTATCGGCTTATAAAAAAGAATTTCTTTTCAATAGTTTAACTCTTGTCGGCTGCCTTACCTTGCGGTTGCAAGACAAGATACACTGCAGGTTGATCTCCCCAAAAGAATTTTCGATAAAAAAGCTTATACCGACATCATGTACGTAATGCATCAGCATTTTATCGGCGAAATCGCATAATAGGTAGGATAGCCGTGGTGAGCCATATTAAGTACAGGGGCCATATTGGATACACTCATCTTATATATATACATATCTTTATTATTCTACATGAACAGCCAATATACATCGATGGCAGAACAATTCATATCAGTTTGAGAAAGCACAGTGCCAGAAAGCAGTTGGCAGTATTTTTCTCAACACAAAGTTCAAAGTTCCGTGGATCTACCCATATACAGTTGAAGCAAGCTAGCAGCAGCGGCAGCGGCAGCGGAGGAGAAGCGTAGGAGAAGTCGCGAGAGCGAGAGAGAGAGAGAGAGCTAGAGTGTCAAGCAATCCGGGCCGCGCGCTCTGAAATTGAAAAGCACATCCAGAAGCTCAGCTTGCTATAGGTATGGCCCTGTGTGTGGGTGGAGGGAGGGAGGGAGGTGGTGGTGGTGGTAGTGGTAGCGGTGGTGGTGGTGGTGGACGCCAGCAGGGCGCCGCGACCGCGCTGCAGTGACAAGCCGAAGAGCGTGTCAGAGGGTAATCCTATTGGTGGACGGCGCAGCGTCGCGACGTCCGAGCGTCATTGGCCGGGGGGCGTGGCCTCGCGCTGCCTCCCCTTCCCTTGCCCCCTCCCCCGCCGCCGACGCCACTGCCGCGCGAGATCGAGTTGGCTTTGGCTCGATCTCCTGACAGGCGGGGGGTGGTAGAGCCCCGATTATACACCGCGGCACTGCTGCCGGCACAAGCGATACAACATGGCGGATGCGGAACTTTCCTCTCTCTCTTCCTCTCTCTGTCTCCCTCTCTCTCTATTCGCCCTCTTCCTCTTCCTCGTCTGTTTGACTCTGAGTATACGGCTTGAGGTAGTTCGTGTAAGAAATCATAGGTATAAGGAATTTTGTGAAATTTTGTATGCAGGAAAGTAATGGTAATATTTAGACATCTGCCAAATTTCAGCAAACTTTACCGTTTAGAGTCGAAACTAATAAGACTTGAAGTTATTGAATTTAAGATGTGATATATAGATGAAGCATGCTTAAGTAACGTACATTTTTAGGTGTAAATTCAATACAAAAATAGAGATTTAAAAAAAAAAAATTCAAGAGCGTTTACCCTGCGAATTTGTCATGACATAAAGTTTGTGTTAATACATAATAAAATAAATTTTAACTACGTTTTGGCTATGTATTAGTATAATAAATATATGTTAAGTTTATATTTAAATCTTACTAATTCGGTAAATTCTTACGAGATTAACTAATAAAGTCAACTTTTGGATTACAATTATTTTAAAGAGGGCAGTTGAGGGCAGTAATGCCCGTATTTGTAATTAAAAAAAAAGAAAGAGATAGTCGGGTGAACTTTTTTAATAATGTTTTTTTTTTCATTTTGACCATCTGTTAACTATTACATTATCTATCACTGGTCAAAATTGCAGAAAGCTTAGGCGTCACAATAAGCGAGATTTTCTACCTCAAAGTTTTTATATATAAGGTGTAAGGGCTACACGTATCATACATTAATGGTTCACTTTCATGTAATACTTAATTTTTTTTATAATTTATTTTAAGAACTAATATGCTACATTTCTATATTTATAGAATAACTATAAAAAAATTCTGTAGGAACAGAAATTGGATTTTTTAAATCCTTCAACAAGATTAGCGAAAACAAGCATTCGATCCAATAAGGTTTAAGTATTTAAAAAAGTTCAAACATATAATTCAAATACTTTTTAGTATACAATAAGAAAACAAAGTTAGCCATTCCATTTGAAAACTATAGCAAGTTATTTGAAAAATATAGCGATATAGCAAAATATCGCAAGTTTGCATTAAATTTCATAGCTACATGCATATAGTGATACACTACCATTGCCATTCAAAAGCTTATACTATTTTTCGATTTTATTGTTTTCGTGAGACTTTAACATTATTTATAAATGTTTCATGCTAAATGTAATATAAGTTACAGTTTGAAGTATAAATGACCCTATTATTTAGTGATTTAGAATAAAATTAACTTTTTACTACGATTGTAGCACAACTACCCCCTTACGAGAGAGAGAAAGAGAAAGAGAGAGAGAGAGAGAGAAAGTTTCTTCTCTCCTGTAGCGCCCGGCGCGAGACATGGATTTTCTCTCTCGAGGCGATTCCTCCTCCGCATTGGGTTGGGTTAAGGGGGAGGGAGGAGGTTGAAGGTTTATACGGAGCTGCGAAGGCATTTCAGGAGTCGGAAGTTCGATTCCAACGATTAATTATTTGTCCTGGCAATGGAGAGAGGGAGAGTGAGAGGGTGAGAGAGAGCGAGAAAGAAAGAGAGAGCGAAAGAGCGAAAGACAGAGAGAGATAGAGAGATAGAGTGGGAGGGAGAGTAGATGGAGGGATATTTTGCAAGCGCCCCTTCTTCGAGTTTCTCTTTGCCGGGTTGATAGTCGTAGTGATAGCAGCGGAGGAGAAGTAGGTGGAAAGGGTGAAAGAGGATGGCTGGCGGCGATTAACGCTGAACGTTAAGCCGTGCTTCGCTGAAAATCGGCTAATGCGTAGAGTGAGAATTTTCGTCTTCTCTCTCCATCTCTCTTTCTCTCTGTGAAGAGCTGCTACGTGGGTGGCTGTACATTTATATAGGATTGAGAGAGGAGGATGTCGCGAGACGCATGAGCTTGCGGTGATTACGCGGTATTCGAGGATGTTTCGATAGATAGGGGTGAAAGTTTTGCTATATACGAAATCTTTAGTTGGAAAGTTCCGAGTCTCAGAATGTTAGTACTGAAAATTGAAATTATTTCAATCACATCTCCAATGATATAGCTTAGACAAAGATGTAGGAAGTTAAGTATAAAAATTATGAGTTCATTGAACGTTTTGGAAGAAATTATTATTTGACCTTAAAATTTATATAAGTGTTTGTAAAAGAAGTTTTTATTTATGTTTTTGGATACTTCAGAATTTTTAGATAGCTATCTCCGCAATATTCCAAAAAACGTGAGGTATATATGTTACAGATTTATTCTTTAAAAGCGTACTCATTGCCTTAAGAAAGTTCGGGGACTTTAAATCGATCAATTTTTCTTCTAGTTAAAACTTATTAGTGTCGATATTTATATATGTGGAAAAGTGTACATTTTAGACATTAAAGTTTTTTTTATCAATAATTGTGATGTTGCAAACATAATTATTGCCAATTGAAAAACAAATTACTAAAAATGCAAAAACTTTTTCGGTATTCATACAATTTTTATGTTTGAAATCTTATTTTGTTTATTATTTATTGTTCATTTTTTATTCGAGATCGAAGTTCAAGTTAACTTTGCAGAGGTAATTAAATACCTGTAGGCATTAGACCTGGTTCTCTATAGTCATGATGCATCCATTCCAGCCCCATTCTGTTCCTCATTTCCCCATTATCCCCATTTTGGTTGTTAAGAAAGAGCTAATTATTTAATAAGATTACGTAAGTTCATATAAGTTTAGTTTAAATATAAGCATTTTCTTAGCAACCCAAAATTATTTTATAATTTTGGCGTCCAAAGGTATAAAAAAACATTTAAGGAACAAAGTATGATCTCAGGCATTAAACTTGTATGAATACAGAAAAAAATTTTGCATTTTTAGAATTATTTTTTTCAATTGGTAATAATTATGTTTGCAACATCACAATTGATGATAAATTTTTTTTTAATGTTTAAAATGTACACTTTTCCACATATATAAATATCGACACTGATACGTTTTAACTACGTAGAAAAAAAATTGATCGATTTAAAGCACCCGAACCTGCTTAGGGAACAGGCCTGGGTTAAACCAAAAAAAGATTTTTCTTTTGTAAGTCCAAAAAATTTTTGTGTTTAAAAGCAATCATTCTGAAAATTTATATACTATCAAAACTAAATAATGTCGTAAATCATACCGTTATAAACCCTCACAATCTTGATCGTACGAGTCACAATAAATCATTATCTTCAACACCATATTTATTAAAGGAACTTTGTTCCTCACACGATTCAAGGTTACGTGATGAACGAAAATTTTATTTTCGACGGTCATTCGACTCCTTTTGACATGTATTACAAAAAGAGCGGAACACTTTGTCGTAAAAATTCTTTTTATTATTATTTTCGACATCCAATCGATTTTCTGAAAAATGTTACTTAATATTTTCTAAAAAAATTGATTGGATCTACGAAACAGAATAGTAAAATGAAATTTAACGAAAAAGTGCTTCGCTCATTTTGTAATAAATGTCAAAAGGAGTCGAATAACCATGGAAAAGAAGACTTTAATTCATCATGTCACCTAGAATCGTGTGAGGAGCAAAGTTCTTTTAATAAGAATGGTGCGGAAAATAATGATTTATTATGACGTGTAGGATAAAGATTTTGATGTTTTACAACGGTAAAATTTAAGATTATTTTGTATTGATGGGATACAATTTTTTAGACTGATAGCTTTTAAACATAAAAAGTTTTCTGGACTCATAAAAAACCATTCATTTTATTAACAATAATAGTATTAAAATACGAATAATAATTGAAAAATGTCTCGGAAAATAAAAATGCAATAGGCACAAAAAATTCCTTTTCGCTTAACTGTATAGAAAATAAACGAAAATAAGCACCAAAAAATATCTTTACTGTCTCTTTCCCGAGATATGCTGATCCAAACACGCGCATAATATACACACACACCGCACACCACATACACCGCACACACATACATACACACACGTTTCTATAACTTTAACAAAGCTTTTTTTACTATCATAACAAAGCTTCCACTATGAGGAAGCAATTAATTAAACTAAAAATCCATTAAAACTCCCTCCTACCCCCCCTCGAAGCGACGTCTCACTCAACCACAAACTTCACCTTCCACCCTCACAATCCGCTATAAAACATAGTCGCAGTCCTTTATTTTGCCACCCCTGCATCATCCGTAGCAGCAGCAGCAGCAGCAGCCCCACCCCCGTCAATGGTCATTCGATTCTCGGCTCGCGCACATCTCTCTCCTTGACACCGTCTCCCCTCCCCCCTTCTCCCCTCGCAAGCTTTCCTCCCTGCTCTCTCGCAAACCCCAGCAGCACCAGACTGAGACGATCTGCGCATGCGCCCCCCGCGTTCTACCCCTACGACGACGCTGCCGCCGCAGCAGCACCGTGGCGCGTCAAACGTGCCGCCGCGGCTATAGGTTAAATCCTCGACTCTCTCTCTCTCCTTCTCTTTCTCTCTCTCTCTCTCTCTTTCTTTCTTTTTTTGTGCTAGCGAGAGTAAGAGAGAGAGAGAGAGAGAGAGTAGTTGCCTCCTGATCCCGCCTTCCAAAAGCGCCGGCGGACCAATCGCCGCGGCCCGACGACGCCCCCGAAAGTCGCGAGATCTCGAGGGTGTACGTGTGCTTGTGTGTGCGTGCCTGTGTGCAGCTGAGCTGGCTCGAAATCTGTTCTTTGACTTTGACGGGACCGGACGGAGGTTGCAGTCGCGCGCGCGCGCAAGTCTCGATTATTGTCAACGCTGCTGCTGGTACAGTTTTGTGGAGACGCTTAGAGAGCCTGCGCTTGGGATATACGCTTCTGACAGTGTCTTCTTGTGGAGAGGTGTTTCAGTGAGGTGGACTTTTTTGTGACTTTTGAGAGAGAGAGAGAGAGAAATGGGTTGGTGCGACGTGGACTTTGATTTGATGGATAGTTCGATGGATTAAGTGCCGACGGAACTGACGCCACAGTGCAGGAGGAATTGAGATAGTGAGGTTCCTGACTGCTGCTGGATTTTCGTGGATTTTAAATTGTTTGGGAGGGAGGAATATGTGCACTTAAAGGGAAAAATAACTTATCTGATGCTGTATAAAAGATTTATTGTGGTACGAACTAATTTATATTGTAAAGACTGTAGTTTGTTGTTGGTATTTTTCGGGGACGTGTGAATAGAAAACAATGATATGAACTGAATAGAGATAGTTAGAAGCTAGATACAGAAGTGATGTTGAATTAAAATGACTATTTACGGTATCGATGTGAAGATTTTTCTCCAAAATCGAGTTGGTTTGTTTTAACTTTCTTGCCGATTTATTTGATTTAATTATAGTGAAATTATCTTAAACAATCACAGTTTTATCACAGTGAATTTTCTGAAACGTTGAACAACAATAGCGCGGCACAAAAGATTGTATCGCTATCACTGCTATCACTTTCTATATACAGTAAATACACTATATTCTTTACGTATGGAGACATATTTGTTGTTAAACTCAAAATCTAAATGTTTTAATATATTTAGTATATAATTAAAAGACGAATAGTGAAATAAATTTATATATTATGAATCTAAACTTATATCTCAAAGTAGTCCAGGTCATTCATGGCGATCATCTCTATAAACAAAATAAAATTAATCTGTACTATTTAGAAAGAAAAAAATTATAAAATTATTCAAATTTGTGACGTAAAAATCTGTGGCAGTAGATACATGTCGAGTGTAGATAGACAATTACAGACAGTTAACTCGAATCCGTTTTTTTAACTTTGCCGTCGGTCAAGGATATCATATTTTTATTCAAGTTCATTTTATGTTCTCAATGTTAGTAAAAAATCCTCATTAATTATGTGAAATATAAAAAATAATATATTTGTAATTTTAAACTCAGCTGTAGATAAATTTATTTAGTGATACAAACATTGCAGTGTGTCAATCTAGAATGCTGGCAATATTATCAGTGAAAAAATTCATCTACAATAGAACATTAAATTTTAAATATTCATTGTTTAATTTGTATTTGCTAGAATTATTACCTTGAATATTTGCGGACGCAAATATTTGAAAAAATTAAAATTAAGATTTTGAAATAAATTATGCTTATAATATAAGTAAGTAGCTCAGATCTATTCAAACGTAGACCGTTCCAGTTCAAGCTCTATTTTAACGAGATTCACAAATTTTTTGTAGTGTGCTGCAAGTGAGAACATGAATGGTATCGTCACGATGGGATCGTCGGAAGAGCATCACATCAATCACCAGCACTCGCAGAACGAGACGAGCTCGGATCATCCACGAAGCCCGGCAAGCCCACTGAGCATTCGACATGGTAATCATTCATTACTTGAAAGTACTAATTTATTAAATAAAATTAAGGTATATGGCATAAATAAATGCATCATTAGACGTAAGAGGTCTAATGGACAGCGTGCACATATTGACGGGTAACATTAAAGATACAAGCTGTTATTAGAATAAATATTTCTGTTCATTACGACATTGGTACTTATATATTATATTATTGTGTATAAAGTAGGTATAGGGGAGAGTGACACATAATAGATTTTTACAAAAGTCAATCAATATTTTTGTGAATTAATGTTTCAAAACAATAATTAGACTATTATCTTCAAAACCTACATATAAAAATAATTATTGCAATAACATTACTAATATACATCATTATACTAAATCCACGAAACTGTTTATGGGGTGATTTATTGCTGCCATTTGATTGCTTTGCAAAGTACATGAACCAAACTCACTACAAAATCTCCAATTGGTTTTTTAAAATGAACCTTGAAGTTTGTATAAGTGGGAAAAATATGGGAAAACGTTAAAACGCATAAGACTAACCAAAAAAGTACCATTTTAAAGCTATAACTTTTTATAATAAAATGAGTGTAACAAAACCTAAGTTAATAGCTTATTTTCACGTTAAATTAGATAAACCATAGTTTAAAACTGAAAAATTAAATTTGAAGTAAGGTTTGTAAAGGAAAAAGTTAGTATCCATTAGAAAGAGCATGGTGATCGACAGGGTTGAATGGAAATTCAAACAATAATTTCGATTAATGTTCTCACGGCTACATTAAATTGCTATCTACAAATATACAGGATTACAGTTCGTAACCGTTACACAAGATAGCAATCAAAGCACATTATTCTACACACACTTCATCCAATCACACGCGTACATAATCCTCTTCTCGCTTCATAATCAAGATAAAAAATACACCGATAAAGACGTAAACTCTAAGAGTCAATTTGAAAATTACCTTTCGCGCGCGAGCGGTGCCCCGCGTATACACCGTAAAGTCCGCGCTAGAATCAAATTACGTGATCGAAATGCCAAGTACCGTCTTTGGCCGCCTCCCCGCCGCGCGTGCCCGTAAAATGCGCTACTCGCCCCCTCCTCGCACGGTCACGCGCATCGACTTATTTCCTCGTCTGCAGGGTTGTATATCTAGCTGTGCGCTGACTTTATATCGGCGAGACTCGCGCGCTAATCGATGCTTATTTTGCATGTCCACGGCCGGATTCGAAGTGGATAAGGTAATCCCGGATGAAGTGACGTCGATGCGTACCCTTCGATGTATGGGAAAAGGGATGCGAATGAATCGTAATATATATGTTTGCCGTGGGAGTATATAAGTTTGTATAGTTGTATATGTTTATGCTAGTGAAACCAGAATTGATGATAAAAAATGTTAACTCTTCGGTTTCTTGAAATTTTTCAAATGCTTTCGGCAAACAGGTAAAATACTTGTCTACTTATACAAATTCTACTTGCAGTAAAACAAAATTAACTGTACAAGTAGAGTGAATCTCTATTTAAAAAATGGAAGTTTTCATCCGCTTTTATTCGAAAACTTTTCTTTTTACATTGATAAAAAAACTATTTAATCTAAATAGAATTTACTTGATGCTAGAGGATGGATTCTTTTTTAAAATCACGAGTTCTTTGTAATAAATAAAATCTATTTCTCTTCTATAGGAATTTTTTTTTTTCATTTTAAAAGGATAAATCAGGTATCGTGTTGAAAAGCTAATTTTTTCCAATGACTTGACGCAAATAATAGAAAACTATCAAAGAGATATATTGTAGCACAAAGTTTGTTGTGATCAAGTGGATAAGAATGGAACTGATTTTTTCCTAGTAAAATAGAGTCTATTATTAAAGACATATTCAACATTTTTGTCCACATGGCCGAAACAACAACATTTGCTGTATACATCTAAATTTTGCTTTATATAAATAGACTCTGTCTGATATGTAAAACAATAAATCAACCTTCTATGAAAGAAATTTTCCTCGAACTCGCCTGAGTATACGAAAATGGATTAACCGAGTAATTTATTACAAACGCAGTGACTGAATGTATCGACTCACTCAATTACAAATCGCTCACGCTCACTTATATAGCGCAGGGTAGCACTTGCGCGTAAACGCGCACGTATAAGGTCATGAATGGTTCTGACCCATTAGACAAATGAAATCCCTACCCCAGGAATGCGGTGCGATTCAAGGGCTAAGCAGTAGAGTAAACAGAGCAGAGCCGACCGCTGCAGCTAAAACGGCAGTCAATAAGGGAGAAATAGAAAGGGCGAAATATTATGGGGGTGAAGTAGAGAAGTCACTTTTTGACTTACGGATATAGCTAAACAAAATATTTGGTTAGGATAGATGTGACACAGTGGACCACTGATTTTCTTGTAAGAGAGTACAGGAAAAAAATATAGTCATAAAAAAAGTGAGATATAACAATGGAGAAGAGAAGTTCTTGTTTTGCAAAAAATTGCACACATTATGTACTATTATCATCAAGACATTCTAGAACGGTAGTTTTTCTAATTTCTAATGACAGATACCCATACAATGTAATTTTCAGTATCAAATTCGTTTTTCGGTCTTACTTCTCATTTCTGGTAGCGAAGCTTTAGAAGTGATTAAAACCTACAGTTGTTTGACAGGTACTGCAATGTGAGGCACTGAAATTTGATAGGCACTGCAACTAAGAGACGCTCTGGTTCTGCATTATTGCATTGCAGTGCCCCTCACACGACTGTACTCGTTTAAAAATGTACTGTGTATGCGCTATAAGCACATTGATGTATCTGCTTCGCGATTTAGAAACATTCTTAATACATAATTAAGCTATAATAATTATTGTACACACTAGTGTTATACTCTAGTATTAAAGTTTTGTTATACAGAATCCACATATTCTACAGCTTCTATAGAATTTTTCTTACTTATGAAAATAATAAATTTTTTTATTCCGTCAGTTTTACACAAAGGAAACTTTGTATTTTGAACAATGCTTATACAAACTATACCAAATCTTACAAAACTGCTTAATTTGTATTTAAACTTCTGACGTGGAGGCAATTTTAATCCTATAAACATATTTCTTATACAGTAAAACCCCAGACACTGTTAAATTTCTGGACCGAGCCTACAGAACACTGTTTATATACAGACGTAACGTAGTCTTAACAAACAATCAGATTATAGAATCTGAATTATTCTTCAAAATGTACGCAATTATTGTAGAATACAAAACTATTGTAATATATTTTAAGTTTAAACAATCGTAAGAGTATTTTTTCATAACCTACTTTTCTATGACACTCGGGGACCTAACTGAGAAAAAGAGACGGCACTGGTAGAAAAAGCAGTGTTTCGAAAGCATCCATTAACAGTGATTGGGAATTTCACAGCGATTCGATTTAAGTATCCGACGGTAACTGTAGATTAAAAGCAAATAGGTAAAAACATATGTACATACCCCGGCATTGTCAAGAGCGTGGATTTTAAATCTGAAGTAAGAAAACTGTAAATCAGAACAAAAATATAATGTAAAATCTTGCTTTATATGCTTTTGATTCAAAAGAAAATGAATTTAGTTTTTTAAATAAAAATAAAATAAATTTCCGCGAACTTCCGAGATTGAAGCTCTACAGCAATACTTAAAACCCTCAACTGGCATAATTTCCAACCGCTATAAATCTCGGGATCTCTATAACGCAAAAAGTCGGACTCACAACGTACACATCTATCTCCGTTGCTCCATCCTCCGTGCAATAATATGAGCGAGAGAGAGCTGATAGAGCGCCGCGGCTCGAACAAGCAAGTCACATACAAAACGAGAGCCGGCGGAAAGCTCAAAGCGAGACAGAATCGCGCAGAAGACGAGAGATTGAGCGCGCGCGCGAGAGGTATAAAGGCACGAGGCTGCACAGTAAAGCAGAGCTCTCTCTCTCTCTCTCTCGGCAAGGGCGTCAAATTTCATTAGCATATCAATGCTGGCGGATGGCGGGCGCGCGCGAGGGCTTTCGAGGCGCCACCTGCGCCCCCCGTTACCCCCCTCGCGCCGCCCCTGCAGAGCTCCTATGTATTACGGGATCATTGGAGGACGTCAGTGTAGTAGAGCGTATCTCTCTCTCTCTCTTCTCTCTGTATAGCCCAGCTCGGATAAATTGCAATGAGAAATGGCGAAAGGGATCGCGTGGACTGTGTGCGTGTGTGTACGTGTGTTTTGTAGGATGCTTATTCTCATCCCCTCTCGAGATGTTTACCCTGCGCGCGGTTAATCGCTATCGTATTAGCGGCGGCTCGGATTTTTATTGCGATTATACCGTGAAATCCGGGGAAGCACAACAAGTATCAGAGATGTGTATGTGTGTGGTTTATTGTTTTCGTGGTGGATATTCGTGTTTCACTATTTGAGTGTGAAAAGAAGAACGTTGAACGAGACTAGGATGCGATGTTTATTTTTTATGTAGAATTATAAGGACTGTGTATATAACGTTAAGTAACTGTAAATATGGAAAAAGTGCAGGGTTACTACCTAGTTCTCTATGCAATTCATCACTATTTCCCATTTCAACTGGTCACTAATTCTGTTTTGTATTATTTTTTTGTTTGATTTATTTATTTACTATTTTTGTAGTACTTATAATGTATAAAACCGATATAAATAAAGCAATTGATTACTAGCATTTTCGCAGTTTTTAACATTTATGGCGATATTTAGGCTTTCACTCACCATAAGAAACAAAATACAAGAAAGAACACACGAAGGAATAATAAAGATTAAGAAGGAATTGAAATGACATGTTCCCTCTTGTGTGTCGTTATTGTTCCACCATGTACTTTGTTATTTTTTTCATCTAAAAGCTTTTAGGGTTTTCATAAGGCCTAAATGCTATAAATTGTTTATTTTGTGTATAAAAATGTACAAATGAATTAAAGTAACGAACTTATAGCCTGTAGTTGACTATTTTGCGCTCTCATCTAAGTAATGACTTCATATGTCGCAAATTAAGCAATTGTGAATTTAATTTACTATAGCGAATATAATTTTCATATGAATCTTTTCATTGCTAAGTTTCGAATCCAATGTGATCATTATTTTATTTAAAGTTTTACTAGATTTCATCATACACACGGAGTGATAGTTTTTCTATTTAACATCACGCGAAGTTTATGTTTGTAATACGCTATAGGTCATTCATAAAAAAAATCCTTTTCGTTTACTCTTCATAGCGACACGGAACTAATTCGATTTTCATAAAGAACGGAAAATCCGTGTACAAATATTTTCCGCCCGAGACGAGCAATCGACCCATCATGCTTACGTATCTCGTCAAAAAATTACATCTTCCTTTCTATTTCCATTGGGCTCAAACCGGGATTTGGCTGTCGCGCCATTTGACAAACGGCATTTACATGAGAAAATAAGTTCGGAGAAAAAAGCTCAGGAAGTACGAAGCGCTTAGTCATAATTCCTACACTTTGTCTCCATCTCGTTTATCTTATGTATATCTCAGATTTGTTGCATATTTCTCTTGTTATTATATTACTTTTATTTTCTTACATTACCCAACATTCATAATTAGAAACCATACACAGAAAAAAAAATATAATCAGTTTAGTGAATTAAAATACTTCCTAAAAGATTATTTATTTATAACTAATTAACATTTATTTGGTATTAACTTTATGTACAAATAAATGTTTCATGTCATCAAATAAATATTATTTGTTTCGACTAAATGATTTCCTAGGAAGTACCGAGCAAAACGTATATTTGAAATAACAACTTTTTTTTTCATTGTAGGTTTATACAAACTTAAAGCCGTGTGTGCAAAATTTCCAAATTGATCAAAATTCAAGTTCGATTCACGATCGATTCGCGGTCCAACCGATAAAACACTTAGCAATACAATCAAAGTAACTCTTCTCACTCGCTCCTCCTCTCCCAACCCATTCGACGCTTCTCTCATTTTCTTACACCCTCTCTCCTCTCATCTCTGCACGTCGATTCATAAATAATGTATTCCAATTGGCCTAGAAGCGAGGCTTCCGCGCGGCAGAGCCAACCCGAGCGGGAAGAAATTACAGTCATCCTGCGAAAGGATCAAGCGGAAGAAGTAGTAAGCCATCGAAGGGAACGAGAGCGAGAGACTCGGAGATTCGGTCGGGCGCAAACATCTGCGAGTGCTATATATATATACAAGTTGGGCGAAATGCGATTTCAAGCGGCGGCGTCTCGGGGGGGTTGAGTGAGCGCAACGGCAACGCCACTTATTTTATTAGTCACGCTTTTCATTAAAGCGCGATTCGACGACGACGGAATTGTATTTATTGCGCGAGAGCGAGAACGAGAGCTAGACACAAAAGGACCTGCCGTGGAGAGAGCGCAGAGGGGAGTTGGAGGAGTCGTGCGCAAGAATGGAGAGATGTCCTAATGCGGTTATAGGCGATGACGTTCGGTGCGTCTAGGTTCTTCTTACGGTGGAATGATGGGACTCTACGTATTGAGGAAATAAAATCATGATTGATGTCGTTAAGGTTGATGATGATAACTTTTATTTGTGTAACTAGTTTTGTACTCATTTATTGTTGTTCGATATAAATCGACCCAGTATTCATAGTCTGGTATATTAGGTTTGGTTATTTCCTCACTTTAACCGTGCATTTATCAGACCATCAGAAAGTTGAAGGAAACTTCTGAAAAGTATTTAGAAATGTGTTTTAGAACTTTTTGTGGGTTTTAGCGCAATCATTTTTTTTTTCAATAATTCGAGTTTTCTGCTTCTATGCGGCCAAAAATAACTAATAGCTCCATTATAAAATCGGAAATGGTCCACTTCGACCCGATGGATACATTTATCCTTTAGGATTTTCAGTTTATCACGTGAAAATTTCAGTTTAAACTGATAAGTTGCGTGTGCCTGGAAGTACACTTGGTAAATACAGAGTTAAATCCGTTTACTGCAGAATTGTTCTTTGATAGAAAAATACGATTTTTTAAATTCGTAGTCGATTGCTAAGCAAAAATTAGCAAAATCAAGCAATACAAAAATTGTTAAATATTTGCAATCAAAACGTAGTAGTTCGAAAGTTATTTCTAAACATAAATTACAAGTGTCCGAGACGTTACCAAACTTTTTCAAAATTTGTACGAATAACAGCTAAAAAAAAAACGTAATATACTCATTTATGTTTGAAAAGTGTCACATCTCCTTAACCGATCTTCTCTCTGGACTCTGCGCCCACAGACTCAGCCGAGAGCAGCGTGATCTCTCCGGGCCTGCCCGAGCGCTACAGTCCCCTCGGCTCAACGACGACCTCGACCACCGCCGCCGCCAGTCACGATCCCTACGGCTCGCGCTCCGTGCCCCAAGAATGCCCGGTGCCTCTCTGTCGGGGCAGCGGCGCTGTCATCGGCACGGACTTCCCCCTGACGCGCTCGCCCTACCTCACCGCCCTGGAGAACGGAGCCGGCGGTGCTGGTCACCCGTCGCACCCAATGCTCGCCCACCAGCACCACCAGCACCATCACCAGCAGCAACAGCAGCAGCAGCAGGCCCACGCGCCGTCGCATCAGCCGCACTCGGCAGGTCAGCACCAGCAGTCGGGCCAGCAGCAGGGACAGGGACACGGGGGCAAGGCGCCCAGGAGTCTGGGACTCATTTGCGTTGTGTGCGGAGATACGAGCAGCGGGAAGCACTATGGGATACTGGCTTGCAACGGATGCAGCGGCTTCTTCAAGAGGAGCGTCAGGAGGAAACTCATATACAGGTGGGTGGTTGTGCTTGCTTTTGGTTGGGATTGGTTTCTTTGGGATTTATAGAAATTCTTTTTAGATTGAGTCGATTATTGTTGTGTTGAAGGCGAGACACTGCGTAGGGAACTAAATAACCGTTATTTTTGAAAAGTTGTAATAATGTGCCAAGAACGTTTCATCGCGTTTAAAAAACGGTAGCTCAGCGACATGCTTAGAACGATTTTGAAAGTCTCTTACAACTCTTGACCTGGTCAGAGGGGTACTTTTCTAGAACGTTGCTACAACAACGTAAAGAAATCTATTGGTGAATAATTAAAAAGTCAAAATAATTAGATCAAATCAACGATATTCTTTGTACCACAGGGGTGATACTTTCAATTCGATGTTCTTTTTTTAATAAATTTACACACTTTGCTAATGTAATGTTCTAGCAATGTACTTACCATCTGAATAATCATACTTCGGTAAATTCAGGCGTTATTAAAAATGTTCTGAAACCTTCTGAGCACATTTTTCAGGTATCGTGTTTGACACGTGCGTAACAAAATACGTGATTAGAAGGGTAGGAAAATGGAATCATGTAATACACTATTCTATTTACATTTATCAATACATTAATTTTCCTGAATAGGTACTTAATCAATAAAGCAATGTTCTAAAGCGGTTAGAACTTAACATTATTCATTGTTGATGTGGTTCTAATTACATATCATTCTTGTAAATAATGACTGAATAATAATACTGTATTTAACCCATTAATGTCTATATTATTGGTTGAAAAATATCACCAATTAAATTTTTATATGAAGTCAAATGCACGGAAAAACAATCTGCAATAGTCTCGGTTATATTACTTCTTTGAATCGGATAATAAAGACAAAAGAAGGTTAAACATATTTATCTTTGTAATATTAAGGTTTATGCTGTGAACATAAATTGACAATTCTATCCTGATTTTTCTCGTACCAACTCAAGCCACTTAACACTACCATTTCTTTACCATACAACTATAAAACCTTACACCAGCAAAACACATTACAGTGTATCCCAAACAAAAATACAACAACGTTGTGCACACACTGACACACCTCGCTCCCGAAAATCATTCCCCACCCCAAACGATCGATCACCTCTCGCTAACTAATTCCGATATCGCGTCATAAAAAAGAATTACAAGCAAAACACCAGCAGCAGCAGCCCTCCCCCCATGTGCCATCCTACATATGTATATCGTCCGCGCGGGCGGGGGTTAATCCTCTCTGTCTCGGCGCGAGAGGTTAAGCCACCACATCTGCGCGCAGCTGCATTGTTTGCCTGTACCAACTTGTGTCTTCCTCCGCGCAGCGTTGCACGGCACAAAACTCCAGCGTGCACGCTGAAAGCTATACAGGCATACATGCACGCGAATCGATCTCTCGACGCGAGATGCGCCATGTGGCGCCGTTCAAGTGGGCTTATGCCACCACAATGCGCGACGCGCCAGGATCCTCGGACGAGAGAAATATGTATAAGAGAGAAAGGGAAATTGATCCCCGCGTGTGTGTAGGTTGAGCGCGTGCGCGGTAGGAGCTTCGCTGGTGCCTAGAGGTGGGTACGGCTGAGTTGAGTGTGTATGTGTCCCGTGCGAGGCGAGAGAAACTATTACCGTCCCTCGGGAACGGCCATCCATCTCCATCGGATCCTTCTTAGCCGAAATCACTGTCTATCCTGCGTGTTCTATCTCTTGAGCGAGAGCCTCCGATGGCTGTCTTTCTTCTCTTTTTTTTGTATCTGTCCTGTATGAATGCTCGTGTCTCGCTTCCCGCCCTTGCTTAACTTGCCCTTTTTTCGATTTTCGTCGTGCTTGGGTTTTATTCTTTCTGACGACGTTTTCGTGGACGCGGGCAATTATTTTTGATGCGAACATAGTGTTGACGTTTGTAATATGAAAAATAAATTATCACCATTCGTGAAAAGATTGTTTAAACATTGAATATCGTTGGTTTGGACGAACAAGCGGTTATCTGCTGTGTATAAACATAGCAGATAGCCGCTTGTTCGTCCAAACCGACGATATTCAATATTTTATTACTTTACCGGCAAAAGCTAACATACTACACTTGTACTTTTTGTCCCTTTCGGATCGCACTTATCAAGGCTGAAACGCATGCATCTGTATAAGAGGCATATGGACATGCAATACCAGTACATTATTTTGACATCGCGATCAATCGGCCACACAAAAATTAAAAAGAATATTAAAGATGTAGTAATTGATCAATATTGATCTATTTTTAGAATTTTATCTATAAATGATTGTTATAATCTCTGCAAATTTAACATTGTTAATTATTGTTTTATTTTCATTAAATATTATTGTTTTGCTAACTATTCTTTAATATATCTTTACTTCATTAAATGCTTAAATATCTTAAAATATATCAAATCGTAAGTGGGATATAGTTATCTTGTTTGATCATATGAAATGTTCCGGATGCTTACTTGTATACACGTCACGGTTGAATCCCCTAAGGATGAAAATGACGCGGAGGGCCGGCAGTCGATCTGCAAACTATTAACCCCCTTTCAAAAGGACTGACCCTATGGGGGATTGGAATCCTCTGTTTATTTTCATTGAAAAATAGTAGAATTATGATCATCCGTCAGGGGAGTAAGAGAATTTAGAAAGTCAATTTCGAATACATATAAGTAAAAATAGTACAATAATAGAAGATAAATTAAATTTGTAAGATTATAATAAAAAATAATTTAAATTTGACACTAATAAACTACAAACTAAATAAAGTATTTTTTTTAAATTTTAATAAAATAAACACTGATATTCATATAACTGAATCAATAACTAGAAGAATAACATTTGAATTAAAATACCTTCACACACACACTCACACACACACATACACATACGTATGTATACAAATATACACACACACACGCACACAAACACAAACACACATACGCACCTACACGTGCACATACACACAAACGTACATACACACTTACACACGCTACCACATAATATATGCGCATGAACAAACACACTTGTACATACATTTACTCTCACGCAGATGCACATACACACATAAATACATACATATATACATCATACTCGCCTGGATACTCGCAGGCACATAAATAAAAGCAAAAACATGTTTGTTTGAAAACTTTTTTTAATTAATTTAACAATTTTTATGAAAAGTATTTATTCACTTATAAAGTCCATAGTAACAATAATAATAGTCTCTTACAAATCAATCAACGCTAATTCTCCGATAACATTTTCAGCATCATGTAAAATCCCTTCAACATAAATTTTCCTCCATCAAACGCATCTCCCAACTCTTAACCGCCTTCGCCAAGGCGTCATCTATACACTCATCCCCTCACCCCCTTTCCTGTCCAGCGCAACACACAAGAGCCGCATCAAGATATTCATCATGCGCGTCCCGATAAATTTCAATCCGATTACCGGTTAACGCTATTTTGATTAATTCGACCGCGCTGCTGCTGCTGTGCTCCAATTGAAAGCGACACCTGTTACTACTCGCCACCATAGAAGATGCGCACAATGCGCGCACAAAGATGGCGCGCGGCGCAAAAAAAAGTGGAGTTCAAGGGGGAAGGGGGGGGAGGCGGCACAGATGCGCGTTTCAGGGGAGAGCTTTCAAGAATCATCCCGCGCACGTGACTTGCGCGGGACGGGCAAATTCCTGAGAGACCACTTGAGAATTAGCGCGGATAGCGCACGGGCGAGCGACTCGGAGACTTCAATTTGCGCGCGCGCGTTATGGCCTTCTCCTCGTCCCCCCGCGCGCACTATTTATAAGTTGTTTTATCGGATGGTTGTGCGCCGCAGCGAGCAGGCGTAACAAGTGGGATCGTCGGCGCTCGCGTACGTCAGTGTCTTGTTCGGAGGATCGCGGAATAAAGGAGAGATTAGGCGTGATTTAAGTGCGGGCGGGATGGATGAAAGAGCGCCTGCTGTTATGCGATATTTTAAGCGTATTGTTGCTATGATTATACGTATACTTATGTAAAAATGTGTTTGATCGTTGAACTGGTACTGCTATTAACCTAATAAGCCTCGTGGCAAGTTTGAAAATTTGAGTACAGAATTTTTTTTAAAGGATAATTTTTTTATGCGAACGTTAACAATTATTTTGGGTCGCAATAGAATTTTAAGTTGGTATTTAATTTGGCACTTATTTTTCTTATAAATTGATATAATTTATACTTTTAATATGTATTAGAGAAATATTTACGACCACTGAATACTAGTTTTATACTAAAAAGAAGAGTCTCACTTAATAAATAAAATTACCTTTACAAAAATATCTCGTTGTCAAAATAATACGTTTCATAATATTAGCAAAACTAAATTATTTCATTGGGTAATATAAACTTTAAAATAGGTAAAGTAAAAAGTACTTATTATAAGATTATTTATGAGATTTCAATTGTTTGGGGGCATCCACCGATTTTACAATTTGAGTCTATAAATTAGAAATGGATCACTCAGACTATAAGTTTGTTTATGCTTTTATAGCTGTTGAGAGAAGTCAAAATCAATATTTATAATTGAATAAATGTATTGTGACCATTGAAATCTAGATTATAAAAAAGTTATTGAGTATAGAAACAAAAGTTTCATGTTTGTGGAAAATCACATATACGTTCAAAATTGGATTAAATGTAAGACAGTTAAAGTAAATAAATAAATAACTTTATGACTTAAAAAGAATTTGCAAATTAGTATTGTAAATTAACTTCTAAGTTGTATTCAAATTCTATTGCATTTATTATTGAATGTATTTATCAATGATGATAGATAATATTATTATTTATTCAATTAAAATGATGTCAAATTTTTTCATTAAATATATCAATATTTTTAAAAATAACATATATATATATATATATATATATATGTTAATTAATAAATTAAATTAATAAATCGAAGGATATCCTACAACAAATAATTATTTCGTAATTCTGATAAACAAATTGTATTAGTCTCTTAACCTCTTGAGACGAGAGAGACAAAAATCTAGCCGTCCTTGTACAATTCACTGGAGTCGACATGTGATGTACCTCAACTCTGTTGTGTGCATACTACGAGACATTTTTATCTTGCAGATAGTTTTGACAAAATATAATTTCTATCTTTACTACAAAAACATATTTAACATCGAATTGTTAGTTTTCAGAGAAGTTATTTTCTGTATTTAGATACATATCTATAAATACAAGTATCTTAGATATTATGCCGCCAATAGTTGATTATATATAATTAAATTAAACGTTTAACTTTGTTAACTAGGTGTGTGAAAACGAATATTCGACGAATATTAAGAAACTTTTCCAGTCCTTAACATATATCCGTTAATATTCACTAATATCCCTTGAATTTCCCACTTCCAAAACTACTCTTCCATTCAAAATAATAAACCAGCCGTCATAAATTCCATCAAATTGACGACACCCATAAAAAAAAAAGGATTTCAATGACGCGCAAACTCCACCTTCCAACGACGCGACTCAAAATTACACCCCACTCTAAAGTTAACCAAACCCATCGCAAAACCCACGCGTCTCGCCAAATCCCTCTCCAAGTCCATCCGCGCGCTAAACTTCCACGCACTGGACGCCGCACACTTTTCGCGGTTACTGCGCCGGGGCGGCGCTTGTTGGCGTTTTACGAGCGCGCGAGGCCAGGATGCCGTCAGATGGCCCGTAATGCGGTAAAGGCCTCTTCAGAGCCTTCGCACAGATAACCAATTACCGGGAACGCGCTGCTGCTGCCGCTATATAGCCGGAGCTTCACGGGTCCCTCGTATATACTCGATTGCTCGCGTGCGCGCACGGCCGATGCGACAGATGCGTCCCGATTCTCTGGCGAAATCGCCGGGATTACGCGGACTGCGTGATGCGAGAGGATATACTACTGCATAGGGCGTGATATGAGCCTGGATGGACTTTGTTGATCGCGGTGATTGTTTATGTGCGTTGTGTATATGGATTGTATTGCGGTGGGCAATTAATAGGTGTGGTGCGATAAACCTACGCGTTTTTTAAGTTTTCTTGTTTTGTCTTCTTTTAGATGCATTGTAATAATCTGCTTGTTGGCGATCGAAAGTATGTCAATTGGATTATCTTCAAGGAAAATTGCTTTTAAAAATATAGATATATTTTGCCGTTACAGCAGCGTGATTACCCTAAAAGAAACGTAAAAATGGGCGGGTATATTTCTCTCTACAGGAACCTATGAAGGGAAAAAAATCAAAAAGGTTACTAAAAATAGGTCGCAAAAAAAGATAAGGTATAGGATGACACGACTCGTATAAAAGTAACGGAAAAGTCGTTTATTTGTTTAACTTTTATGTTAAAAAATAACCTAATTACATAATATGTTATTACTTACCATAGGGCATCTAATCCAGAATCATAAAAACACAATCCAAAAGTAATAAAAATAAATTCAATTTTTCAAAACTTTAAAGTAGACTTCTCTGTTAAAAGCATTACCATTTTATAAAAAGTAATCAGAAATTTAAACAGCCATGTAATTGCAATAAATAAAATTTGTTTAAGATCAAAAGTAAATAAAATAATTAAGAATCTTTAAATCATGTAAACCTTTCGATTCATGATATAGCTCTATCATTGTCACGTGAATTTTTATTATAATATGGTGTGAATAAAGTACTAAATAGAAATCCAATATATTCCTTTAATAATAATTAACTCTTCTTTGTATGATTGTTAAAATCTTCTCATCTTTTCATCTATTATACTACTGCGCATAGTGTGATTACGCCCGGAGGGCGTGTCACTCTAATTGGATGAAGAATCTCAATTTGAATAATCGCCTTGAGGGCATAATTTAATATGATTTCTGCAACTTTCTTCGTAATACCCTACAAATTTTTATTCTCTGTACAATATGAATAAAATTCTTTTCTTGTAAATTATTAACATAAATGTTACATTATGATTGGTCTATTAATATAGTTGTTAATAACTTATATAAATAACAACGTTTTTTTGTATCGTATATAAAAGCTCTAAATTAATGACTCCTTTACAAAGTATATAATATGCAAAGTGTATGCATGCATAACAGAAAAATTATCTCTAAATCCCGTAACGCACGTCTACCCTCAAAATTACATCCCTTCATGTCCATTAAAATTCCACAGTTCAATGCTCACAAACGTTTCGCAATCTTTAAACTGCCCCTGTCATTATCATTGCAACCAGAGTAGTGAAAATGAATCACTTTAAATCCTTTTAAAATATTAAAAATTATGTAAACTAACTTCTTATGGTTATGCAGACTTTTCCACTTAAAATAAGAATATATATAAAGAAAAATTATTATATTAATCTCATTTTATTTTTTCTTTATCTTTTTGACACTTAGCAAATTAAAGTAATAATCAAATTTTTAAATACTCGTTTGAGTCGGATATTGTTAAAACAGCGTATGTACAAAAATATCGTTTTCTAAAAGACCATTATGTTTATTTTTTAACATGGGTATTTGATGAAGTTTCTTTTAATAACTGAATGTGATTAAAAATAAAATTTAAACATAACTGCGTTAAACCTATTCAAATATCAGAAATTCTTGACGAACGTTCTTTAAACAATACGCGATTCATTTAATGTACTAGCATTTTTACATTAATGTATAAAGATAATTTTCTCAAATCCGCATAAAAATGTTCATAATGTAATTTGATTCCCAAAAACTCCTACAAAATTAAAATAAATAATTACTTTATAACTAAACTACACAGAGAAAAGCACATCTTTCGAACCATCCAATTCTCGATCCCCACCTAAACTTCTCTGTTACAACCCGCTCCTCACGCAATCCTGCGGCGCGTTAACGCAGCAAATATGTATATCATACGTATCATATCTATCTCTTCATACAACAGTACAACCGCGGCGGCAGCGACGGCATATTAACCGGCAGCACATGCTCTCGGTTTGCCGAGCCGTAACTCGATAAAGCCAAACAACCCGTCATATAGTCTCTCTCTCATCTCTCTCTACACATATACTCTCAACTACCAGATCGCCAGAGTGAGAAACACACACACAAACACACACCAACACACACATATCTACACACACGCTCACACATACACATACACACACACACGCGCGCACAAATAAACGCAGAGTCGAGAGAGTAATAGAGAGAGGCAGAGAGATGGGACCAGAATTGAACAGACACAGAGAGAGAGAGCAGGGGGAGAGCTGGCCGAGGGTCGCGCGGCAGGGAAGCTACGGTAGCCCCGCGGGCTCTAGCTCCAGCTCCGGCTCCGCCGGGGCGTGAACGCAAATCAATTTGCAAAAGAGCGGGGCGCTCGCTTTTTTCGACCCCCCTTATACGCATGCGATGCATAGTAGGTAGTGTCGCAGAAGCGCGCGCGCGCCCGTGCAGACACCGATGGTCCATGGCAGTGTACGTGGAGGGTGCGTACGAAAGGAAAAGAGAAAGATATATATATATGAGAGAGAGAGAGAGAAGGAATATTATGATGATGCGAGAAAGTACGTAATGTGTTTTAATAACCGTGTATGAAGGCATTGTTTGGTGTGCAAATTTGGGCGTACGTTGGATCATGGTCTTTGAGGATTTTGGAGTGAACTCGTATAGAAATAAATGTGTACAAAGTTTTGCAAGGTTCTTTTGCAGAATTTCGTACAGGTTAGATTGTCTGAAAGAATTTCAAATTAAAAAAGAAAGGTTGAAACCTCTACTGGCATCGGTTGGGTAGATTGGAGTGTAATAAGATAGGGGTATAATCAGTATCTACTTGCCGTAACTAGTATTTTCTATCCTTCAAATAAGTGGTAAAAATTTGAAAACTTAAGCCTCCTAGGGCTTGATTAGCGTTCAATTGTGAAATTAGTTTTTAAACAATAATATCTTAGTCAATAACCGCCGTCGCAGCTTCTCCCTCCGTATTTATAAATTAAAAATACAGAATTGTACATATTTTTCGGTTATCGAAGGACCTCTTTGTAAACCACATTGGTGGTTCTCCCCTCAGGAGCTAGGATTACTAATCTGTTAAGTGAGCCTACTCTAGAGCAGCCGACGTAGAACTGCCCATTTGAAAAGCCATCCGCTATCAAGTCAGTCCCTCCCACCTTCAACGACTGCCCTTGCGATTTATTAATAGTCATAGCAAAATAGACCTTGAGAGGAATCTACAGCCTTTTAAACTCGTAGGCATAATCTGTGGGTATAAGTGATATGCTTAGAATGAACAGTAACTCTCCTCGATAACGTTCCTTTGGAGGACCTTTCCTCTTGGTCTGGTACTATTTCAAAGCTTGGGCGGATTGAGGTTCCGCAACAACATTACCGAAGTATCCACTTTGAGGAGAAGCTTATAGGGTGGAAAACCAGGAGGGTTGAGGGTATTAAGAAACTCTACTGAGTAGGAAACTGCATCGTCTACTATCTTGGAGTACCGAATCCACAGAGCTATACTCCATATCTGCCCCTTCAAACGACTTAAGTAAGGTGTCATTAATTACAGCAGCATGCTCGATCTTTAGGGTCAGCATGACACGCTCGCAAAGTCAGTCCATGAATTTTTTCTTGATATCAGCGATATTAGGATAAACAAATTGTCTGTAAGTTCTTCTAGAGTTGTGACTACTGAACCCAGGTCTGCTGGGATATTCACTTTACCGCGGATTCGGGATACTAACCATCGTCTATTTTTAAAAGAAGTTCAGAGAATTGCCCAGCGGATACATCGTTATTAAAGTAAATACTCATGTTCTGCCTGAGAGAAAGTTTGCGGACGAGGGGCTATAAATACGATGCCTTAATGCACGCCTTAACCTCGTCAGCTAAAGTTCCCCTCGGCACTACTGGCAAGGTCTGTCGAAAGTCTCCAACCAGTAGCACGGTAACTCCACCATCACTCCATTGTTGTTCCTAATATCTTGGAGAGTTCTACTTAGTACCTCGAAACCACCCTTGTGTGCCAGTACTTCGGCCAAGTTACTTTACTTTGAGATGTTACACAGGGAGGTTTCTGCATGGATAAGGTTAAAAAGTAGCTTGAATACAGCATGGGGCAGCTTGCCTCTTTCCAATAATGTTGCAGTAATAGCAGAGAATGCAGCAGCCAAAGCAATACCATGATCGCTCCTTACCTTTGCAAGAAGAAAATTAATAAGGAAGGTCTTTCCAGCCCCACCAAGAGCGTATAGGAAAAAGTCTGTCCAGCACTTGATTCAACGCTGACAAGGGCGTGCCGATAGACCGATAGCTGCTCATGCATCAGTGAACCCTCATTATTTAATACCATTTGTGCCAAGATACTCGAATCGCAGTTGGTCTCCTCTAGATAATTTCTGTTTTCCAAAATGTCTCTACACCTCATTGGTTGAGGCAAGTCGAAGCTAACATTGCATCTTCAATCATCACCAGATATTTGTTGTAAACCTCATCCATCACTTGCTGTGCATTGCCTTGCAACTCTCTATCCACTTGCCATGTAATGTCCTCTGAAAAACATTTTTTGTGCTTATCTCAAAGACTCAAAGGATAAGAAAGATGACAGAGCACTAACATCACTGTAAAGAGTTTACGAAGCTGAGAAGGAGAATCACATAAGTCGGCCTCCTCTAAGCTACTGTCCCAGTGTTTTCCATCCTCTAGCAAACCAAATTCCTAGCACGTAAACTGGAATGTAGGATAAAGAACACCATTTTGAGGTCTGAGAAGGATGTTGATCCTCGTACCTCATGCATTAGCAGACAGAAATAACACTCAGTACAGTTTGGGTGGATGGTTATTCCGGAGCCTCATCCTTTCACTTAAAGGCATTACAATACTGGAAATTGTTACTCATGGTAGTCGGGGCTACAGTGCTGTCAGATTCATAATATATATTAGGATCATATGCTATTCCTAAGTAATATTTCACCTTCCACGGGTGTGTTCACCTTTCTTGTCGTGCACCAGGATTGTTTCGTTCATATCGAGATTCGGATATTCTGTGTACCTGGGAATGATCCTGCTGATACCCAGTCATTGCAGTTTTGTGCACCTTAGGATGATCTTGCTCCTCGGGGTGATCTTGCTGGTACTAGCTCACCGTTGTTCTGTGCAACTCGGGGTAATTTCGTTGGTATTTGGGTACCGCTGCATCATTAAGCTGCTTTCTTCTTTTAGTGTTTGTGTATCTGTCATACCGTTTACCCATCTTCTTAAACACAGTTGGTTTTGAGAAATGTGGGTCAGCATTATGCTGAGAAAGCTGTGATAAGGTAGTAATTTCGTCAGTATCACAACGGTATATCGAAACGGCCGCTAGATAGGTCATCCGCAAAGCGTAACCTTATCACAGGGTTACCTTCAGCATAGAAACATTCATAAAGCTCGGCATCGCGGTAAACCTCGAAGATGAAGTGAAATAGTTGCCCGGCCGCCATCAGCTCTCATGAACTACCAGAAAATCTTGAACAAATTTCTCCCGATTTTTTCAATATACTGGAAAATCATTTTATAAAGCTACATATTTTGCACTTGGCCGTACCTTGTAGGTATCCCGCGAGTATAGCCTACACTGCTACTGTTTCTCAGATTTTATTAATTATAACATAGTATTGA
Source organism: Gastracanthus pulcherrimus (assembly GCA_949152435.1). Lineage (NCBI taxonomy): Eukaryota > Metazoa > Arthropoda > Insecta > Hymenoptera > Pteromalidae > Gastracanthus > Gastracanthus pulcherrimus. The sequence goes on along the minus strand of OX424573.1, from coordinate 160,776,111 downwards.
TACCTATACAAATCAATTTAGAAGTTTCTGAGGCTACTAAAATTGTCATTTTATTGTTAATTCATAAAATAAAAGTAAATAACTTTATCACGCTTTCGTTTCTAATTTACTTGATATATTCAGTAGTGATTGTCTTTATAATATAAATATACCTTTCAGACAAAAAAAATCAAGGTTCAACTATAAAACTAATCAAAAATGTAAAATAAGGGGTTATGCATAAATTACGTCAGCCACACCATGGACAGACAAGTGTAAATTAAAATCAACTACATAACACATTTGCAATACCTTTAAATCAGATACAATCTCATTGTTTTCCACTTTGCGAAGCATTCTCTGGGAGAGAAATCGAGTGCAAATCTGGCAAAAGAAAGAAGGAGTCGAGGCGTACGCCTCAATGCCCCGCGGGACCAGACACACGCGAGCATTTCGCCCGGAGGCGCCGATCTCTTCGCCCCTTCTTTCTACACATCTCTCGCACGAGCGTTCGTCACTTTTCTGTGTCGTTTACATATGTGAGGCGCGCAGTCGGCGCGTGAACAATGCCGTAATGGCGCGGAAGACGGTCCTCGCAGTCTGTACAGTAGGCGTGACAGCTCGAACACGCTGTATAACTCCATCGTGTGAGATAGTTGTTCTTGTCGTGTTTTGAGTGGGCGAATGGTGGGAGTACGGAGGATTATGATTATTGTGTGATTGAAGTACTGTGTGATTTGGATTGACATTAAGCGATTCTGAAATGTCAATTAAAAAATTTAATTTCCTGCCTTGAATTTTTGAGACCGAGAAGTAAGAAAATTACTGTAATTATATAAAGAAACTTGTATTCAAACAAAACTCAAACTTATTTGAATTTCATTAAGTAATGATAGATCTCTGTAAGATTTTAGACGTCAAGACCAATGGCACCCTAAAAGAAGTTTTGGGAGTAAAATGTTGACAAAATTTTAATTTCAATTTGACGAAATTCAATGAACTAAAAATTTGTAAAACATACAGTGATAAGTGCAATTGGATCATTCTATGAAAAATATTAATAAAAAATAAATTTAGAGAACGTATTATGTTTAAATTAAAGTACATAAAACCAAAAATATTGTTCATCGAGTCACGTAGAATCGTACAAGCTGCAAAGCTCCTCCAATATTCAATAAATAAGGTATTGACAATTACAATAAATTATGATAGCTTTTAAAGGAAGAAGATACAGCAAACACTAAAATCTTTTAATTTAAGAAGAAAAATATTTTTGCTTCAAAACATGTTATGATATAGAAAAAGATGACATTTTAGACTGGTATTGTTCAAATTCACCACCGTTTGAAGTAGCCATTTTGAAAAAACCTATAAAAACAGACATATATTTGATTATAACTACGCGCAAGGGGTTACGATAAATTGGTATACATTTTTTTATGAACATTTCATGCATTAAGACATTTAAAGAGCAATATTTTCAAATAATATTTTTGAACTATTTTGAGGTTATATTCTATATAAACAATTTATTGTTTGTGATATAAGCAGTATTTTAATATTAACTTATATTTTTTAAAATGATATTTTAAGTAATAATAAAAAAAACTCTCTTTAAAATTGTTCAAAATATGTTAAAAAGAAAGTACAAAATTTTTCAGCGTGATTCACGAACTGTTGCACAGGCTTACAAAGTAAAATATGAAAATTAAGTTTTGTGAAAAATCAGTTTAAACATAAATATCAATAAAAATAGCATGATCAACCATTTATCTACAGCTTCTAATAAGTCGGAAAAAATTAGTTTTCGCGTAAAACCTTTTACTTTCGAAAGAAAACGGGTTAAATAAGTGTTTTACCCCTTAAAGAAACATTTTTATGAACTAATAACCGCTTGCCAATTAATTGACATTTATAAGGGGAGACCACTGAGTTCGGGTCTTGGATTTTGATGAAACCTTGTTTTGTTGAATGGGTCTTTATTGATTTGATGGGTCTTTATGAAATTCACCATATCTATCGTACAAATGCCCGTTGGATAATACCACGGGCTTCATTTTTAGGTATCAGAAAACTATCCTTAAAGTTTCATCAAAATCTGTGACCCGCACTTCGTGGTCCCCTCTTGTTAGCTTCCTCAAACTAAATAAATTATTCCAATACAATGCTACATTTCATTCTTATTAATAGCTCAAAAAGGTGTTCTTTTTTTGTCATCGATTGTTATCAAAAGATAAATTACAAAAGATTAGAAGCTTTTGATCATAGATTGAATTATCAACTTCAAAATATTAAAATAGAAAAATCGTTATAAAACAAAAATGAATCGAGGAATCTTTAATTTATTTTCTGATATCGAATGTTTATCAAAATAACAATTAAAAATTGGTTTGTTTAATAGAGAATGACCACAGCATCTTCGAGATATAAGCAATAAAATTATGAAAAATATAATCTCAAATATCTTGAAAGATAAGAGACCTTACAGTCTTGGCAAAGAGCTCAGCCAAGAGATAGTGGAAAGCTACCTTTTTCAGCTCAATTTATTTTAAACATTTTCCATCATATGTTTTTGAAATATCGCCATTTAAACAAATAATAACATTTTCGTGTATACCAAAAGAAGAAAGATAGCTTATAGAAAATTTTGCGTCGGGAAAGATCGATAAGTTTATTCTCTTTTAAATGTATTTACACTGAAGTGATCATATTATTTCTACATACAAAAACAATATACCTCATTGATTTCAGAATAACGTAAAATAGAAAAATCGTTGTAAAACAAAAACGAGACGATGAATCTTAAAAATTTCTTTTTAACTCCGAATCCTCGTTAGGAAGTGAAAAGAATGAGCCTCCTTCTCGAAATATAAGTGATAAAAAAAAAGTTGTGAAGAAAAATATATCTTCAAATATCTTGAAAAATAAAAGTCCTCATGATCTGGGCAAAGAACTTAGCCAAGAGATAGTTAAAAGCTACCTTTCTGGAAATTTTCAAAAAGAATAATGACATTTTACTCAAGTTATTGTTCGACATAGAAAATCGATTACTTTTATAAAATGATTGTTTTCTCTGCAAAAGAAAAATAAAATGGCTCAAACATTTTACTGAATACTCCTCTCCATATTCCTAATCATCTAAAAATGTTTTCAAACACTTTTCGTCAAATGCTTCCGAGATATAGTTATAGTAATATCTCCGTTGAAATAAAAAATTACGTTTTCGTGTATAACAAGAAGGGAATGACCTAATCCAAACTTTCGGGTCGGAAAAGTTATGTAATTGTATGCTCTTTCGAATGCCTATTCGCTGGTTTGATGATATTTTTTCTAATGTATTAAAAAAAACACTCACACACGCAAACGCACACGCACACGCATATGCATACACACACTCACACACACTACACAAAAATAGTGTATTTTGATTCCAAATGGCCCAAAACATATTTTTAACATGTTTTTAAGAAAACTTTCTTTTACTATTACAAAGCTTCCTTTAGGAGGAAACAAAAGAATTTTTAAGGATTTAAAAGCATCTAGTCCGCTTAAAAACTTACAACGAAAAATTGTCCACAAGAAATTAGCGAAAGCCAAATTAAAAGTTTTATTATTTTATCGGGTTAATAATTATGCGAGTTTTTCTTTATCGCATATAAATAATAACGTAAATTTGCAACGCGCACTATAAAACAAATCTTTTTCCATTATGTGCAACAAAATCTATGTCACTTCATCTCTCGCTAGCACTAAGCATCGCAAACCCAGTCATGCACGCATACACACGACCCGTGCGATCGACCCGCCGTGAGCCGACGGCACGTTAGCGCGGCGCAGGTCAGGCGCGACGAATCTCGCAAATTAATCGCGTACGGCACTCCCGCGCGCGTACACGCTCACATACACAGACACGACGAACAGAAAGTGAATTCGGGCGCGCACTTGTCGAGAGCGCGGACGCCGCGCGTTAAATTCGATTACTTTCATTGTTGCGGGGGGGGACTAACAGCGTTATCCTTCGACGCGTCGTGCCTTGAGTATGTATGTGTGACGACCCTCGTGTATATACTTCTTATCCGTCTTGATCCTCGAGAAATCCCCTGCAGTTTCCGGCTGCTTCTATCTCTTTTTGTATTGAGGCATGTGTGTGTATAATCTTTTGGGTGATATTGTATTCTTTGCACGACGGAAACTGGGAAAGCGTTTGAGGAGGTCTGTGGGATGCCGATTTGCTGTTGGATTGCGTGGATCGATTGACGTGTCTTTTGGGTATTTCGTTCATTGTGGCTTTTTGGTTTAGACGACAAAATAAGAAAAAAATTATTTTTAACGCATTTAGTAAAATTGAACTGAAAAACGTTTCAGGTAACGCGTAAAATTTTACTTTTTATATGACTAAAAATAGAAGTCAACTGGAATCAACTAATCAACAATATTCGCCATGGGAGATTGTTTAGTACTTTACTTCGTAAATTTTCGATTCACGTTATACATTAATAAAAAACTACAAAAGTCTCAACATTCACAAATATACATTTTTTATTGGCATTTCTTTTTCTAGAAGATAATAACTCCAATATATTACCCAGAATAAAATTCAATATGCTTTTAAAATATTTTTTTCTACACTTACTTGATTAATAAGTTATTGCAATTCAATAAAAATAGATTATTTAATATTTGTGTTATATATTCAGATAAGACGAGCTCTCGGCCGATGTAGACGTAGGTGAGAAGACAATGTAAAGTTAGACCGTATAGAAATTGGGTAGAAGGGCACATGTTGGATGGAATCAGTGCAAGGTAGGGTTGAGCGGCGGTCTTGCGTAGGTGATTTTTCCAAATGCCAGATGAAAAAAACCTTCAGAAACGAACGTTTCACATTTTTATTTTCAATCATACTCTTTAGTAGAAGATTATCGAGGTTAAGCTAGATTCTCTGCTTACAATTGAAGCTCCTAGTTTCATAAGCCAGGTAATTCGTTAAAGTGGAAATTTGTTACAAATTTGGTTTGGTGCCTGAATATTAGCGCAATTAATAAGACTCATGCCTTTCTACTGAAGAGTAATAGCAAGAAAGCATAGAATGATTGAGAAAAATTAGGATATTGTACGAAATTGTCCCAAGTATTTGTTCCATTGCCATGCAAACAATCCCAAAAGTATACTAAAATATATTTTGTAGTTTAACGGAAATTAGTTCATACGTTGATTTCAATAAATATTTAAATAAAGAAGTTCAGTAAACACACACCTACTCTTCTGAAGTATTGATTTACTTAAACTTAATCAGTAGTAATAATATTCGACTTTTTTGATGATGACTAAAAATAGATTTCAATATTTGATCATGATACACAGAAAGGCAGAGAGTCAGACAAGTCAAGTTAAATAAAAACGTTTACTAAAAAAATACTTTTTTGTAATAATATCAGTAGTAATAGATCAAACAAATTAGATAGTCGGCTGTTCAAAGACGACTATATCTACAAGATTAAAATATTTGCAGTTTGATAATAAAAAATGTTTGATTTTCGTTTCACCATACTATTTTCCCAATTAATTAAACAAATACAGATAAAAACAGTTTATATGATCATATCATATAGATCGTGATTATATCTAATCATATACATATGATCATATCAAAGTTATAGTAACACACGATCCAATAGATACGATTATATATCATCACAAACGTTCATATAGCCATTATGCTGCCATAACACATTTATGATCATACCCCATTCAATATTGATATATACGTTCATATATGAATCGTGTATTGTGAGAACAGCGTCACAAAAATGTTTTAATTGCAACAAAAATACCTGCGCTCTTCAAATCATAAGTGCTTAAAAATATAGTTACTATTAAAAATAGTTTTTCTATAGAGATTTAAATGTAATGAAGAATATATCAAAGATTTACTTACAATTAAACTCGTGTTTTTTCGTAAAAAAAACATCTTTTTTAACTTTATCGAAAACGACATTTTTTCAAATACGCTGTTTCGACAAAATACGGTTCATATATTCATATACCTTCATATATAATTTCCTTATATAATCATACATGAAGTAATTTTCCCAATCATAGTCCACAAATCGAAAATCACAAAGAAAAACCAAATATTTCCCACCGACCCAAAGTTATATATCCATTGCAAAGCCTAAAACCGAACTCAAACACGTGCACTTTTTTTGTCTGTTCTCTAATGCACACGTAGATGCCAAGCGGGTACGGGTCGCTGCGTGGTCGACAAGGCGCATCGCAATCAATGCCAGGCCTGCCGGCTGAAAAAGTGTATGCAGATGGGAATGAACAAAGACGGTGAGTACTGCTGCACACCTATACCATATATGTACATAGCGATATACAGAATCCTGATGAGCAGCAACGTGAATTCGATCAAACGCGCGTACGCGTGTATCTTCTGTTATATACTGGCCCTTGAATTAGCTCGTGTGCAGTAGAACATTTTCACGCACTGCACGAGATTATATCGTTAGCTCTGGTTGTTTTTTTTGTTATTCTTCTATTGGACGGCCAACGAATGGTGCTGGATGGATAATACGGTTACGTTATGTTGTCGTGTGTACGGGTATTTCTTTCATATAGTGTTGATGGGGGAATTGTAGTAGAGAGTTGCATTTTTGGAATAGTAAATGCTAAGTAAATATAACACGTGAATTTTCTATCTTCAGAGCATGAATTTATTTAGTCTTTAGAAGCCTGTAAAATTTACTGGTTTTCCAAAGACGTTTCAACAGTTTAGGTGGCTTCATGGTGATTTTCGATGAAATATTAAGGAAGAATATTTTAGTAAAAACTTTTTTTAATTTTGCTATTAACCAAATAAATGGTTATATTATTCAAATGTTATCGGTGTAAAAATAATCTTAATTCAAAACGTTTCTAAAAAAATAGTTAGAATTTTTAAGCGCCACGGTGGTTCCGTCGGTTAGAGGTTTAGACTATCGCACTCGTGGCCTTGAAGGCCCGGGTACGAATTCGGGTCTCGGCCGACTCGGCAGTAACTCTGCACTGAATTTTATTCGGCTTTTTTATGTGCTATCACATACCACCAGACAATGATTGTTGGAAACACATCTAAAATTGTAGGTTCAAAAGAGGTATGATAAAACGGTTAGATCCGATTTTAGGCCACATAAACATAATCGTAGAGAAGACTAATACAAATAGAATTATTCATAAAAGCACTGTTTTATGGCAAATCAAACTACAAAATTATTCTGACTCATACTAAATGGAAGAATATAGATGAAACTCGCGGATATATTATTTAAGGTATTTCAAATCAAAAGTAGTTTTCTTCTGAAAATTAATACTTAAAAGTTTTTGTATAATCGCAATAAATTAGAAACCAAACAGAAAGTATTTTTATAGCATTCTTTAACCAGAATCTAAAATATCTTCTATAAAATTAAAAGCATAATCCTACAAATATAGCCAACTCATATTTTCTACGCTTTCGCAAAATTATCGTTCAGACCTATTATAACATAAATTATCGTTCATCCCACCCTCGCTCAACAATAAAAACCAACCTCTTATAACGCATCAAACTTACGTAGCATCTCCCTAACATTCGACGCTGTACGTGTCGCGCGACGCGCAGCGCCATTTCTGCGAAATCAATCAGATCCACCTCCCAATAAGTAAGTAAGTAAGGCAAAGTAAAAGGGAAGACGTCGTGGGGTCGAAGAAGAAGAAGAAGAAGAAGAAGAGGAGACGCGAGAAGCTATTCCGACGCCAACTCCTAATGCCGCCTCTGCTGAGCGTACACCTGCCATTACATTCTATATCTCTTTTGCGCCTTTTTCCGCGTCTCCCCCCTCGGGCAAACTTTCTTATTGCCGAACTTGATGTCGTAAAGAGGAATTGAATCGGATTCCTCGCTGCTCGCCTCTCAACCCCTGCAGCTGCAGAGCAACGAAGGAGGGAGAGAGGATAGATCGGGCTTTTTTGGTAGGAGACGCGAGGCGGAGCGCCGAGGAGCTTTGACGTCGTCGTCGTGGCGACGGAGAGCTGCGAGCGCGGTGCACGCGATTACGAGAGGAAATGCCGAGACGAGTTTTTTCTGGGTGCTTCTTTGCTGCGGAGAAAGTTATTTAAAGAGCGTGGGTGTATGTGAGCGTAGGAGGAAAAGGAATTTATAGATGGGAGGTGGACATTTTGATAGTTTTGACTTCTTCTTTTATCGAAGTATCTTTTTAATACGATTATTTCTCATGAATGATTAGAATGTGTTGTGCTGTGGTATATTTTATTCAATTCCGCGTTAAATTATTATTACCATAATGGAAAGACTCAATGAACACTATGCTTGTCTTAAAACTTAAAAATACATAATCACGTGCATAATTACTTAAAACCTATTTTTTTACTAATTTTAAACAAATTTCAAAGAACTTAAATCCCTCAACATTTTTAAGTTCAGATTGTTAGATATATAGAATAGAGAGTCTGTAGAGTGGCAAACGTAGAAAGAAAATGCCAATTTGCACCAGTAAAATAGCAAACAAATGTTGTTGAACTTTTCAGAATATTATTTTAAAGATTTAAGTTGATTCATCTTTCAAATACCATTTGAAACATTGATATGATATTTTTTTCACAGCTATTGAGTAAAAAGTTAGGGAATACTAACCAAAACCTGCGATCATAATTCACATAAAATACTTATCACTAGAACCCAACAAATATAAATAATATAGAAAAAATGATGCACACATTAAGAGTATTATAATTTTAAACAGTAACTTTAAAATCGGGTTTTTAATAACAAATGAATTGTAGCATTTGAACAGCATCAGTTATTATTGTGCAAAGAGTTTATAGAGTCGATAACAACGTTAACAGCAGTATAATAAAGGAATGAGTATAGTTTTAAAAATAAGAATAACGTATAAAACAAATTCATTTAACCTACTGACTGCATCAGGCTGGTAATAATATTGGACCACTTTTGTGTCGAATAACGCTGCGGGGATTTTTGAGACATCACCCTCAGAGTAGAAAAACAGTTATCCGGACGTAATGTTTTTTTGCTTTTCATTTGAAGCGGCATTCTTGTCTGGTCGGTTAGACGGAATTAGAAATTCTTTATAAACTAAAAAAAAAGATTCAGTCAACGGATTGTGGCCCTGGATAATCATATTTAGGATACATAACAATATCAAACAATTAGTTGTATTTTAATCACTTTCTTTTAAATAAATAGATTAAATTAATAGTAGTGCAAATTAAGAAACATTACTATATAACAAAATAAGAGTTTGCTTCTTGAAAATACCGCTAAACTCCACCCTAAATCAAACCAGGTACAGAACTCAAAGCATCCCATTATCAATTTCTTCAATTTTCCCTCTCTCTTTCTCTCTTGCGTTTATTCGCTCTCCAAGAGCACCGCACCCCACACACACAGCACCTCGAGGGTTTCGCAATACCTACCTCCGCCATCGCTGGCACCGCTGTATTCTCTGCGGCATGATCGTAATACACATGACTCCGGGCGTATTGGCGCTCGCTCGCACACACGCAATTATACTCTCACACAGAGAGAGAGAGAGAGAGAGAGAGAGAGCTCTCTCGGAGAACGTGTACCGCACGCTCGGTAAACACGCGGAGAGGTCGTTAGCGCGGCAGTCACGTGACCCCCTCCCAGCACACGGTGCGGCGGCGGCAGCCGCGGTAACAACTCGAAGGGTTAATTGGAGGAAATAAACGTATGCAGGCGGGGAGATAGAGGGATGAATGCGTGTGCATGTGTGTGCGTGGATGCGCGGGTATGGCTGTGCACGCGGAGGGTGTGACGCGTCGAGCGCTCGTTGTCGCGCGGGGTGTGCGTGTGCGTCTTTGCGCCAGCGTCCTTTTTGACAGTAACGTGGGTTTTATGTAAGTGGATGTTTTTTTTTGGTCATTTTTCAATTTTGGGCTGGTGTTTTCGATTCTTGAAGATAGGGATTTCGGAATAGCTGGCTTAGTTTACATTGTTAGGGTTGTTTTAAAGTTTTGCTAAATGATTGAAAAGATGATTTTTTTTCGTGGATTCGAATTCGTGATTCCTAATAATCCTGAAAGAACACACCATTCTTGGTTTTCATCAGTTATGTTCAATGCAATAAACTTTCGTACTTTCTTACCTACACCGTCATCTTTTTGTTTGTTGTATTTTTATACAAGTAAACTAATCTAATGTAATATTTTTGAGATTTTAAAATATCTATTAAAAAAAGAAATTTAAGGTTTTGTCGACTACTTGAGACCCAGTGTAGTGTTAACGTTAACTGACATTTTGCAGTGGATAAATAATAAGAATGACTTTGAATTTTTCCATAGATTTTCCATTGTATTGCCATTTAATTTAATTTATTTTCTATGGTTTTATATATTTATTTTCCATTTTCCATGTATCATATTTTTTATCAACTCGAAGAGATTTTGAGCTTCAAATTAAAAATAATGACATAGAGCCCAATCGAATAATAGCTCATGACAAATAGCAATTGACTTGTCATTGCTATAATTTTGAGTTGTTTCGCAGGTTGTTTGCTAAGAAATTTTTTTGAAGCTGTGTGATTTTTAAATATTTTCATTTGTCTCATATATAAAATGCTTTTTTCTATAAAATATCATTCTTACAGTAAGTAATTTTAAAAAACGATTATGCATATAGTGAAAATATTACCTGCAGTTTAATGTAACATGATGATATTAAAAATTATACATCAATGAGCTGAGTTACTTTCAAAAATGTAATTTTCATCAGGTTGTATCAATTTACCTTCTTAATACTAAAGAAATTTAATGTAATTTAAAAAGAATTTCTTTTATTTTAAAAATGTTATAATTTTTCATGATTTTGTGAGAGCTAATAACAAAAGTAAAACTTCACAAAAGAATAGTAACACTCAAGAAATAACAAAAGTAATATAATATATTACAATTTTTCAATAAAAACAATCTTTATTTTACATTATAAAACTAAACATTCCAGAAAGTCTTACACCGAACAAAACTTCATCTCCCTCCCTTGCGTCTCTATTCGGTGTCGAGAAAAGCAGAGAGTGGACCACCCGTGGTTCCATGCAAATTAGAGAAAGAGCGAGCGTTTATCTTGCGCGCATATACACGTATGTGGGGAAGCGAGAGACAAGCCACTACTGCCTGCAGTAAAAAAAGTGTGACGGGCGCGTGCGTCTCATCACCGCACGAGCGTCGTTGTCGTCGTCGTCGCAAAAAGGGCTGGGAATAGCCGCAAGAGAGAGAAACAGAAACAGAGTGGGAGGAGCAGCCCCATTAAGTCGCTCAGCGGGCAGGCCGAGCATTTTTTTTTTATGTTATTACGGAATTACACGGACGTGTCGTCGTCGTGGCCTTCAAGCGTCCGGAAAAATTCTGCGAGGTCGAGAAGCTTTTTTTCTTTTCGCGCGGTTTTATGGAAGTTTAGAGGGACTTTGCGCAGTTTTTGCGTGTACAAAAGAAACGGGGTAGTTTCTCTTAGCGTGCTCTAATTTAGTTAGCTGAGCTGAGATTTTGGACGAAGAGATTTGCAGAGCTTGCTTTGTTTTGAGAACTAGAAGTTCACCTTCTATAAACGACGTATAAGTTAAGAACAATATTCCAGAAAAGCAATGAAAAACGTCTTATTTGAAAAAATGGTGAAAAACGTCCTATTTTGAAAAAGCGGTAAAGATTGCTCTGTTTAGCAAAAGAGTTGAAAAGTGCCCTATGTTAGAAAAAAGAATCCGTGACGACCGATTTAAGATTATTTTTATAGTTATTATTTTAATAAAGTAATACTTAAAAAGACACACAGGAAACTGGGCAGCTGTACGCATAAGCTTTATATTTTTGGTGATTAAAAATCGCTGATTCAAAATCTATCACCAGATTAGCTAAGGTAATTTGTTTAAACAATTAGTTTAAACAGGTTAATACGAAATTTAATTTTATCCAAAAAGTTTCTCCTAAAATATATTCTGTGGAAAATTACTGTGGAAATTAAATGTTATTGTATATTACATTTATCAGCGAGCGCGATTGCCATTTATTATCGTTCTTGAATTCTTTCCAAAGTTTTTCACTATTTTTAAAAAATAGGGCATTATTAAACCAAGCCAACACCTTACAGTTTAAAATCCTCGTAATTTATTTTATTATATAATTATTCTAATTTTCTTTTAATATCATTTATACGCGACAGCGCGCTTTTTAACGGTTTTAAGGAATTCGAGACGTCTCGGAGAGCCTACATCAGCGTAGGACGTCCAAAAGCCGCCCGATCCGACTTGACTCGTGGTTTCACCCTGCCGCGCACTCGCCTATCGATACCGGTCAGTGAACAATTTCAATTTCACAATATAAAGCGAATATTCGGCCGGGTAGCAATTTACGATAATTTATAATATTTTTAAACGTAATACTTGAAAAGAATTATTGCACGTGATATTTTTTAAAAAAACTAGTAAAATCGAGAGCTATTTTGACTTTTTTCCCATTATGATTGTTATTTTTTTTAGCTAAATATCTATACAAAAATCATATCTTCAAAGATGCTAAATAATATATATCATTGCCACATTCAAATTCCAAGAAAGGACTAGAAAATTATATCAGATTCACAAAGTTATATCGTTTGATGCTATGAATTAATTTAATATATGTATATAATTATCAAAGCTAAAATATTTTTTATGAAGTGATTTTATGTACAATCCCTTATACAAATACACCTAAAAACTATTTTCAAATAATCAAATAATCAGACAGATTCTAAGCTGGTTAATTGATAAATAATTCTTAGTAGAAAAGTCCGTAACTGGTCAGCCAAAATACTTATATGTTTAATGCCTGATATAAATCGAATCTGAAACATTCTTGAAATAATCAATGAAACGGATAAGATAATTTGGCTGATTATTCCAATTATTAGTAGAAACGTCGTTCCATATAATCTGAATATTCCATTCACTTACTAAAAGCGCCCTTCGAGTGCATTACATAACAATTACAGAAATCGGGACAAACCCTAACCGCTCTCACTAGAACGCTACTACCGTCAAGCTCCCAACAATGTCCAGCATTCACCAGCAGTCCGACAATAATTTTCACAACTCCACGAAAATCCATATCAAACTACGCGATGCGCGAAACAGGCCGCGACATCTCCTAACATATATATATACACTCGGAGCCCGGCACGTGCCCGCCACGCTGCTTGCCTGTCATTTTTCGTAGTCGTCCTCGTAGTCTAGCAAAATACACGAGAAGAGCCAAGCGCGAGTTTACCAGAGTTACCTAACGGTATATAACCCGGCGTGTGGCTGCCGCGAACAATGCATCTGATTTCTGCGCGGCCCGTTAAATTTGCGTCGCTGTCAGACGCAGGAGTGCGCGCGCGCTCGTGAACTTGACGAACACCCATCGGGACGGAAACTGGATGGAGAGACTGCGCGGAGGGTTGGAGAGAGCGGAAGGTTGGGGAAGGAGATGGGTCGCCGAGATGAATGAGTTTATGAGTCATGAATGATGAGCGCAAACATTGTGCAATTGACGAGGCAGTTCTGTGTTTTAGATAATTTTGCGGGCTGGAAGGCAGATCGGTGCTCTTCTGTGCTTCTGTGAATGGCGACGATGCTATTTTAGAATCGAGAGGGGTATCGACGAGTCATGATTTACTCAAATTTTCAAATACAGTTGAATCATTGATCTTATAGAATGTTTTTTGAAAACATTAGAACATAGCTTTTTGGCAGTCGAAGAACAGATTAAATTGCTTTCAGGTTCATCGGTAAACATCTTAATCGTGAGGAACATTCGGCATTGTACTAGACATGATATTATTAAATGATAATGCAAGAATATTACAAATTTTAGATTTTAGATTTTTCTGTATTTTATGCCTTTTTGCAATATTTTCGACGACTCATCCTGCTGTTTTCGGGTACAATCTTAATCATTTTATTTGTGGTAGCTCGAAATTGAATGCGAGTTGTTGCACAATTAGTAACTCTATTAAGAATTGTATCTTCTTTTGAAAACGCTTATATGAAATTTTAAATTATCAACTTATGTAGAAAAAAATATTAAAATTATTTAAATACGCTTTGTCATCGTCGTTCTTGTTCACACTCTTCTACATATTTCTAATTTAGTCTTTAGCACTAGTAATCGGGATTTTAGTAAGTTATTTACCGAATGTATATTGATTTCTTTATGTCATCTTTGTGGTTTATTATCGTGTCAAGATATTTAAAGTCGTCTACTTTTTTTAAAGTTTTGCCGGAGACTTTCAAATCGGTATCCGCAATCTCGGGCCCTGCGCTGTTAGTGACCATCTACTGGCTTTTCTCTTCATTGTTTCTAGGCCTATTTCATTAGCTGTTTTTATTAGTATTTCTACGTTTTGACTACTGTTTCAAAACTAAAACCTAGACTATTAAAGAAAACTAATCCCAATTTCATCGCAAACTATAAATACAACGATCCTCCTCTAAACTCACTCGAGCTAAACTCCGAGAAACAAAGGCAGAAAACAGCCATAGGCTATACGCCACCGCGTCGTACGCGCGCGTGCGGTCGGACACACCAGACGTACCTACAGCTCCACGCGTTAGCACCCCGCCTTCGAAGAGTCGAGCCGCTGCCGCTGCTGCTATCGATTGTCCGTGATTGCGCGTGTGTGTCTCTCGTCGGGTCGGCCAGTGGCCGCGGGGGAAGTTTACGCGCCCGGAGGCTGAACGCTGGCTGCTACTGCTGCGGGATGTTGGGCGTCGAGGCACGTTTTTGGCCCCGGTCGTCGCGACCTGGAAATTACATTGACTTTGATTATCGAATTTCTCGTGCCTATCGTCCCTTTTGTCGAGCTGGTGGCATGGTACTGGGTTAAGATGTTAAGTGTGGGAAGGATGTGGGTAGAGAAAAGCGTGGAGTGGTTGTTGAGAGTTATGAATGATTGGGATTACCTGAATGCTTGGTGAATTTTTTGAATTTCTGGACGCACGAGGAAAGAACGATCGTTTACCCTTGTACATTTTGAAAATGTAATGAAGTCGATTGCCCACGACTGCAATAAATTTATTACCCTATCCCACAATGTAAGGGACTGTGTCCAAATTACGTAAGAGAAATTTGGACAATTTTTGCAAACTTGTCTAAAAAAATGAATCAGAATACACGGAAGTATATTTGATATTTTTCTCTACTCCATATCCCTAATTTATGTATGACTTATATCTATAACAATAAATTTTACAAAGTTAAATTAATTTTCATTATATCGATTGATTGTTATAATTATTGGTAGAAACATCCAAAATCGGTCAGATGAAATACAATTTTTATACCCTGATACTCATACAACAGAAAACAATTTTTTACAAAAATCAAAGAGTTAGAAAATTTTTTATTCAATAGAATTTTAAATGCCGAACACATACAATAACTACACAAACCATCTTCCGAGCATAGGACCTGCCCCATATCTTTACGTAATTCTATATTTGCATGATTTACTTTCTCATATAGGAAGCTTTGTGATGGTAAAAAAATAGTTTTTCTAAAAACATGTTACAAACATGTTTTGAGACATTAGGAGTCAAAATGCACTATGTTTAGATAAATTCAGTATGAATGTATGTGTGTGTACGTGTGTGTGCATGCGAGCGTGCGTGCATATATGCATGCGTGCGTGCGTGCATATATGCATGCGTGCGTACGAGCTTGCATGCGTGCAGTGTGTGTGGGAATCGAACTCTTGACAGCTTGAGCATCTTGTATCGGTAGGCGAGTGTCTTACCCACTGAGCCAAGGGGATCTCTATGATCGCTTCATTATGCATTTAAAAGAGTATAAAATTACTTATATACGGTGATATTTCTGTTTTTCTTATAATTTTTCCATTGATATTTTGAAATATTTATTGAAAAGGTATTTGAAGATTAATGAAATTTAAAAATAATGTATATCAGTATTTTTTATGTTTTATTTCTTATAAATCTGGGTAAAAATTATACATATGAACGATCTAATTATGTGATTTTAGATGTTGAATTCAAATACGGGGCAAATGTATAAAATTAAAATTATTAATTTAAAAAAATAATGGTACCGAAAACTGCTTAGAACAAATTTCATGCATATATAGATGTAAATTAAAAATATAAATGTATACTAAAAATGAAATTATGGCTACAGCTAGTTAAACTAACTGTTGTGAATTAAACCATCAATGATAAATCAGCACATATTTTTTGAGCTCCTATTTAAAAAGAAATATAGCAATTTAAAATTAATTTATTACAACAAAAATTTTTATATTAGAACAATTAATTTAGTTTGAGAAAGCTAAGTACTAATAAATTGGCAGCGGTTTTTTATATCATATTCTAATAGATTATAACTATATTTATATACCATTTATAAATCATGATTATACTATATTTTATATCATATTCTGATGGATTACACCAACATTTCGGATATTTGCAGTATCTAAAAAATATCGTTATACTGCAGTGTCAGTATGATTAAAGTTTACTTGAGTATGGTATATAAATGGATTTCAAAATTGGCTCACTGTATCTATACATACAATAACCATCGACAACAAAATAGGAATTTTGATGTGAATTCCCAATGATGTGAATCTTACCATATATTTTTCTTTGAATTTAACCGTTCGCGCGCTTGTTGACACTGTTACAGCGGTGCAGAACGAGCGACAGCCACGCAACACGGCGACCATCAGGCCCGAGGCCCTCGTCGAGATGGACCAGGAGCGAGCGTTGCGCGAGGCCGCGGTCGCAGTCGGCGTCTTTGGGTGAGTGAATCATCTCCATCCTCTTTCTTACTGGTGTACGAGTTGCGCAATATCCGACCCTCGCTTGGCGAATGAAATTTAAGTGCATTATACGATTTCAGCGTCGTGAATTTTGTTTACTCTTGGAGTTTTATATCTTTGATTTGGGAAAAGGGTATATAATATAGCTTTTTAGGACGATTGTAGTGGAAGTAGAAATTATTACATTTCTTTGTTGACGCAAGTTGCTTATAAGAGTATTCGGTATATTTATTGTCGAATTTCATATTTTCTATAATCATTCAGAAATTAATCAATTCTTTTAAAGTTCAATATGACTAGAAAAGGAAAGATTATTGTCCTTACACGCTATTTCTGCAGAAATTAAAATTTCTTATTAATTGTCTATAATTGAAAAATTCAAAGATACTATGTCATAATTGTATAAAAAAAGCATAGGGTACTTGTCCATATTTATGAGCCTGTCCATATTTGTGTGCCTTTTTTTTAAATGTAATTTGCAGCGATTAAATCATGAATGAATCAGTAAAACTATTTTTAAAACTAAGATAAACTATTAAGTTAGAGTTTACAAGAGTTACATGAAAGTTTAAAATGTTTTTCATAGAGTTATAATTTTTTTAAACATATGAATCATGATTTGGTGGTTTTACTTTGTTTCCTTGTCTAAAATGCTAAGGATTTCTTAACTTTCAAAACTTAATTTAATTATTCGGACGTGATTTATGACAAACAAAATATTTATTGTATCACAAAATAATTCAATTGAATATTAAAAAATGTGAAATGAGCATTTTAGACTCAATTTATTAATTTATTAATGAATCCAGTAATACCGCGAGATTTTCGAAGTTTGTCCGTATTTATGCGCCCCCTCATGATCGATAGAATAACCTCACTTCTGCTTGTAGAAGGGAGAAGAAGTTTTCGCAAACTTTATTTTTTCCAAAGTTGTTGTTAATGAAATTTGTAAGTATAACTAACAAAATATACATAATATGATAAAATTTATTAAGACTTTTTGATTTATTGATTTATACCAGAAACTAATTATATTAGTAATTAGTATTACAAACTAAATGAACATAAAAAACATAAAAAAACTTATTAACTACGACTAACTAACTACGACTTGAAACTAAAATTCAGCGAGCTAGCTAACTCTTTAACAGTTTATATAATTTTATAAAATCTGTAAAATGTTATAAGAACATTACTAGTTTATATCACTTAAGAATTATAAAACTATTAATTTATAATATTATTAACAATCAGTTGTATCATTGAATAACATTTTTAATCCAAGGCTTTAGTTTCCATTTAGCATATTTTGAATTTCTCAGAATTTTGAGGTCAGTTTTTAATGCTTATTGCTAAGTACCTTCTAGAAATAGCTATATTATTATTTCTAGTTTCCTTTTTGACTTAACATAGATTTGACTAAGTGTCATGTAATTATAAATTAGAGATTCAAAATCAAATAATCATCTTATATTGAATGGAATTTCTTCGGTAAACTTATTTTTATTTATAACTTTTAGTATCCTATTTTATAGTCTTTGCAATATGACTATATGAGTTCTACGAACGCTTCGCCAAGCTATAATACCATAACTGATTATACTATGGAATAGTACATAATAAATCATTATCATTGTATCAGTTTGCATGAATTTAGATAATTTATAGATTATGTATTCTGTGTCAAATACTTAGTTTTGTTCATAATATCTCTCTGTCTATCAAGTTTATTAATTTCAAATGTTTTGAAACTTTATTTATATTTATTAATTATTAATTAAAAACTACCTAATTACAATTGTTTATTATAATATTTAAAATAATATATAAATAAAAAATAATAATAATAAAATTATTTAATTAATCTTATTTTAAGTTATCTTATACTTAAACATAAAATGGATTCCATTAATATTAATTAATCTATAAAAGCAGTAATTGTAGAAATAATTAAAATGAGATTTCATGAGCACACTAATCGGGGGCACAGTTTTTTGAGCAGGCACACTAATGGGGGCACAGAATTGTGGACACGCACACTAATACGGGCAGCTCGGGCACAGTAATATGTTATAGCCCATTGAAGAAGCACACTAATATGGACCAAAATATTTTTTTTTATTTCTAATATATCTGTATGAATGCTTAATATATTCAATTAAAACAAATTCCATCTTAAACACGGAACGTTAGAGTACCTATGTAAACTTCAATAGCAAAGATTAAAGCTATATACGTTCAGCAATCAATTATTAAATGTAAAAAATTGCTTCATGGCACACTAATACGGACAAGTACCCTAGTCTTATTGTTAGCAACCCAAATTCATGTAATTCAAAGTTATACAGCTTTTCCTTTCTAAAACATATTATCAATGAATAAAACATATGTATGGTATATATAAGTATATCAGTATACGTTAGAATAGAGAGCAATACATGCAATATGTCGGTTTTTATCGATGTCAATAGAATATTTAACAAACATAAAGCATACCTACGTACACTCAGCAATGCCGTGAGCTGCTAGAACGCTAAATTTACAGATAAAGAAATATATATATGTATATAAAATTTAATGTAGGTGAAGTTCGGAACGTTCGTAGAACTGATTTTTGTAGTCCTATGTAGACGTTTTATCTCGCTTTTGTGAGAGTGAATGAACAGCCTTAGAAATTATATACACAATTTTTGTTGATCAATTTCATTTTATGAGACACCAAATTGAGACTCCAAAAAGAAAATGAAAAAATCGATTTATTTTCTTATTCGAAAGGTCGGAGTTTTATCTCGGTAATTGTTTCACATTAAAGTAAAGATTATTTTATTAAACATATGTAAATTTGTTTAATCGTATTAAGCATGAGGAAAATTTTGTATCTAAATATTAAAAATAAAAAACATTATTTCGAGGTTAACAGATTTAATACTTATTAAATCACTTGGTCATGTTACAATTCTTTAATTTTACAAAAATCATTAATAACTGCACTTACAATAATAACATATTAACGGAAATTTAATATATGAGGAAAAATTTCGTTCAGATATTCGCAGTTCTGATACTACCGAAGCTAGTATATTATGAATTCGACTCATCTAATTTACAATAATATTACCAACGTTATATCTCGTTAATTCTTATACAATATTTTGCATTATAGATCTAAATATATTCTTGAATTTTTTCTAAACAAACAATTATTACGGGGAACATTAATTTAGTTTGCTTGGGGGGAGGAAGGGGGCAGACCTGGGTTAAACCCAAAAAAGACTTTTATTCTACAAGTCCAGAAAACTTTTTATGTTTAAAAGCAATCATTTTGAAACTTTTTATGTTTAAAAGCAATCATTTTGAAACTTTTTATGTTTAAAAGCAATCATTTTGAAAATAATAAATAAAGCACAATAATATCTTAAATTTTACCGTTGTAAAACTTCAGATTCTTGACCCAACATGTTACAATAAATCACTGTTTTCAATACCATATTTATTAAAGGAACTTTGATCCTCACACGATTCAAGGTGACATGGCGAACGAAATTTCTTTTTTCGACGGTTATTCGATTCCTTTTGATATGTATTACAAAAAGAGCAAAGCACTTTTTCGTTAAAATTTTTTTATTGCTTTTTTTCGGAAATTTGATCAATTTTTTTAAAAATAATACAGTATTTTTTTTTTTAGATTGATTCGATTGAAATAGTTAGTTAATTTTATGCTCTTTCGATACCTTTTTACTGGATCAATGATATTATTTCTAAGCTATTAAAAAACACGAAAAACTAAAATTCAAAATCTAATAACAGCTAAAAACAAAAACGATTCGAAAAAGAAAAACATTATGGTTCTGCCTTCCTTTAAGAAAAACAAAAAAATGAGCACTGAAATATTAAGTTTCACCGTGTATACGCAGAGTTATGCTGATCCACGTCCACACACACACATGCACACACACTCACAAACACACACTCACACACATCCATACAAACATTTTCTAGAAATAGTAAATTTTGATTTCTTAAGTCTTAAAACATGTTTCTAAAATATATTCAACAAAACTTTCTTTACTATCACAAAGTTTCCTGTTTGAGGAAGCAAGATGAATGTATAATCAGTCAAACAAAATATTTAAACTTCTCAATAATTAGACGATTTTTTAAATAAGATTGATAATAAATAGAATAATTATGAATTGAATGAGTTTTCTAAGTTTCTGAGATAATATTATTTGTTTATTTGGACGTCGAATTAGTTGCATAGTGGTGAATTTTCTTGGCTGCAAATTATCGTTTTTAGTCGGAATCTGGTTTAAAAGAGATCTTTTGCTCTATATTATATGATTATTTTATGTATTTCTGTCATATATTAGGCAATACAATTTCAATAGATTTTTTTTTTTTTATTTATTGATTTCGAATACATAAATTGGACATTGTTGTTATAGTGTACAATAATAAATAGATACTTAAGGTTATATATTCTAATTTTACTAGTAATGTCATCTGCTCAAGTTCATGTACATTTATTATCATGTAAAATAGTCTCTTGAATATATACAATTTCTTTAAAATTTATAGAAAGAATTGATTTTAAACTCTTATCATGTAAATACTCTTAAAAAAATACTTTTTATTTTATTCTACCGAGCTTTGTAGCTATTGACGTGGCAGCTTCGTGTTTATGATTTATAAATTTTACAATCAAACTGTCCATTTCCTATATGGTTTTTTATTTTCATAAGTATATCGTTTATAACTGTTTGAACGACTATGAAGTGTTCGCTTAGATAGAAATTGCTTAAGAAGCTATCAGTGTAAGATTCTTCTCCAATAACCGTAATTGACTCGTCTAACGCAAGGTTTTCTGAACCATTTGATCCCAGGTTGATTATATTGCAGGTGTTTTTATTAACGCTTATACCGAATTTCACTCGGATATTAAGATCACCGTCGATGCGGTATTCAAATTGTCGTGAATAAAGAGGACGATGTTTCTGAAAAAAGAATGTTATTTATTTAGGAACTATTTGTTTCTTAATAATGAATTTATATATTTTGTTGAAAATGTAAAATTTAATCTTATATTTTTCTGCTAAGTTTACTAATTTTAAAGTATGGACATTTCAATGTATGATGAGCTGATACTCGAACAGGTTACTCAATTTTTTTGCTATTAAAAAATCGAACAATAAATTTAAAATACTACAATTTTTGGTGATAATTGTATTTCTAATTCTTATCACAATTTATGATTTATGACTTCTTTATCTATAGGTTACAGGTTAGGCTGCTAAATTCAATAAAAATACTTATTTCACTTCAATTTAATATGTTCGGTAAATATATAATATAGAAATAATATGCAAATAACTAGATTTATTATAAAAAAAGCCCTTGCAAAGGTCTTTCATAAATAAGGACTTCTATTAACTCGTGGACCTATTATGAAACAGCTACATATTTAATAAAAATCGCATCAATATTTAAAACAGTTCGTAGATAATTCTAATCTATGGACCGAAAACTACAATTTCAAAATATAGTTAAAATATAAAGTCTTTAAATCACAATTGAATGATTCTTTATAAAGATCATATTACTTATTGTATTACAATATACATTTTCATGTATTTACAACTAAAAACATTAATTATTATCAATAAAATTTTTACATTCGCATGTTATAATTATTTCTTATTTTATCATTTTTGTTTCATAAAAGGGATACAGTTTATATGGTGTTTCATAATAGGTACTTTAACCTTACTCCTGAAAAGCTTGGTGCATCTCTGTTGCACCAAGCGTCTCCGCGAGTACGACCCTTTATCCACATAACACCGTATTGAAGAATTATAATTACCTTGTCCATACAGCACTATTTCTTATTTAAATCGATTACAATTCATTCAGTTTAATCTATTTAATAGAAAAAGTTTGCTTCAGGGATTCAAGATAATCGCAATTCAAAATTTTCATTATACTTCCATCTTTAATTTGAATTAATTCCTTGAATATTACTAAAATTAATTAATCAATAATTGCTTAATACTTACCCAACGGTAACTTCCGTAATACGCACGCGCATCCGGAATATTAAAAGTCATAGTAACTTCTCTTGGATTATTATTCCCGTTTTGTGCAAAGTATGTCATGTCTCTCTTAAGATGTGAAAGATCACTGAAATTAATAAATTATCACTTTGCGCTATTATTTATAATATTAACGATTATTAATTTTATAATCATAATATTCTTTAAAAAGCTTTTTTATACTTGCCTAAAAGAACCAAGAAAAGCTCCACCACCATTTTTCTTATAGAGATTTGGGAGATCGATTTTACCATTACTGCTTGCATATGCCTTGACTAATCCATCGACTACATAATCCACGACATTCTTAACATTACCCTTAAAAATAAATGACAGAAGCTTATTTTTATAACTAACCTGGGATAACGCGGTTATCATACAAATAATGTTGCTGTTACAATTTACTGGTTGGCTTATATAATAACAATAATAACGTATTGTATACGTACGTGCACTTCTTCGGTGGGCGCAGATGATGAAGCCACAGCCCAGATCGTAAGCACAAGGAAATCGATCGAAAGTATTTTTCCAATCATTTTAGATGTTTTCTGAAACTTTTAAATATCACGTATGTTACAATTAACGAATTTGAGAATACCTATTGTTGATATCCAAAAAGAAAAATGATTTTCAGAAATTGATTAAAAAAATACTAGGTATTCGTCATATTAACTCGATAATTCTAGTTCGAATGATAACCGTACTCATGTACGTATCATGTAGATTAAGAATCTTTTTGGTTTTTCTGTTTCAGACTTCTAAGGTACCAAATTATTATGACGATTATTGAGGGGCGGCAATGTTTAGACGATTCACTTTATATTTGATTCAAAGAACGATTTTCTTAAATATGAACCAATTATCCATATTATTCTAACTCCATATTATCGACATTTAAAATATAGACAAATCATATTTTCGAAAAGAATAAAGCGACTAATCAGATAAACGAATTTGATTATTAGATATTTATCTATTCGATAGCACATACTACCGTCTTTATTTAAACAAATTAGAATAGTACAATTACGTAACTAGTGCACGAAACAGGTGATTTACGCACGAATCGAGTTTGTCGCCCGAGCGCAACGAGGACGACAAAAAGACGAGCACGCGAATCGCTTCGCGCACGTATTACGTATAAGTACTATTTTTTAACACACCGTGATAAATTTAACTGAACAATTATTAAATTGCAAATTGAAACGCTCATTGTTCAAAAGATTTCTTGTGACGAACTGTTGGCTATCCGAATTTATCGACTACTCTTGTATATTGTATCATTATAAGCTGTGTCTGAATCACTGTCAGAATTCATTTTTTTTACAATTACTTAGAGCTACTAAAAGCTAGACGACTCAATGATGAAAGAAGTCTCAGTCAAAATCCTAACCATGATATATATATATAATAAACATCGACGTCAAGTTGGTAAAATAATTGCGAATTATTTTGACGAAAGGGGCGAAAAATGTCAAGTATGTTTCGCACACCGCACGCGCTTCGCGAATTTTTTGCATACGATGAAAAAATCGACTGTTTCGTACACGGAAAACAAGCACGAGAAACCGTGTTTTGCGAATTTGTACGAATATACGATTATTCGAAATCACACAATTTTAATATGTTTATAGTATTAAAATTATCTGTATTCGAGTAAACAAACTTTCTATTTTATGATCTGTATATTATTAAAATTCATTACATTGCTGATTCGAAATTATTGTTTTCTAACAATTTTACGTCGATTATTTGACTAATCTATAAAATGAGATTTTGAATAAATTAGTAAAAATAAATTGAACAATCGAAACATATTACATCGTATGAATGAAAAATCGTTTTTTTAATCAAATATAAAGTGAATCATCTACCCGGTAAATCGTATATATATACATTATATTTTACATAGAGTTATATGTAACTTTGAAACAATTCAATATTACTACTAGAATAAAACTGTTGGCCTTAAAGTGTAGTTAAACGACCTAAAAAGTTTCAAATTGAATAGGACGTGTAGTGTATATCAACGCTTCTTGTGAAGATTATCGCGTTTTTTATATAAATAATAAAAAATTACTTAAAAGTAGTACAAAAATAAAACATATTGATAATTTAAATATATTGCCTAAATTTTTCGACTATCGTTCGTAAAAATAAAATATGTCAAAAGTATGTCTTTCTTTTAGAAAATTGAAACGCGATGACCTTCATAAGAAACGTCGATATAGCACTTTTTTAAATTTCCTAAAGGGTGTGTCCAGATAGAGGACAAAAATATGGTCTGTCTTCTCCGGTCCGTGTTCCATTGCTGTTCCGTTTCAAATTCAAAGTTGAGATTTGATACATTAAAACTGTTTAAAGTTACTCCGGATTTTCGGAGAAAAATACTCCTTGTAGTGGACTATTGAGAGTACAGGTATATAAATGCACCGCAACGTTTAAATTCAGAGCGGAACAGCGAAACAGTGATGGAACACAAACCAGAGAGGACAGACCATACTTTTGCCCTCCATCTGGACACACGCTAAAGTACACCCAGGGGAAGAACTATCATTCATAGTTCATGACGTAAGCAACTTATTCAATGGCATAAGCTGCTTATGCCATGATGTATGCACTTTTTGACGGTGATAACCGTGATAATAGATTAACTGGCACATTAGGAAATATAGTTCTTCCCTCGGGTATACAGTTACAATTACAATTACAATTACAATTACAATTACAATTACAATTTTACACTTGTGTATTATTTACAGAGACATAAAATTATTTTAACCAGACCAAAGTATAAATTGAAGCTTTATTTTAAATCAAAATCATGATCATTATAAGTACTTACGGCTGGAGATAGCTGGTAGTACCAGTGGCTGGAGATTAGCTGAATTTCAGATGATAGATTTTTGCAAACTGAGCCGCTATTTATATGAACACTTCTTATATGTTACGTTTTCCAAAATACACGTGCACTTTGAAGATTACATTATCATACAATAGTGTTCCTACGATAATCACAATACGCCATTTTATCAATAGAAATGTATTGAATTCATTCTTATCGATAATACCGAATAATTGAATTTGTTTAGTTTACACAAGTGCTCTGCTTCCGATCTTATTTATAATTCAAGTTTTTTCGACAATGGCAAGAAAGGTTGAAAAAGGTAATACCTTCTTTTATTTAAATTCAAAGATGTATTTGGTCTATTGTAAATTTTCGGTTTGCTATTTATAATAATACAAAATATAATTTTCCCAGAAATATATTGAATACATTGAATTGAGTACATTGCTACACACAAGTCAATGACAAATGAAAGATAATTATAACAATACATATTTTTTATTTCTATTGAAAAATTCAGTAAGCTAAAATTCTATTGTTCTTTTTTGGGAAATTTCAAAGTACATACTTTCCTCGAATTCGCATTAATGCCTACATAATATCTAAATTCAACATCAAGCGTGCAAAAATGTTCCCACTATCGCACCAGTGCCTCTTCAGTCCTGCAACAATCGACCAGCCTCGACTCTCACGTGTCGTTCAGTGTATATCTCGCAGCCTCGTCGCTGCTCTCGCTCTTTTCTCTCGACACTCTCGACGCCGATATGGATTTTCCGTTACTTCCGGTCGGACGAACTTCACCTCACCACACACTCTCTCTCTCTCTCGCACCGTACAGCCATAACCCGACGCATCTTCTCGCGAGCACACCGTCAAAGGTAATTTTTCATGATAGATCACGCTCGGCGTGGCGTATTAACTCGGCGGCGACTGCGGCGGCGAAGGTAACCTGCTTCAGGAGATCAAACGTGCCCGGCCGATCGATCGATTTCTGGCTCGGTGCGGGATAATATATCGGATTAAAAATTGCCGATAGAACCTTCGTGGCTATCGCGCGCGCGCGTCTCTGTGCACTCGCTCTGGTTATTTTCAGTGTCTCTTGCGGGCACGTGCTTTTTCGTTGGGGTAAAAGGTGTAAGCTAGAGCGTATTCGTGAAAAAGAGACGTGGAAAGAGAGAGAAGGAGAGAGTGAGGCCTTTGTGGTGAAGTTTCTTCTTTGTTCGTTCGTTGACGCTTTGGTTTTTTAATTTTTGGGTCGACGGGGCTTAATAAAGTGTGAGAGAATTCAATTGACCGTGCGGGTCGAAGGGAAAAAGAACGCGTGTGGTTTCAAGGTGCGGATCTTTTTGCTGGTTCTATTTTTGCTATTTATTTAGATAAAACGATGATGTTCTTATTTTGTAATATGTAAACTAACATTTTTTTTAACAAAATAAAGATCACTTGAGTTGTTAACAAGTCCCCTAAATAGATCGATCAGTGATATCATTAATATAAATGTTTGATAATAAACATTGAAAATAGTTTTCTTAGAATTTTATAAACTTTTTAAGAATAAGAAATATATTTTGGTACAAAAGATATTTACACTGTTGATTAATTTGTAAAAAAGATATAAATAATATATGTTTAAATATTTTATGCTTTTTAGACATACCGCTCCAAAAGTGTAATATCTTAAGAATTATCAAATTAATGTATAAAAATATGTTTTTATTAACAAATAGTTAATGCTTCAACGCTATAGAAACATATTTCAAGTATTCCCGTAGATGTATGTATGGATATATGTATGTATGAAATCAAATTTATCGATTAACTTACAGAAGTAACTTCTCTCGTTATAGGAAGCTAACGTATTTATTTTCAGTCATATCTGATGAATATATTTCCATATAGGACACATTTTAAAGATATTGAAAAATCGAATTTTAGCTGACTCTTGAATAAATTTCATATTTTTATTAAAGTATGAATTACGGTAAAGTTGTAGATCTCGAAAAAAATACAACTTTTTTATATTTGACATTCTTTACGAGAAGGTTATGACACAAAATGGGAATACAAAAATAGTATATTGTGGTCCTAGAGTGAAAAGTAGCCTTTTTTTGCCCGTGTGTCGTTTGCAATACGAGTCGAGGCGAGCAAATACGAGCCAAAGGTGAGTGCGTATTGTGAGACAAAGACGAGTACTGCACTCAAACAAGGGTAAAAAAACTTTTCACCTAAGGTACACACCATACTTCTTATCATATATGTTTTGATTTCGCATTTTCTTTTATGCCTCTAGAGCGGGTGTAATTGTGGCTATTTTTTGAATCAGTGTAAACATATATTTATAAAACCCAAATAAAATATCAATAACATTTTTTTCAAATATTTATAAATTTTCAAAATATTCAAAAATTTTCAAAAAATAATTAAATAATATAAAAAAAATAAAAATTAAAAAAAAATATTAAAAATAATACCTATATTTCATTAATTTAAATAAGGTTTAGGCATTCTGGATAGATATAATCATCTTTATCGGTTGTAGTAAGATCTACGCGAATTTTCGAGGATGTAAATACTGTATAGTTAGCTCGTACAGGGCTCGCCGCTCCGGAGTTTCAGAGCGAGCTTGCGAACGATGGCAGGCATGCAAAAAGAGTAGATTTTTGCATGCAAGGCTCTACCACCTATTATCGAACAATCGATTTTGTATGCTTATTTGATGCTTTATTTTTCATTTATCTACGAGTAGATAAACTTGGCTTAAAAGATGTTTTCGTAAAAAATGTTACATACAAATAATTTGTATTTTTTTTAGATCTACAATTTGACCAAGGATAATTTTTTGGTCCGTTGTGTTACAATGTAATTATGGCCTAGAATCGGTTGTTTATGCATTCAAAAATGTTTAAAAACAAAAAAGTTGTATTTTTTTGAAATCTACAACTTTACCGTAAAATTTTTTGCGTATAATATGTGATAATCATTAGTTGCTTAAAAATCATTTGACATACACGCACTATTTTCGCATTTTTTCGTGCCCCTAAGGCGGGCGCAAAGCAGCTGTTTTTCAACCGACGGTCGACAAAAATTTGTTTGCTCGCTCAAAACAAAAAGATTTTGTTGAAAATTTTTTGAAAATTTACAAATTTGCACGCATACACGGTAGCTTGTACGCACGCACACACGCACGCACGAATGTACGCATGCACGCGCGCACGTACATTTTTATATATAAAATAACGATTCTCTGAGTAGCGGGCAAAACTTTTGTTTTGAGCGCTCAAACAATTTATTTTCGTCGCTGGTTGGAAAATAGCTGCTTTGCACCCGGAAAATCGTGCATGTATTGCAAAAAGATTTTTAATCAACTAACGATTATCACACATTATACGCAAAAAATACAACTTTGGTGTTTTTTAACATTTTTTACAACAACGCCATTTAAACAAAGTTTGGCGCGAATAACGAAAAATAATGCCCAAAGAAAGCATAAAAGGTTGATTTTAGGCCACAATTACATTATAACACATCGTGCCAAAAAATTATCCTTGGTAAAATTGTAGATCTCAAAAAAATACAAATTATTTGTATGTAACATTTTTTACGAAAACAGCTTTTAAACTAAGTTATCGAGATTAATGAAAAATAAAGCAATAAATATGCACACAAAATCGAATGTTCAATAACCGGTAGTGCCTTACATTCAAATATCTATGCTTTTTGCATTCCTTGCACCGTTTACAAGCTGGCGCGTCCTGCGGCCAGCAGACCGCGTGGCGAGCTTTCTATACGTTATTTACATCCTCGAAAATTCACATAGATCTTACTACAACCGACAAAGATGATTATATCTGTCCAGAATGCCTAAACCTTATTTAAATTAATGAAATATAGGTATAATTCTAATATTTACCTATATTATTTTATTATTTTTTCATCTTCTGATACATTAGCTTTATATTAGCGAGAAATGACCTTAAAGAAGAATGTAGATTTTTAATATGGCTCATTTGCTGTTAGTTTATCCCGTTTCTGTATAATTACTCTACATGTATATTTTAAATTTAAAATATGTTTTCGTCCGTTTTTATGCTATATATTGATATCCAACTGGCCCGAAACAAAAATTCATATAAACCGAACTATGGTAATTGCTTAAAGCTTAGGTGGGCCAGATTAGGCACACTTATCTTATTAAAAAATGCATCACATACATCGACAAAGCAAAAACTTCAATTGTAATTGTTATTGATGATTTATAAAATAAGTTATTGTTAAAAATCCTGCATTTCTAAATTATGAATTCCTTAAGTAGGCCCCCACATTATTCATACCAGTGGGCCCCCCGAAGTTAAATCTAGCACTGTTTGGGTAAGAAGGCTGTTTACATAAACTATATTGTTAATTATAATTATAGAAACCATCGTCATACATAGTATTACATAAATAACGTGAAATATTAATTTATTAATACAGTGAACAGGTAAACTTAAAGCTTATGAAAGAACTTATAACTTATTCTGATATTCTTTTGACTTATTTCGTCGAGAAAGAACACGACAAAATCATTAAAGTAGTTACGAAGGATGTCGATACCAACAAAAAATAAAGTACCGTATCGGAAGTGGAGATTTTGATTGAGGGATTTATTTATTAAGCACGTCACAAAACTTCCCACTAATAATACATATTCTCGTCTAGAATCAAATAGAAAAAAATATTTAAAAAATTAGTTTTAACGACATGGCAAGAGAAGGTAAAAATCAATTCATTGCAATTTTGTATAAGCTTTTAAAAAGTTATATTTTACAATATAAAGGAAATTTTATATGTTCATAAACCTTTAGAAAAAATTAAATATTATTTTACTTTCTTAAATATATAATATAACAGATAGTGTCGTTAAAATGTATTTCAACTGTTCAAACTCAATAAATAAAAAGCATATTTTAAGTAAACATTCTTGTTTATTATATGTCTATAAAATAATCCATATGTAGCAAAATACCAACACCAAATTGCCATTCATTTCGTACATTGATTACGCTAAACTCATTCAAGGCATTTAAATTTGTCAACATTGAACCAAATTTCAACTAAAAACGATAATTTACAACCAAGAAAAATTGTCTAGAGTTAAAATCGGTCTCGCAGTTCCAAATTCTAAAACCTCAAGTCTTTCGTTACTTAAAAATTCATGTCTCAACATCACTGCATTTACAAAGTAACAATTCATTTATTATCCGGACAAACACTAATATAAATACGATGATATCACGGATGAAAAATGATCACAAGAAGCTTCATACAACTTTCCAGTGTACCGCTAATCCAGCTTTTTGCAATTAAGTTCCATCTGTTTTATGTAGGCCCAGACCACTTGGTGGTGATCGACAGTACATCGGTGTACTCTGTATATCGCGAGGCCCGCAGTCCCTATTTTTGATGAAGGCTATCGCGCATGCGTCGTGTTGAAACTCAGCAAGGCATCCCCGTTCACGATACTGGCGAAGAGTGTCCTAGCCCTTTCACCAGGCGACGTCTCCCCGCCAGCATTCAGTGTTCCCAGTCTGACGTCGTCGAATCGCTGATGTTCCCGGAAGTCCTGGACCAGTTTGGGCAGCCCAACCATCTCGGCTGTATCACCGATGTTTCTTTCGACTCGCCTCACGGGCACCGGAGGCTCGATAGCCGTCGTCGTCGTCTGGCGAATGTGCCCCTCGGACCTGCCACAAAGAAAATAATACATGAGAAACAAGAAACTAGTAAAAACAATAAAATAAGAAGAAAAATGTACGGATAAACACGAAAAAAGAAGAAACAATAAAGAAGAATAAATAAGGAAGAAAACGAAGCAAGAATGAAGAATACACAAGAAAGGAGAAGAAAGAAGAAAAGAAGAACAAGATCAAGAAATATGAAAAAAAGAGAAATAAGAAATAAAAAGAAACGCGAAAGAATAAGAAAAAAGAAAGCAGAAGAAACAAAAAGAAAAATAAATCCGAAAGAAAAAATATGAAATAGAATAAACAAGAAAGAGAAAAATGCAAAGTATCGTTAATAGAGAGAAAAAGCATTGAGCGCGGAATACAAAAACAATTCTTTTTTTACGAACCTGCCCTGGCGCGCAGTAAGCTGCAGCCTCGACAGCACCGTCTCGTCGTCCACGAAGTAACCCCTCTTCAGGTTTTCGGACTTGGTCTTGCGGATGATCAGGGCGAACCTGCGCTTGATGTCCTCTTTCGTCAGCTGCTCCACCTCGGGCTCCAACCTGGCCAAGCTGTTGTCGTTGCTCTCGGTGGGTTCGCTCGCAACTGCCGCCGCGCCCTCCAGCATGTCGAGCAGTCTGCCGAACGACAGGCAGATCTCCTCCATGGAGTTCTGGCTGACGAAGAGGTAGCCGCGCGAGTCGCGATCCCGCTGATGGAGCATTGCCTCGAGCTGGGCCAGGTCGCACTTGGCCGAGCGCAACTTGGCCTCGGCGAACTCGCGACGCGCCCGCTCCTCCGCGAGGACGAGCTCGTTGCGTCTGAGCTCCTCGAGGAAGCGCTCGCAGTCGGCTCGCGCTTCGAGCAGCTGACCGAGACTGTCCTCGAGCTTCTGGGATTGGGAGTCTTCTTGGGTTTCGGGCGATTCCTCGAGGTGGGATGGTGGCTTGGAGGTGGACATGGGCTCGGAGGGCGTGGGCGTATTGATGCGGGTGTCGGTTTGCGTCGAGTCGGGCAGGGACTGGATCTGCGACTGCAGGTCCAAGTGCAGGGATACCTTTGGTGCGGGTTCAGGCTGCGAAATAGATACGGATTTGTGGCAATTTGAGATTATGGACAATTGGATCAACCCAACCTACAACATTTATTGCTGAAGACCATCAACGTTTTAACAAGGAATGCTAGTTAATCAAACATTACTCGAGTGATGAAGTTATTAGGCAAAAAATAGTGATTATATTTGAAAAAAGTGAATATAACAAATACTTAAGTATCTGTAATATAAGGGAACAAGTTTTTACTCTCTTTAGAACAAAGTTGTAAAAAAGATAAGTTATCTAGATAATAATATATTTATATATTAATATATTAGAACATTGTTTAACAATGCCAATGAATTATCTAAAAGTGTTAACTAGTTGACTGTATAACTGAATAACTTTTCGTAAAAAGTTAACAGTTCGAAAGTTATCATATCTAGATAGACTGATATAGATATTCAACTATAACAAGGTGCTGTGATCCAAGTGATGTTCCAAGATAGATACATCAATTGAAAAACAATACAAACAATACAAAAATTTGAAATATAATAAGCTAGTTAACAATGATGGTCAAAAAGTTAAGATAAGTAATAATGAGTAATAATGAAAAAAGTTGAACATTTTGTAAGACGGGGCTGACAAGACATGTCAATTAAGCCCGTTCACAAACAGCATTAGTCCAATAATATTGCAATAATAGTTTATAATTAACGTAAGTAATTTTGGACTATCAGCCAGATAAGTAACGTGTCACACACATACACACACACATATATATATATATATTAACCTCAGGTACACGTGCGTGTTCCGGCGGCTTCATCGGTTGTCTGGTGCGTCGCTCCATCACCGGCACCGGTGGCTTCGTCTTTATCCTCTTGATGATCTGGGGCGTGGGTGCGAGCAGTGGCTTCCTGTACACGATAGGCGTGGGCGGTCTCTTTACTTGCCTGACCATCGCACTCCGCGGCCTCGACAGCGCCGCCTTCGACTCTTGCTCGCTGCTCTGCAGCTTCTTCGGCAGATTGCCGGCCGACGAGACGCGCTTGGCACCTGAGGATGATTTTCGCATAACTATTAGATTGTCATTCATGGGAATGTAAAAATAACCGACAGTACTGCTTTAAATATAAATAAATAATTAGTATCTGACAGTGCATACGCTTTTAATTGCTTAAAATTAAATATTTCACTTTCATATCAGCGCAAAAGCCGGCGTGCCGTCTTCAAAAAAACAAACTTAATCGCAGTTAAACATGGACTCAAATGGATGCATTGTATGAATCAGAAATCCATTAACTTCAGAAATCATTCACCTATATTAAAACTTTTAATTACATCGATTTATTTCAGGAACTGATGTTTCGATATTAATACTTGAAATTACAACAAAATAATGAGGAAGACAATATATTCTCTATAGAAAATATCCACCTTTCAATCGATTTGGAAATTCATGTATATTTAGTTGTAATTCAAGTATTCAGTTTAATTCTGGTAGATTTTCAGTTAATTTTTTAGTTAGATCTCAATGAATTGCCAGCTAGAATTCTTAAGAAATCATTTTTTCACGTAAAATGGTGACCAATATAGAAACTACCATCAGAATCCACCTGGATTAAGCTTAAAATCCAACTTAAATGGAAATGAAGTTCAAATGATTGGAAATAAATAACTTATAAAGTTTAAATCTAGTTAGAATTCCACTTGGATATCAACCAAATTCAGCTGGAATGCAATCAGAAATTCAGCTGTATATATTCAAACGGAAATACCACGGATGTGGCATTTTGAATGATTTTCAACAATTAGGATATTACCCGTATTCAACTAATAAAATTTTTGGGAAACGATAAAATTTTGCGAATTCACATATGATACATCACACTTTACTGCTCTAACGCCGCATAATATACGATAGCATGGAATCGAACAATTTCTCGAGAATCACCCACCTGCGCTAACCTCCTTCTGCTCGGGCAGACTGAGCCAGCGATACTCCGACTTGCTGTGCAGATCGTTGCGCTCCAGTCGCCTGCCGATCTCGCTGAGGGTATCCTCGCGTATGCCCGGATTGAGCCTGACGTCGACTATCACAAGAGTCTTGTTGTGCTCGAGGAGCTCGAGGATCGATCGGCCCGTGTCATCGGAGAGACCGCACTGCTGCAGGTCCAGGGCTTTAAACCAGAGACTGTCTCGAATGGCCTCGATAATATCTGTCATTGGTGGTGAAAATACGCGTAGGAATAAGTACTTGTAAGTACTTGTAGGTTCAAATAATCATAAATTTAAGGAGATGCCGGATACCGACATTCCAGTTTTTCGTTTTATTTAATAAATACATAAGATTTTCAAATTTCACGAACGTACGCACAATCTATTTCACTAAGAATATGCGTACGTTAGTAACATTTTATTAAAGTAAAAGTTGACTTCGTAAAACGAAAAATCGATAATGTCGGTAACTGGGTATAAGGTATATATGACTCCGACCTCCCTTAAAATATTTGAAGAATCTGGTACTGGATTGACTACTTAGATCCAAGTATTATTTTATTTTAAAAAAATCTGATCACAGTTTAAATTATATATTTCATTTACTTTTTATTTCTAATTGATACAAAATCATCTTATTTACGATAATCAAACGTATGATTTTAAATCGTTTAAAATAAAATAACTTTTCAGCATGAAAAAAGAAAGAATATAAATTGTTAATTGTACTTCAAAACAGATACAAATGAAACGCCTAAGATAGGTCTTCTCTAACAGAAGCGAGTAAGATAGGTAATTCCTCTCAGGACAATCGATTTAACATTTTTTTATGCATACTGAGAGTTAACATTTTCCTGAATAAATTCTCTAACAAGGAGAAATTAATGAGAAACATTACAGTTTGACGATGTGCATATCTTCAATATGCATGATCAACAGCCTGAATAAGGATTTGGACTCAGGATATTATCATTGTATAAGTTAGACCCACTCTCACCTACTTATGGTACAAAAAGTTTCCTTTATTTGAATACCATACGTACTTGACACCGCATCGTTGCCTAGCTTGTTGTTCCCATTCAGCGTGAGTCTCCTCAGTCCGGGCATACTCTCCAGCTTGGGCTCCCTATACCTCAGTGACTGCTTCCACGCGTCATGATACAGCGCGAGCTTTTGCTTCGACAGAGCCGAAGCCAAAGCGGAGCCGGACGCGGTCGTCAACTCGCAAAGCGACAGATCCAGTGACCTGGTTAACAACAACAAAATAACTAATTTTATCAATTATATAAATTTATCTAAATTCCGTATAATTTAAATTTTGTATGATCTAGTACGAGTAAAAAAGTCTATTTATATATGTGAAATGTAGGGACTGAAATCGGGTAGGTGCTCAAGTGTGGGTCGATAGCATGTTTTGAGTTGGTCATAAAGATCTGTAAGATTTCGAGTGGGAATCTCATTAATGGGCTTCATTTTGACCTTCAACCCTGTTGTAAATGCCATATCTAATTTGTCTAACTACCCTAAGGTTAAAATAAAAGTTAAGTCATACTTAACCAGTAAGAGAACTCTGCCCAACAGCAGAACTCATGACCATTTAGATTAATTTGATCAGGGTCATGAGCACATATTCTAACGTAAAATTCTCTCCTATTTCGATTCTTGGACTGAATAATGGGTGTTTCCATTATAAAACTCAGCGTTGACCTTGACATTATATTCTAGACAAAGTCAAGTGTCAAAAAGCCAGGCCATTAAATTAACCATCACCGAGACTAGTAGAAGCTACTAGTATTCTTTCATCTCGATCCCAAGCCAGACTCAAAACACAATTTCTAAAAACATCCCAACCGATTTCCAAGACTCTATCCAGCTATACACTCGAGCACTCTGTCCGCATCCATACCTGATGCTCTGCACGTCGGCCAGAGTTCTGCACAGCAGTTCGCAGCCCGCGTCGCCTATGTAGCAGCGTCTCAGGGAGAGGTGTCGCAGGCTCTTGGTGGCGGCGAGTCCGACGCAGAGGACGGCCAGGCAGTCGGCCGGCACGGGCACGCCCTCAAGCTCGAGGCAGCCGAGGGCCGCGCTGTTGCGCACGCACTGGGCCAGACTGTGGGAGAGCCACTCGAGGAGGAAGCGCGTGAGGACGACGGGCGCCTTGCCCACGGCACGGGCCTTCGACTCGGAGTTCGCCTCGTCCAGGAGCTTGCGGTACTGGTACTTGCTGCGCACGCTTATAGATCTGTTGAATGGGGGGGGGTCGTGATTATAGGTTGGGCGGAATGCAAGAGTGAACGAATGTTTTGATATTGAGAATCAATGCGTTCACATCCATAACGAAATGAGTTCATTTTCATATCCAAATTCAGTAAAGGTCCACCAGAGTTTTGAAATCTTTAATAAATACTGTCATTATTTGCATTATTTAAACACTGAGAGAAAAAATTAGTAACCATTACTAGACCCTCTCGTAAATCCAATATGATGTAGGAAAAATTTACTCATTACTAAAAAATTTAGGACTGAACACTAGACGTCTTGTTTTGAGTAAGAATATTTACTAACCGGCTAAGGAATATATAGAATATACTATATTATAATTTATATATGAAGGTACACTGACAAAAAGGATTGTACATCACTCCAATACTTTTATATTTATATGATAACTATACCGGTATTGCTCGAGTAATCATACATATTGCTGTCGTAGCTATGTTAGGGTTGTCGGTGATATTGTATGGCTGTCACAACAAAGTAATACAGTTGTGAGAGCAATAACAAAGTACTGTTGCAGCAGCAATACGCAGTTTAGTTCGATCAACCAGATTAATTTAATTAATTAAAATAATTGACCTTTCCTAGAGGGTCTATTGATCGTTCCTACCCCCCTGGTAGTAGCCGTTAGTACTTTTTTCTCAGTGAACGATGCAATCGATGGATACGTCATCAATATCTATGAAATCCAAAAGTACATATACGTGTACACCCATCGGTAAAACCATTTTTCCGAATGTGTCCTTAACTAACAACTTTTTGACACTCCGTGTACGAAACTCGGTTTTACACGCTACTTCAAACTAGCGCATGCTAAATCAAGTTTCGTACTGCACGTCGTGTCAAAAAATACGGTTCGATAAATGTGCGAGAATGTTATTTCAGCCTTGTATGATCTTTTCACACTCGCTTCGCTCGCGCGCAAACGTTCACACAAGGCTAAACTCACATTCTCGCACTAGTATCGCAGTAGTATCCCACTAGTACCGCACTAGTATGAAATGTACTATTTTCATAGGCGTAAGAAACAAAATCGCATCTGAAATCATCTTTTTGTTGACTTTTTGGTGACTTGAAGTTTTTACGCCAATGAAAAAGTTGTTATTTAGGGGCACATTCGGAAAAATGGTTTTACCGTTGGGTGAACATACTAAAAATTTGAATTACGAATAAAGCAGTACAAGTTGCTTTGTATTCAATGTATGTAGCTTTAATTAAAAGCCATCAAACAGGTCGCCCTTTCACAAAAAAATACTATGCGTTAGCTGTATAAGTAATTCTTTCAACTGTATTAATGATATATAAGCTAATGCAATAATACTACATATTCAAATAATTAATATGAAAAGTTAACCTTCACCCTTTATTTATAAAAATAGTGCATCAAACAAGTTTTTTAGAACGTGTACAGTAGAATATATCGAAATCTCTCGCGCCGCCCCGGGCCTCCTGCCGTATCTACCCGTGTTACACCGGAAACCGTAGCTGCCTCTCCTGTTGCGATGTTTACCTCCACTTGTACAATTCAAGACGAGAGTTTCACTCTTACAATTTCTAACGGAGTATAACCAAGAACGGTTTGAAAAAAATGATTTGAAGTATCGAAAATGACAATTTCGAGCGGTGAAATAACAGATCAAAAGAATATATAAGTTTAATCTAAAAATTAAAAAAAAATATACTAATAAATTTAAAAATGTATTTATAATAAATTTTTGATCCAAAAACTCACGTATGAACTTTATTTTAATGAATAAAAGATATGTTCTGAGATGTATTTGATGAAAATAAGCTCGATTGAAGCGAAAAATACCCGTTCTACGCAAAAAATGCACATTCTATACAAAAACAACTAACTTGGATAAGCTTTTTTAGTTATTTCAATAATTTATATTAATAAATAAATGATCTAACACATGTAACTATATTCTCTATTAGTAGGACTAATAAACTAAACAAGAAAAGTTGATTGGTTTTATTTATATATTAAGATCTAACAATATATAAACTTTAAACGCCTTTTGTTCCACAAAACTTAACGCGGGTTAAGTGGTTTTTGCACACAACGCCTCAAATAATATTTTGGGGCTTATTAACCCCCTGACTGTATTTGTCCAATATACTTTACACCTACTTTATTAATGTTTAAATAATAATATATGCTTATTTTATTAACTGTAAGCACATGAATCATTTTAATGGTGTATAAACAAATAAAAAACAACGTTACTGTTGCTTAGATTAAAATACAAACTTTGTGTAAGCTTATTTTTTCCAACTGATTATCATGAAAAAAAAATTTTACATTTTTCTATGCCATTTATAGCTTTATGCGTTTAGTTTTTTATTTCACATAGTAAGAAAGTTTATACTATATCTTAGCACCATATTTAACACATTGTTACACTTACAGTTTG
Organism: Gastracanthus pulcherrimus; assembly: GCA_949152435.1. Taxonomy (NCBI): domain Eukaryota; kingdom Metazoa; phylum Arthropoda; class Insecta; order Hymenoptera; family Pteromalidae; genus Gastracanthus; species Gastracanthus pulcherrimus. The sequence continues at coordinate 160,736,888 of OX424573.1, read as the reverse complement.
TGTAATTAAAAAATTCACAAGAAACATTTAAAAAATGTTCAATATATTGGACAAATGCAGAGAACGGCCTCAATGCAAAATTTTATTAATATTTATTGATGCTACGAACTGAGAAACTTTAAAAGAAAAAAAGCATATGTACTAATGTTTCATAATTCTTTAAAGAATCATTAAATAATGCTTTTCGGCTACTATAAAATGGAATGAAGTATTATTATGAATAGGTTATTGAAATGAGTTGGAAATAAAAGATTGTCTGTATGATGGGCTTAAAGACAATACAAGCAAATCAGAATTAATATTTTCTGTAAGAAATAATACATTTTTTTACCATACTTCTATTATTAATAAAAACAAACTTCCTGTAACTTAATATTTACTCATTTGGTAACTAGTTTTAATAAAATCGACCAAAATAATTTTTTTCCGAACGCTGAAACATAATGATACAGTTCGCGGGTTAAACAAAATTTGTAGTATCCGCCTTCTGCAGAAATTTCTTGTATAATCATTGATAATTGAATCTAAAAGATTAAAAGCTTCGACATTGAAGAACTTGTGGTAAAAATGAATAAGTAAATAATTAAAAATCATTTCTTAAAGAGGTTCGGGGATTTTACAAAAAATCAGAAATCGTAATGAAACTCACATATATAATTTTTTAGAATATCAAGAAGTTCCCTGAATTTTTTCAATATTTGTTACCGATGATATATTTAAGATAATCTTAGAAGTTTGCTTGTTATAGATGAGCTCTTATGGAACTCGGCTATTAAAACAGATTGACGTTGGGTGCGAAGTATGTAAAAAAGTGGAGAATGAAATAAGAAACTATGTACGTTATCAAGCAACGCATTACGAAGCTGTGTGCAAAATTTGAACACGTGTCACTGCATTTAATTTCAAGCTTGGAACGGCGCGCGGCGAAAGAGGGAAGACCCTCCTTCCTCACCGCACCCACTGATACCCTCGAACCTCCTTAAAAATGCGAAGTGACTATACCATGTTGAAATTACTTAGCCCTTTTAACGAAATGGTTTTTTTGTACCTAAATGTTTAGTTTCTAGTACTTACTTTACTCAGATTTAATTTGCAGTACTTATTTGGGCAACCCTAGTGCAAAAATAAAGTGTGTCGAGTAAGAAAGAGAAAATATAAAAAAACGTGTATAAATGTGTGAAAATATGAAATTCATTTACACGTTTTGCACATGTTTCAACATTTGTTTACAGTTTATAATAATTTTATACATTTCATTAGCTTTTCGCATATTCTCTTATGCTCACTAATATCTGAATTTTTCTTAAGTACGTACCAAAAATACTTTTTGATAAGTATTGTAAGAACGCGATAAGGCATTACATAACTATTTGAAAGTGTGCAATTGACAATATCTTGTCGCGGTTTTCCAGTTACTTACATTCTGTTTTTATCTATTAATCGTTACTTCCGCTGGATTAGTCATTAGTTTATAAACGAAACAAAACTCTCAATGATCAATTAGCTATCGACAAAACGAATTCTCTGAAAGACCATTAAATACAATCGATTACACGGGACAGTGACGAACCTGAGCGTGCAATCGAGAGACACGGAATTTAGAATGGGCGCCCAGTCGTCCATCTTGACGCGATCGGTGGTGAAGTCGAGCGAGTGCGGCAGGGTGACGCATATCATCGGCAGGGGCCTCAGCCGCTTCTGCCTGCAAAGCTCCAGGTAGTGAGTGGCGAAGCTGTGGTCGCCCATCGTCGTCGCCTTGTTTCTTCCTCCGACCGCAGCTGATTGCGACGCACCAAGACGCGAAAATTAGTTACCGTCCAATTCGTGGAAATTCAACATTACTGGATGCTTGAATCGTTATTTGTAGAGATGCTGTTTAGAGTGTTGTATTAATAGGCTACATTTCTTCCTTTACCGTTCATTATTAACCAAGTCACGTAAATCTTATCGATAGAACATTCAATAATTGGTTATAATTGTACATGTATGTATAACCAAAACATTGTTGCCCTTTCTTGTTTGTAATACAAAGTTTCAAGCAAATATTTTAACGCGTCTGCAGATGCCATTCGAAGAAAACCTCAAGGCTAAACTTTCATGACTTTGTTCAAATGACATTTGTCGAAATATTGAAATAATTGCTTGATACTTTATTTGTTCATTACTTGAACCTAAAAACTGACTTTGGTATTCCTTAATAATTGAGTAGCTTCATTTAAAAAAAAAAAGCTCAAAATAAACTCTTAAAACAGAAGGATTTATCAGATGAAATTTGTAACGTGAACTTAAAAAAATGAACAAATTAAGTAAACTTTTATTAAAATACTATTAAAATATTTGTTGAAACAAATAATATTTATATTATTCTAATAAACTTGCTATAATACAAAAATTGTTACTTAAAACTAATAAATGTTTATTAATTTCAAGTAAACGTGACCTTAGCAGTATTGTAATAAATGTATATTTGTATTTATTAAATTATTTTTCATTGTGTCTTTTCACATCCTAAACATATTAGCATGATCAAATAATAAAATCAAATTGACGTAAATGTAGTTATAATTGACATTTTTACTTCTGTACAATCACAACTTGAACTAAATCTCATTAAGACAACGTAAACAGATTTCAGCTGTGCCTCAAGGACTCGATAATTAACTGCTCAAAGTATATTTTTTGAAGGTTAACCACGACGCGTCAAACCAGAACTACAGCTAACCAGGTTCCTTCGGCGAATTTTCAAGCGTACGAGGTGCTCGCTTCGTGCAGTTCCCGGCCAAAAGAATCCTCGTCGCCGAGCGTCATCTGCGCGCCGATTGCCGATTTGCTCTCACTGGCACCTGAAAACGTTTTCCTTTTCGATACAAAAAAATCGTGTTGATCGTTGCGACCCTCTTGCGAGAGCGGCTTACCCGAAGGCGCTGTAGACGACGACGACGAGGAGGAGGGAGCTTAGCGCAGGGTGTTGCGACATTGAGTTTGCTTGGGTGTTGGTTACTTTGTTCAGAGAAAAAAAATATTAAAATCTTGATTAGAACTGGCGTATGACAAACGAAAAAAAAAAAATACGGGCTAAACGAAGCGCCAGAGAGAGTTGGGCGAGGTCTGAAGTTTGCTGCGCCAGTCGAACGCGATTTATTTTTATGTGCAAGGGGAGGAGTGCACATTACAGAACTTGGGATTTTTTAAAAGGCTTTTTTTATTGGACGAAATCCCGACTTACCGGTCTTGCTGTAACTTCGTTTTTTCTCTCTAATATTTTTGGAGTGAAAATGCTATTCCAGCGACTACGTTTTCACACTTTTAAAGCGAAATTACGCACTAAAAATATGAAAACGCAGCCATTCTACTATTATAATCCTTTCGAAAAGCTGCAATAATTAATTATGCGAAGGACTTCCAATTTTTTGTTTAGTAGAACTATGGAGAATTTTAATCTAAATTGTATGACCGTCAAATTAAGCGAGGTTCACTATTTTTCAAAAATAGTGACACTCAATTTTATGTACATTCAGCGGTAAAAATAACTTTGAATATGAGCTACTTCGGCATTTTTCAACATGTTAACTGTGATTACGGAATATGTATATACCTCCTAATACCTAAACTTTCTAAATCCCAGTTAACATATAGCAAAACACGGAAATATTCTCTGCCATATTGAAAGTTATTTGTGCAGTTCTGTGTATTTCAATTGGTGATTTTCGAAACTCATACATCAGATTGTTAATAAAAGAATGAAGATAATACTTTACATAATTTATATTATTATATTATTTATAAGTGAAAAACTAACTTTCTATGTTGATTGTATAACCAAATACAACTTTACATTCGATTATAATTCAAAACATCCATTGATTACGATTTATAGAAAAAATCCAAAATCAATTATACATCATATACATCCACATCCGCTTTGACAAACGAAAATTAGAACGTGAAAATGGCGAACCTAATTAACAATCAGCCCGAATTCATAATACCCATCATTATTATACAAATCGCAATAAAATTAAATTCTCCATTCGAGACAATGTATATCGTTGATAATGAGCCGAGGCGATGATTACCGAATTATACGCAGTGATTTTAACTTGAACCAGTGTTTCGTCGTTTGTTCGCAGGCCGCCGGTCTCCCTGGCGATGGCGAGGTACGCGGCGCCACTGCCGCTGCCCACCGTCGCGCCTACGGCGAACTCGACGACGGCGCCGACGCCGCCCCGGCACGACCACGACGACGGTGAGTCTTCATCAGAGAATGCGCTGGTTGCGCAATGTTTGGGAGAAAGGACTTTTGTTTGGGAAGTACCTAATGAGGTTTATTGTTGCTTGCAAGGTTAAACGAATGAGACGATGCTGACATGTTGTTCAAAGGGTTTAATTAGCTTTGAATAATACGAGTGGAGAAGAGTAATCATGGAGTCTAATGACTCTTTGGAAGCATATGTCATGATCGTAAAGAGAAATATGATGTGATCAATTATAGGGAAGCAAATTGAAGTTTACATGATTTAGAACGGAAAAATCTGAAGAAACTAAATGCTTCGCGATGAGTTATTAAATAGAACGTAATTATATATTTTTTCTTTCTTGTAATAAATATATAAGTAGTCGTGTGCCGCGGAAACAATTTCAAACAATCGATAAATTATTGGATGCAAGGTTAAATAAACAAAACAATGGAATTCAAATTTCCAATTATATTTCATAGTAAAAAATACAGAAATCTTAGGTACTTCTGTCTTTCCGTTGCTCTCTAATGATTGAATAAAAATCTTAAATATAAATTAACTTTTCTAGTTTTTCTCTATAATACGTTATAATTAATTGTGACTAACCCTTTAAGTATGTGAGCCACTGCATATATTTCAACTAGATATAATTTATGTGGGTTTTTAGATCGCTGATAGCAAATCCGGCATCAGACTTGCAAAATTCGTTTGTATACACAATTTGCTTAAAGAAATTGTTGCAAAATTGCATATTCTGTAAGTTTCTACTCCAGAATTGTGTTTTATGGAAGAAATTTCTAAAATAACATTTCTGAGTAGTCTTAGAAATTTTTTTGTATGGAAAATAATTTATTAACAATTATTTCTTTTTTATTGATTTTAAATAGAAAGTGCTAACTTTATGAGTAATTAGGCCACTATCCATACAATTAGGAGTCACTAATTATCTAATAAGCTGAAAGAAAATGTTCGTTAGTTCAATTAAATCTTTTTTCCAATAGTCCCTTAAACGCCATTTAATTAGAACTAATAAATGTTTATTTGAAACTAATAAAATTTATTTGGATAAGAGAAATAATTGTTCAAAACTAATAAACATTTATTAGTTTCAATTCAATGATGTTTAAGGGACTATTCGAAAAAATGTGTATCTGAACTAACGAAATTCTTTTTCAGTGTACTCATACATGGTTCTTTAGCAATTTCTTTCGTAAATTAACGACTGTAGAGTCGAAATTCACAAAATAAACAATTTTACAATAACTCATTCAAATAAATTGACTAAACAAATAAATTTCGCAAATCTGATCTTAAATCGTGTGCAATTCATATTACGTATAGTTTCCCACCCCTTCGAATGGTTAAATAATTAAAGCTCGACTTAAACATTGTTCATATCATCTCAATTCATTAGCCACAGCATCAGCCACAAATCACTCTATTTTCACGTTCTGCTTCATAATGAAAATGACACAGGTAACGCGTCCGAGGACAGCATAGACGTGACGAACGAGGAGCCGCTGACGCCGCAGCCGCAACAGCAGCAGCAACAGCAGCAGCAGCAGCAGCAGCGCAGCAACTGCAATCAGCTGCCACCGGTGATGCCGTCGATCTACTCGCCGGCGAGCGTCGAGACGGTCTACGAGACCTCGGCGCGGCTGCTCTTCATGGCCGTCAAGTGGGCCAAGAATCTGCCGTCCTTCGCCAGTCTGCCCTTCCGCGATCAGGTATGACGATGATATACGAGGCTTCGATCTTTTTTTTTCACCGATGATCGATGCGTGCAATATGTGGGAATGGACGGAAATGATACTTTCGAAAGTTGCGTGTCATACTGAGGAAGTGCGTGTCGGAGCTGATTTTTCTCGTCGGGATTATTTTGTTTTTTGATGAAGAGTGTTATAATTAATGCAGGTAATTGTCTGCTGAGAACTTCTTTCTCGATCGTTGGCGATTGGTAGATATGTATGTTTAAACATTGAGTGTGTGAATGTGTGCGTGAAAATATTGGTTTTTGAATTATAATAATAGTACAAAAAATTTGCATTAACTAAAATACTAAGCAACTAGATAATTTATATTAATAAAAGAAGAGATAATAACAGATTGCTTTATAACGACTTTTTAGAGTTTTGCATAAAATGATGCTTCAAAATTGAAAATTTGAATCAATTTATTATTACATCAACGATTTAGCAGCGAAAAAATAGGCCTTGAAAAACTAACACCGGTCCAATGATGGCTTAAGAATTACTCTTACAATGAGAAAAAGTTAATTTACTGGAACTCAAACGGTTGAACTAGCTATAGTATTTCTGTTTTTTGCATAATCATAATATCCATACCAACAAAAAGTAGATTAATGGTTGATGGTTTTCACTCGTCATGAATTTCAATGTCATGAGCTTATAAATTACGGTTGAGTCAGTTCGCGTAAACGTTATTACACTAAAAAAAAGAACATTTTGTGACAAAGGAATTTTCCTCTAAGATAAAATAAGTTTGTTCACTTATAGAAAAAAAATCTCTTGTAGATTATATGTTTATATTTTAACATGCATCCAAGTATTTCCTATTTTAACAAATAATTTTAAAAACTTATTTAGTCGGTTTTTACGTGGAAAACAATAACAATTTTATATTTATAGTTGCAATTTCGATGAGTTTATTAATTTACTCTTCATAACTACTTTATTTACATAAATAAGATTAATGTTACATTTCCTGTTAATGTTTTTCTTTTATAATAATTTACTGCAGACAATTATAAAACATGTTTTAGTTTCAATGACGCAGATGAGTTTTTCTATATTATACATATATTTTTACATACAAAATGAAATATAACACATTATACAAGAAAACACTGTAAGGCCTATTACATATTATAATTTTATGCTTGTGACACTTATTACTTTTTTTATCGAAAGATTAATAAACTATTTGCACATCAAGTGTACATCATTTTTAGTAAAAAATGCACAAAAACAATTATTCTTTACCTTTGCGATAGTTTGAGTATAACGCCAGACAAAATGCCATCTTCCGGGATTAATGCATTCTTTAAAATAATGAAGAGTATTTAAAACGATGTGAACAACACGCGTTTACTGTAAGTAAACTAGACAAATATATTGAATTCTAACGACATATCTACCTTAACGATATACTATACTACACCAAGCTCGAAAGGTACGGATCCTCATGGACCCTGTGGTCACTAAACGTTTAATACATCCACGGATAGACTCAACCAATAAACCTAAAATCTCAAAACACTAGAAGAACAAGCCATTTACAAAGCTAATCGAAAAAAAGACCTCCCAAGTATAGATTTAAAAAAGCGGCGTTCGTCTATCTCTCTGCCGAAAATCAGGTGATCCTGCTGGAGGAGGCCTGGTCAGAGCTGTTCCTCCTGAACGCCGTGCAGTGGTGTCTGCCCCTCGAGTCGTCGCCCCTGTTCAGCGCCGCCGAGCTCTCGGCCCTGACCCTGTCGCCGGTGCACCCGGTGCATCCGCACTCGGGCTTACACCTGTCCTCGGCCAGCAAGTCGAATCAGGTGGCCGTCGACGTGCGGTACCTGCACGACATGCTGCACCGCTACAAGTCCGTCATGGTCGATCCGGCCGAGTTCGCCTGCATGAAGGCCATCATACTCTTTCGTCCAGGTATTGAAAAAGGGAAGGGAGATTTTATTCTCGGTTAGGATTTTGCAAAGTTTGAGAATATTATACTTTTCATTGTAGAATGATTGATTTTCAATTTGAATGGAACGTTTTTTTATACAAATGAAATTTCTCAAATTCAATGTTAAAATATTCAACTAAGTTTTTGTCCAAACTTGATGGAACTGTAAGGGTACTTTAGTTTTTGTAATTTAAATTTTATACAAAATATTTAGACATTAAATTTCTATACTTTGATAGTGTAGAACTGTCAAACATTATTTGTGGTTTGTAACCCAGCTATATTTTAATGAAATTCAACTGGATTTCGGATAAAAACTCAATTTTCAGTTATAAAAATAACCCTAACATGTTGTTCCTCCAGAACAAAAAAGCTAAGTTTTAAAGAAAATCAGAAGAGCTCTTTCCTGAACCTAAATGTATAAATATTTAAATCGCAATAAAAAGGATTAATAGGAAGATGTTCAAAATGTATAGTTTTCAAATCGCTAAAAAGTATATAAATAAATTGAAATTTAGTAGTAATAAAATGGACATAAAACGAATAATAGATAGACATCAGTTAAGTAGAGAAACGATGCTTAATTTATAAATATACCACAATATAGCAGTGAATAATCACTGTTCAAGATCGTTAAAAACATATAGCAACGTTATCAATTCAAAGCGCTATTCGCAATGGACTATCGAACGCCATTCATTTCTCGCATTCCCTCTAGTGAAACAATCCTTTCCATCATCCTCCACCTAGAAAAAGAAAAAATACAAAGCGACCAAAGAATTCCCCGTGAAATTCCAGAGACCCGCGGGCTGAAGGACTCGAGCCAGATCGAGAACCTGCAGGACCAGGCGCAGGTGATGCTGGGCCAGCACACGCGCAGCCAGCAGCCCAACAATCCGGCGCGCTTCGGTCGTCTCCTGCTCCTTCTGCCACTGCTCAGGAACGTCCCCGCGTCCCGGGTCGAGCTCATCTACTTTCACCGGACGATCGGCAACACGCCCATGGAGAAGGTGCTCTGCGACATGTACAAGAACTAAGATTCTTTGGGGGGGACTGGCTCTATTGTGTACATAATATATGCATTCGACACCGTACTGTATATATAAATTCGTCGAGGACTGCTATTACTCGTAACTGTTTGGCATTCGTTGAGCCGAGTGTCTGGGTGATGAGGATGATGCTTATGATTTTGTTGCTTTGTTGATTCTAGGATGAGCTGTTGAGAGAAATACGATAATGTTGTTTTTTTTTATGCTGGTTGTAGTTTTTGTTGGTCCATCGTTTCTAGTATTATTAGTTTAAGTTACCGCTTCTAGTCTTTTTAGTTTATGTCACTGTTTCTAGTCTTTTTAGTTTAAGTTATTATTATTTTTTGTGTATCGTAATTTATTGTACCTTCTTCATTTGTGATATTTTTTACCCAGAAACGTTAATATTTAATCTTGAAAAGAAAACTGAAATTGTCTTTTTGCAATTAAAATGAGATGATTCATAAAAAAACATGTTTATATAACTTTTCTTAAAAACGAAAATGGAATCATTTGATTTTGTTACGACATATCCCACCTGTTATCTTTATTATTACAAACATTTATTTTCTGTTATAAAGTTTTAATAACTTTTTATATTTTTATTGATTGTTTTATTGATGCCTGCAGTATATTATTGTGATTATACACACATTAAAATAGTTTATTTGCATCACTCAGATATTGTTCTCAACTTAATGTACAAATAGTTGAAACATAGTAGTGTGGTTTTATTCAAAATTCTTTTTCAATTCATCAATGCATCATACCACTGTTGATATACACATGTGAATCTAAAAAATAGGTTACTTTAAGTCAAGTGTGATTATATACCAAATTGTTCATAAAAATTTACCTCACATTTCATGTAACTCCATGTAGCTGTGCCTAACTTGAGTATTATAATACAGTACGGTAAAATGTATTAGATATTTAATTCGACTTAGCGTGTAAAAGGATCGTGTTGTTATTGCGGAATCAATTTTTTCGATCGAGATCAAAGTTAAGAGAAATATGAACTTAAGGGTCTATTACCAAGACGAAAATTATAATAGGTATCACGAGATCGCGAGAAATCAATGGGCAACGAAACAGGCACGTATTAGTCAGGGCCTAAAGTTGACAAACAGACGAATAAGCGGAAATACGAATTATCCAAAGATTTTCTGTTTACCTTAGAGAAATTATTAATCAGTATTGAACAATCCAATTACATTTTTTTTCATTATTTCACAAATTATTGATTAAAATATTCTAGAAAATATTATTTTAAACCATATTACTTCTTTGAAAACATATTTCTTAACAAATACTTAACAAATATTATGTTTCAAAAGAAAAATATGATCAGATTGATAATTTATACAAAAAGAAATTTAAATTTTAGAGATTTAAAACAGAAAAATGATAAAAACTTACTGCTTCACGATGTTATTTGAACGAGAGTACATATTTATATTTTTTCTTTACAGTATCAAAGGTATACTCGTGTATCACGTAAGCGAAATCAAAACGATCAATAAAATTATCGAACAGAAAGATGATTTAAAAACATTTATAAATTATTATTTTTATAAATACTCCGATAAAAAATTTATTATAGTATTCATCATACATAGCGAATATACATGGTAAACAATTGTTCAGTATAAAAAATCTGTATATGTATTGTATATTAACGAAAGAAAAAAAATTAACGTGGTTTTTCTGTCATGACGAAAATACGATGCCAGTGCAAATGCATTATGTTTTTTGTACATTTTATATTTCAATTGTAAAAATTATACAAACTTGTATGAGGTACAAAGTTTTTCAGAAAATGAAACCGTTGTCAATTACTGAGCAAATGAATATATAGAAAAAAAATTTGCATAACTATATATTATTGTTCTCAAAATTAACATCGTCTTTTGAAGGACAGAAATCTCACATCATCGAAATTACGGAACATCACTGTGGAGTATGAGCGCGGAGACGAGCAATGTTGAAACTCAAAAATGAAAAACGAAACACTCGTTGAATGTCGTTTAATAAAAAAAGAATCGTATAGTAGAGTGATTATTCTAGTCATAAATTTACTCGTACGACGCGCTGTAAAAAGAACCAAAATATAGTGCGCGCCTATTGTATATTCCATGTTGTTGTGATATAAATGATTGTCGTATAAAATGCTGCGCGCGTATCATCGCGTTCAGCAGAGCATAATGTAATGATTACGCAACATTCATTGTAATAAAAATAAGTACGCAATTAATAATTATTTTTTATCAATTCCCAAAACCGTTTCCTGATATCGTCATTAACATTCCTAATTCCAGCTGAACTGTAATTTTATGTATCATTTCTTTATTATTGGTAAACTATATTAATTAAAAGATATACGTACAATTAATGTATTCAGGCTTAGGGGTAGTCGCACCGCATCGTCCACTTTACATTACTAACAATTCAGGAGTTTTAAACTATCACCTCTAAATGGCAGCACTTTACATACAAAACGGGTGGCCAATGTTCACTGTGTAAAAAGTTCAAATTGATACACAAGCTAACTGAATACTAATTATTTGTGTTATAAGTTAAGGTCGACTTTTAAAGTTACTTTTATCCCGCATCTGAGGGAAGAAAGTAACTTTTTTCCCGCTAATTATTTTGGCGGGCAAGAAGTGTAATTTTGGTCTCGCTTTTCAGGGAAAAAAGTGGCCATTTTCATTCAGATGGGCATAAAAACTATTTTACATCTTCCAAAAGGTCTACCCACACAATACATATTTGAAACTTTGATTTTCATCTCGACAATCAACAGTTCCATCCAAAATAACTATATGCGTGATTACACTGCATAAACCGCGTATCAAGTACATTCTTAACATACTAACATCCTTATTAAGTATCCATCTTACAACTCACAACAATAAAATTCCAATAAAACAAAGAAGCCACACAACTCCCTCCTCCAAAAATTAATTAAAACTCCATATCAAAAGACGCTCTTAAAGCATCTCCAATCCCCGCATAATCCATCAGCCCGACGCACCTATATAATACCACAGCACAGCAAGGAACAGCAGCGACGCGACGGCAAAAAGTCGTCCGCGCTCGCGCAGCAATTCCGCCCGGCTATACATATTTATTTATCACCCCCGGTTAATCCCGGTGACTTTCCCTCTCTCGCGGGCTGCACCGGGGCCACATGGCAGTTTGACGCTCCTCTCGGGGCGCGAGCGAGCCTCGAGCCCGGCCGCTTATATAAATTACCAGAGCGAGGTTTAAGGGGCTGCTTAAGTTGTCAAAGCCGTGGCGCGAGCGAGCGAGAGACAGAGACAGAGAACGCCCACTCTCTGTACTTGCCCCCTTCCCGGTCTGCCCTTGATGGCTTGTACGGGGAGAGATGGGTTGGAGAGAGGCGGCGAGAGGGGAGGTTCGGTAAAATTACAGCTAATTGGAATTTTGTTTTGGGAGCAGGTTTTTTCGGAGTGATTGAATGTTTGTTTTGTTTTTTATTTTATTTTGTTTGGTGGGGGTGGATTGTTTAGTTCGATAGTGAGTGATCTGGGGGTAAAGGCGAATGGTTGGGTTTGATTGTTTATGATGACGAGTGAAGTCAAGTACTCTTATTGAGAGATCATTTGTATAGATGGAATGTGGGTGATAAAAAACGTATATTTAAATATATATTTAGATTGTAAAGAATAAATTCACCTTGCTGAATTATTTAGAACCGTGAAAAAGAAACTAAATCCATTAATAGTCATGAATAATTTGTATGTTCAAGCCTTTCACATACTAATTGATTTTAGGTATAATATTAAGATATCAAAATTGGTAAGGAAAGAATTATACTTGTTATTTATTTAAACATTCTCTTTGTTCAAGAAATAATGAAATAGGGACTTTCTTAAATAGCAAACGGATTAATTGTATGGAAGAAATGACTAAAAAATATATAGAACTTGTTGTATAGGTACTTTTATAAAAATTCCCTCTAATTTCTTGCAAATTGTTTATAAATTTAATAATTATAAAAAATTGAAAAAAAAATTTAATATACTTTTTGCATAATTTGATGGCGGCAATTAATTATACTGAAAAAAATAATAAAGAGACCATTTTTATTTCTATACATTTTTTGCTGCTTAAATTTTGGTACAGCAGGTAAGTGTATACAATATATACAGAATACCCACAAAATATTTTAAGCTAATTTATTTTATCTCATAAAAAACAGCTCTATAGTCCATGAAATATTCTTTTGAATTTCTTAGATTTTTAAACTGTATCAACCGGTTTAAAGTCTTTGATAAAAAATATGGAATATATTTTTTCGACAAATTTAATTCTTACTTTTATTATTGACTGCGAAAAATAACGTCAAATTTACACATGTTTTCTCGCGTATAGCGCGCTGATCAAAATGACGAAAATTGGGTTCATATGGGTATTTTTCATCTAACACGTCAATTTCGAGTTTCATTATACAAAAAAATTAAAATAAAAAAATTGTAAAATTTGTACATACATATGATATTATATAGTATGTAGAACGTGTATATGTAAAGTGGTCGCACAGAATCGACTCATTCGGCATAATTATTGGAGTTACAACATTTTTCGATACCGGGGGAATTACACGCTTGCCAGCAGAATTACATATATTATAAAAACTAGAAAAAGAAAATTAACAGGAGATTTATTAATGCGTGGAGGAGCATATAAATATTTCAAATTGAGATTTATTGTACAAACATTATTTTCATTGATAGAATCAATACTATTAACTAATACTAAAATACTTCAATGTAATTGTAATTCAATGTAACTCAATTGTAAGTAATACAAAATAGAAATTTGAATGCAACAAAACATGTTTTTAAACTTATTTGCATCAGTTGTTATTTAAATAACATATTTTTTCTATTAAACTTTTTGTCAAAGAATTACAGAAAATATTTTAGCTATTTGTTATTCCAGACAAATGTATTCATATCGTTTCTGTTTTAATTTACTTTTTTTTTATTATTTTCGCGTCAAGAACTTAATCTTGACTTTTTCAAGACATTTTTACTGGTTACTTCTTTTTAATATTTAGATGATATTACAAACAAAAATTAATTTTAAATGATGGTTTTCGCTTCTGTAAACTTCGATATTTGTCAAAATAAGACACGCTCATATGAAATTAAAGACCCATATGCTTGTAAAGGCGTTTGCAGGAAATTGTCAGATTTCATATCCTTACTATTTACTAATATTTTAAAACTTTTCAAGTTAAAAAGTACGACATGTATGTTTGAAAACTGATTTTTTCTATTTTATCGGTTAATGTGCTAGTAATTACTAAATCTTAACTTTATTTTTAAAAAACTAAGAATTATATCAATTTTTATGTTATTTTTCAGTTGATATTTAGTGGTAACTCAGTCATATTTTAAGATAGGTAATACGAGTAAAAAATAGTGACATTGTTACTTCAGCGGACTAAAATGTCACTTCGATGGTAACGATAAATTTACTCTTTTCAATAATAAGAAATTACGTTTAAGGCATACTTTTTTATGATAAAAAATATATGCACTGAAGCTACATTCATATTAGAATATGAGTGTATGTGCTAGATAATAATAACGTCAATTTTCATTTCACCGAAGTGACCGTACTCGAAAATCAACAAAAATGTAACGCGAAAATTGCTATTATTCTTTTTAATGTAAAAATAAAGTCATGTTGTATCAAGTATGCTCAGTATATTAAGTGATACAAATAGAAAAGATCAGTTTTCAACCCGACACATCGTATTTTGTAACTTAAATAGCTTTGAAATATTAGAAAAATTGAGGAAATGAAATTTGACAGTTTCTTGAAAGTCACCTATGTATAAATAAAAAACGTACTGTACTTTATACATTATAACATATTTTATGTTTGATATGAAAATATGCTAGGGGAATTACATATTCGAAACTTCTTTATTTTCTTATTATAAATAAGAAAATGTGAAATAATGAAACACAATTGTTTAGAGCATACTATTACTTATATATTGCACATCTTATTCGCCTTAAAATTTTCATCTCCCTTTAAGATATAACGTGGCAGGGGAATTACAAGTAAAAAGAAAGGTACGTGTATGATTTGTGTGGAAAGTGTCCTATATTACTATATATTATAATACAACATGTATGTTGCAATTTTTATTTATAAAGTATGTGATAACTTATTATCTCTACATAGTTTCAAAAAGCTTTTACTTGTGAATTTTTCTTCAGAGGATCTAAACTCTGAAGAATAAATTTTTCAACAAAAGTTGGTTATAAAGTTTAACATGTTTTGTAGCTTAAAATAAAAATATTAATGCTACTGCTTCAACATCATTACATTTGTTTACATAAAGGATAACGTGAAACCAAAGTTTTAGTATGAATATTAACAATTACATTTACAGTAGTACTTCAAATTCTGCAATTAATGTCTGGTTAGAGTCAGGGTACGTTACATTTCATACTTTGATTAATTCCCTGCTCCAAATAAAAATAATTTTTGTAGGTTTCGCAGTTGCGCCTAATAGAGGTACATATGCTTAAATAAGAAAAATTATTCCATAATTTTATCTCTGTAATCAAGCAAAGTATTGAGTAGTTACATGAATTTACGCGTTAAATGAAAAATACCCATATAACAAAATATGAGAGAAAATGATCCTAAAAAATGAATAACTCAAGGAATATCTAGTAATAGATAGAGAGACAAATATATTAATACACAAAGGGGCTAGGAAATCTCTTAGGAGAGTTACAACCCTTCAACTTTTGGACGGTCAAGACACTCCCTTACAAAGTATTTTCCAACCAGAAAAAAAGATAATCGAGAAATGCGTGGTTTTCTCTATCTTTACGCCACGACTGACCCTTAAATAAGTATCCCCAACTGAGACAGATAAGTAATTTAAAAAATCAAGTTAGTAAGATTATTACTCAGTACAAAGCAAACTTTGCTTCAGCATTTTCTTGTGTGCGCTATGTTCGCTCTATATAAAGTGATTTTGGTGTAAGCGGTTCTTTGCATTAGTTGACACTATTTATAAATGAAGTAAACACTGAGAGACATGCATCAGTGCCAGAGTGTAAATAAGTGAAAATAATGTTTCAACAGTTATTCTTATATATTCTTGCCTAATTTGCGTAAATTTGTAAAAATAACATGTATGTTCTTTTATTTTGTATTTGAACACTTGCACTGGAGAATGTTTAAAAGTTTAAAACGCGTTCCGTAAGTTGAATTGTCCGTAGGGTATACCTGGATGTCTAAAGATATATAATTATTGAAAATTCTTATCAAAATTGTTAGTAGATACACGAACCGTTGTAAAATAATACACCATCCTAGTTCACTTCGCCGTTAAAAAGAAACTCAGCAAAAAACCTCGAGTTTACACTAAAACAATCAAAGCATTCACTTTGCTCTTACACAACCCCCTTGTTCACCTTACCCGGGGCATAGAGTCGGGGCGCACAAGCTGTACGATCAGCTAATGCCTTTTCAATTACGATCCCCTGCGATACCGCGCGTATACACACACACATACACACACAGACACGGCAACGAGCGTTTGTCGAGGATTTGCGGGTGCGCGAGTCAACGAACGTCGCTATATATCGGATACTTTTTCGCCGCGTCCCCTGCACCGCACTTGCCGTTTGACGTGCGTTGATTTATTTGTATATAAAGCGAGCGCGACTTAATATGCGCATATTTAAGAGCATGTGGATATAGATGGACGGTGCAGTTTTATGGTGACGCGTATTTTTCTATTTTCGTTGGGTTAATCCTGGGCTTTAGACGGTGATCTCTGTGACGTGATGGGTTGCGCTTAAGTTTTGTAGGGCCACGCGACGAGGAATTATTGTATTATGATAGATGCTCGTGTCACGAGTCAAAAAGTAATTGCGTGGATCAAAGTCTTGTTACTTCGAATTTTGGAGAAATAAATATTAAAAATAGATTTTACAATGTGTAGAAATAATAGAAATTTTGTGATGCGGTTTTGGACAAATTAAACTTATAATTATTTTAAATTTATTTACATACATGCGGTTACAAAAAAGGCAAATAAAGCGGATATTAGTAATTCATATGTCCACAAAGTTCATACTCGAACAATAAATATTTATATATACATAGATTGAAAAGTACGTTGGTCAATAGTTTTAGTACGTATTATCAATGGTTATATTATTTATTGAAAATAATAAAATTTTATGGGTATCTGATGATGGAAACCATTGGAAAATCTTGATTTTTATAAACATTTCACCCTGCCTTATAAGATTATTTCGTCAGTTTTTTGCGGGATTCTCATTTCACATGATGTTTTAATGTGACATAACTATCAATCTGACTTGTACCAACTTCTGTACTTCCGTCTACAGTTACCTGATAAAGTAAACCGGTACATTCCCTATTTTATTAATCTATAATTTGACAGCTCACTCGAATCTTATGCATATAAAACATAATGATTCTACATTTAATATGAAAAATTTTATTAATTTTGTTATTGGTTCTGATTGTGTGCGTGTGAACTATGTTAGTTTGTTAGTTTGAATGGCCTTTCATCATTAAAATACAATTTACCACTAACGAAGGAAAAGTTTTCAAATGAAATTCGCCCTAAGAGTCCCAGTTTCTCAAAGTTTATTATTATGTTGTTAAAAACAGTTTGTTTGAGTTTTAGTTATACATTAAGTTTATGCAGAGAATACCTTATACTTATTCTAAAAAATACGGATTTTTATAGAAGACGATTATTTATTTTTAAATAAGAAATGTTTTATTTCTTATAAAATTAACAATGATTAAAACATTTTTATCAAATGTCAAGGAATTGTCTGTTGTTTTTGTGTTCGAAAAGTAACACTAAAAAATGTGGAATAGACTCAAATGGCTGACGCATGAGATCTTTTATACATGTACTGATTTTAGTTCTAAAACAAAAGTTTTTATCCATAACATTTTATGGATTTTATAAAATACTTTGAAAATCGGTGAGAAACCTTACATTATTTAATACACCATAAAATTATTAGGCCCCTAAAGAAAAATCTGTGACAAAAAAGTTCCAAACAAATGTAGAGTTTTACCTTTCGTGTAAAAAAAATTATTATCCATAAAAAATGTATAGGTCAGTTGCATGATTATTTTACAATAAAACCTAGAATTTTGACTTGCCATATTATAGTCTTATTCTATTGACGCAATATAATCCATCACAAAATAAATTAAAAACAAAAATCACAACCTTTTTCTTTCATTCTCTAACCAAACCCCCCACTCCTAACCACCCCGCACGCAAAATAAAGTAAAACCCCGAGGTAAAAAGCATTTCCACTATCCTCGAATCACCCCCCCCTCTCCATTTAAACACACATAACCCAACCTCTTAAGGAAAAGTCGCGACTCAGCTCTCTCTCTCTCGTCGCTCCAGAGCTCCAGCATCGCCCCCGCGCGAATTTCGATACTCCGCCGCGCCAGGCGGCAGCGGCAGCAGCAGCAATAGCTCTAGTAGTAGGTCGCGAACGGGGCGGAGGTCGCTGGCGGCCGAGTATTGACTCGGCGCAGCAAAGAGAGAGAGAGAGGGGGTGGAAGAGCCAGCAGAGGGCGGAGTTTTCGAGAGTTTCCTCTCTCTCTCTCTCTCTCTCTCGCGCCCCCGCGTAGCCCCGGACGCGAAGCGTGCGAAGCGCTGCGCATAGGCAACAAAACTCGGCCCGCTGAAGGCCGAGCCAGCAATGGCGCCGGGACTTGTTGTATTTCGCCTTTCGAGAGCTGAGGCTGAAGCTGAGCCCCTCTCTCGCACCGAGCGACCGAGAGCGAGAGCAAGAGCGAGAGAGAGGTGGAGTATTACGCGGGTGCCGGCTGGGGATTCGAACGTGCAGAGGGATGGAAAGAGAGAGAAAGAGATGGGAGCGCGGGCACGTATACGTGGAGTTCGATTCTGTTGGAGAGAAACTCGTGCTTTGAGCTGTAGCTGCTGCTAGGGAGGATGGGGAGGGTGAGGAGGGTGAGGGGATGTATCAGAACTCCGGGATGAAAGAGAATGAGAGGTTGTTGTGTATATGTGTGTGTGTGTGTATCGAGGGTGGGTGACAGATAGAAAGTTACTTGTGTGGAAATAAATGGTGGAGATCGTGTATTTGTGCGAGAAAAGAAAAAACAAAGAAATAATTGTGTCTGTTATGGGGAAATAAATATTAAGTTTTGAGCATGATTTTGTATACACATTTTCATATTGCAGCCCTTAGAACATGATAATTTTGGAATTTTAGGTTCTAGAAAACTAAGCAAGAATCAAACCTTTTGATTGGTTTTTGCCTATTTGTCCTGACTATTAAGATAGTGATATAATTCTTATTTTCTTATATGTAATTGCTCTTTGATCACCCTAAAAGAATTTTGGGTTGTCATAGCCATTCACTAGAAGCATGATATGTATTTGTGTATGGGCAAGTGTGCGTGTTAGTGTATGTATGTGCGTGTCTAACTGTATGTGTGTAAATATGCATATATGTGTTTAAAAATTTTAGTGTATATGCATATGTGTGTAACTTATGTGTAAGCGTATGAGTACAAGGTAATATGTGTGCACGGAAGTGTTGTGTGTATATGCGTACAGCATAAGTGTACATATGTTTGTGTTTGCGGTGCAATTGTATACGTAGGTTTGTTTGTGAAAGATCGGATGAAAAATGTTGAAGATAAAAAGGAAAAAAGCTTAGAGGGATGGGCTAGGATGGAAGTTGGAAAATTGAATAGATAGAAGGAGAGACTAGAGGGAGCTAAGAATGAAGATGCCTGCAGTGAGAGGGAAAAGGTATATCTCTTAAAAGTGGAAGTAAAGAATGAAGAGAGACAGATATCGCGCCGGTAAATTAATGTTAATGAGAGAAGGGGAGAACCCGAGCAGTGACTAATAGAAAGAGATAAGGACAGAAAGATACAGAGCCAGAGAAAAAGAGGCAAGGAAAACTTTTCCCTTTCGTTGCGTTTCCTCTACTATGGATATATGGGTGATTACACTGAAGTGTAAAACGTACAATTAGTGGTAACTTTGAAATTTTTAATACATATTTCATTTTTAGTAGGGTAATCTTTTTATAAGAACAATATTAACTATTTTAGACTACAAGAAACTTTTTAAATTGTTTTAGATAAGCTTTCGAGATATAGGTTCACAGCAATATTCACTGCCACGAATTAGATTAGAATGAAGAGGAACCCACTTTAATTAAGAAAATTACCTTATTTTTACTTAAATATCTGTATCTGTACTCGATAATTTTTTCCTTGAATAAAATAAAATGTAATAAAATCTGACATTCACGGAGCTTATAATTTTAGACTAAATTCGGAATGGTTCGCTCATAATGAGTTTTTAGATTTTTACTGTCACGTAAGACAAAAAGAACTATTCACAAAAGAATAAATCCAGTTCAATACATTAAAATCCAGATTATAAAAAAATGTCAAACCAACACACAAATTTGCATTTTTCTGAATCAGAATCACCCATATATACCCTCACCAAGACGAGAAAAAAGACAAACGCGTATAAGAGAAAGGGAAAGCCAAGGAGAATGAAGACCCTATAGGGATGAGAAAGAGAAGCTACAACTCTCGTAGAGAGTCGGGAGCTTGCTACCGAGGCAGGGAGCTCCTCTCCACTTATTTTATTACATTATCATACCAACTAGAGAGAGAGAGAGAGCGCCTGGTGCGCGTACCAGTCGCTCGCTCGATAAGTGGGGGGCTTTAACGCGACGGTTCTCAAATCGCGCTCTCTCGAGCGCGAGGCTTGCTCTTGATTACCGATCCCCGCTGTGCGCGGCCATACCTATACCAGCGTTGTTTCGCTCCGTCTCTCGTAAAATTCAAATCCGGATTTCCCGCGACGCGCGGCGCCGAGTCGGAAGTCGCGCGCAGTCGTTGCGGCGCCAGGGTGTATACTTTTATTTCCCGAGCGTTAAAGGGTGTAAAGGTGTAAGAAGTGAAGGGAGTGATTAAAGATAGGGAAGGATTATAGTTGGATTCTTGATTTTATTTAATAAGAACATGAATAATGACATTTCGAATGCTTGTTTACGAACTATACAATTATTCATAGGAATATGCAATATTGTATTGATTGGTATATTACAGAAACGTGCCTGACTATTCAGTGGGGTACTACTTGAAAATGTATAATAGGTTCTAGTAGCATAATATTTTAATCTCTAGTACCTATAGATAATGTGGATAAATATATATAAAAAAAGCTTCAGGTTCGTGATTAAAATCTTCAAAAGAAATCTTACAAAGATTAGAGAGAAATAAGTAAAGCGCAATCAACATAACTGAAACTTTCTCTAAATATTACAATAGTACAATCTTTTTGATAGAGCCGATCATACAACTTCAAAGATGCATGTGTCTACAAAAGAAATATTGGTATCTTAAATCGAGACCCTTGTAATTGTAATCCCATTATTTGACACCCCTGTCAAGTAATAGCAAAAGAAGATAAATATAAATAATAATGTCATGTAAATGGGTAAAATATGTTTTAATTTCACTGAAACACATTTTTAAGAAATTTTCGGGGCTGCTGATAACGAATCTAAAGTCAAAATTTCAACAATTTGAAATTCAAAATGGATTATCTAATATTGTGGAAAAGAAGTGAAATTGTATACAAATTGATGACAGCTAATTTCTTAGGGTATTTTTAAGAATCCCTAATTATGAAACTGTAGTAAAGATTTGATAATTATAAATATAAGATTCTAGTCAGATCCAATATAATAGACAGAAAGGTAGAACTTATTTTTATTTATACAAAATCGCTTTTGAAATTTAAAGCACGAATCTTTAATTAGTGACTCTAAAATCCTTCTGTAACGCTGTAACATTTAAATAATATTACAAATATATAAACGCAAAAAAATCACGTATGGAAGCTTTGCAAAAAATCAATTTTCCATATTGGAAAATAAAACTCACAGATATAATAACCCTCGCACCATACACAAAAAACAATAAAACAAAACCGCACTAGTAAAACAAATTCCCCTCTCCTTCGTAAAAAAGAAGAGAAACCAGGGATAAATCATCGAACAGAAGAGCAGAGAAATAAAAACGAGTGTAGCCATAATCGCATTAAGCTCGCGGGCAAACCCATAATCCCACGTACCTCGAATCGAGCCGCGCGCCATCCCACTGCATATACGACATCGACGACTGTACACTCTCGCGGCGTCATATTTGAGCCGCGGAGCTGTATAGCGGCGCTCCCAGCTCGCGGCATCAAAGCGAAGCCGGCCTGGCTTTGATCATCGCTGTCCCGCGTTAATCCGCGCGAAATTTCCTGGATATTCGGCAAAACATTTAACCGCTCTCACTCTCTCTCTATATATATATATATATATACCTCTCTCTCTCCCACATCCTCTCAATTATCGCGAATCGATATTGCGCGCGAGTTACACACGTTATGTGCGACGATATTGCTCGGTGATGGCGCGGGGAATTTCGACGAGCATGATGGGTATGTGTATGTGGGGGGGGAGTTCATTATGCGCGCGCGTATGAGCTGCGGTTACAGGCCGGATATGTGGGCGTTATTGCGCCGAATTAACGACGGTTCTAGAGAGAGGATGAGATTCAGCGTGCGCGTGGGCGAGAGGAGAGGTGTAGTGGTAGGGATTTGGTGTAGGCGGTGTAGTAATGATGGCAGGTGAGTCTGGATTATGGAAATTGCGTGTATTGTAACTCTTTGAGTTGCAATGTCTCTGATATGATTGATTTTTACGAAACTGTTTCGTCATATTTGATATTGCATTTTACGCATGTTGAAATCTTCTATTTTAATTTAATTTCTTAAAAATATAACTGGTATGCTAGTTTGCTAAAATGATATTTAAATAAGATAATTTAAGTAAAATCTTGATATACGGTGGTTTAGCTTAATATGGAAATTGAAACAATATTTAGCTTTTATTACAAAACTGTCGTTAAAGCAAAATATAGTATAACGTTTTTTTCGACTATTTTTTGTTTAATGTTTATAAAAGAATACCTAAATATATAATATGTATAAAAATGAGTATTAGAAATCTTTAACATATTATTTGGTTGTATCATACGCCACATTATGAATGTTTCATGCAAATTCATATAGATTAATTAAAAATCAATTGCTTTATCAATTCAAAGTGTATGTGGCCATTTTTTTGTTCACATCTACTGTCATTGTCTGAATATCAATATTGTAGTTAGTTTTCAAGAGAAACAGTCACAACTGATAGGATTTATGTGGAAAAAAATCATGTAGAGGTAACTTTTTAAAGAAAAATATCAATTTGTATAGATTCAGTAATAATTGGGTATATAGTTTAATCGACATTGTTACGTTTTCCAAAAATCTTCAACTTTATAAACATTATCTTCCACAAAAGAGGAAATATAACATAGTTTTATAATTCAGAAAGCAAATTTAAATGAATTTCTATTTATTTTTATCATCGCGTAATTGATTAACTGCTTCTGTAACAACACTTTCCGTAATATTTCTCGTTTCTTCTATCCTCAAAATACACCATACGAATAAGAAAATGAAAAATGTCAAAGTACGTATAAACGAGCACAAAACACCTCCAACCACCCATCGTCCCAGCAAAAAAAGAACGACTCGCACGCCTCGCCCGCGTCAAAAAGGCCACGAGCCACCACTTCATTAATAAAGCGAAAACTCGAGAGTGACTGCGGTACATTACGCGTCAAGCGTCCGACAGACACAGAGGCAGATACCCGCCAAACCCACGGACGAATTTTTCACCCGCGCTGACGTTTGAGAAATCAGGCAGCCGGCTCACGTAGCCGGATAGTAGTCCGCCTAGCCCCGCGGGCGGCGTTTTCATTCCGACATTTTTCGCGCTCGTCCCCTCACTTTTTTTTTCCTCTCTGGATGCTACTGTTGCTACTTTTGTATTCCTGTGGCGCTAGGCGTGAAGGCGAGCCCTAAACTGGACGGAAGGAGGGACTCGATAAATGCTAAGCAACTCCGCGGGATTTATGAGCGCAGAGGTGGTGTCTCTCTCTCTCTCTCTCTCTCTCTCGATTTCTCGTTTTTCTTTCTGTTTTTTATTCGGATGCTGTGGGAGAGAAATCGCGTGGATTTACGGTGCTCGGGGTTGATTTGATTTTAAGGAGGTTTCTCGGGGGCGCGCGCGATGGGCGATTTTTCGTTGTCGGTGAGGAGTTGGGTTGCACTACTGAAATTTCGTTGGATAGTTTTTTCTCTAGAGTTAGTTCTTAGCGGAATGCTTTAAAATGAGTAGTTTATATTATGTGTACCTATGACAAACAGAAATTTTGTTAGAAACACTTATACAGACTGTTTTCAGGGGAATGACAATCACTTATTTACTTTGAAATTTTTATGAAAATGACAGAAAAACGTATGTGTCGCCAAATATTTTGCTCTTCTTTTATATATATAGATCTAGTTTTCGATTTAAAAACTACATACTTAGAAGTATAAAAAAACTAGCGTCAAGTAAATGGGTTGAAATGTTACACTAAAATAAGTACACTTAACATTTGTAAGTTTTTACTTACTTAAGGTTTACCATAGCGTTTTTATAATTTTATTCGTTAATATGCGATTAGGTATTTTCACGTCTGACATCATTTTTGTTGTACCCACATGAGCTATCTCAATATTTGATTGGCTGATGAGCGCTGGTACCTTCAGCTTTCTCGTTATCTGATTGGTTTGACGTCAGACGCGAAAAAGCCTAATTAGATGTAAATTGTTGAGCAAGTAATTATTTGAAAACTCATGGCTCATTATTGTTTTAAAATATATTTTAATTATATCAACAAACATTCATGAATATTTTAGGAAATTCAATTCAGGTTGATAATAAGAAAATTCAGACAATCCTCATATTTTCAAACTTACATTGACTACTTTTGTTTTTATACTGTTAATACTATAAATTCTTTACAAAAATATTATCTAAACAAACATACAAAACGCTAAACTCTATTACAAACTACGTCATTTTACTAACAATTTGTTTCTCTGAATTTTTGCTCAAATTCTATTTTATTTTTCAGGTAGAGCTTTCGTAGAGGACCGTAGTTTTGAAAGCCCTGCGGGAGCCATATACCTACGCTTTTATTAATTTTCAGATACTTTAGTACACGATAAGATTAAAAAAGATCTTGTTTGATATATAATAACACAACGCTACATAAAAATAAATTTAAAAATTTGTAGCGCTACTAAAATTAGTAAATTGGAAATTTTATGGTTGATTTTTGACATTGAAGTTAAAAAAATTATTTAATACCCTTCATCATTGTCATAGAACATTTATAGTTTCCTGCTAGTCATTACAACAAGTATCGACTTTTTTGCAAAGATATGAGGATAAAGCTACAAGAATTAATCAAGAATATAAAAAAAAGTAGCGATATCAGCGTCATAAATGGTTAAAAGACGAAATTTATCAATGGGTAGTATTATTCTCTCTTATTTGGCCGTTGACCTATCCTAAAATTTTACAGAACTGACATTATTAATAACATTAAGCCAAACAGACCAGTAGCCGAACATGTTCGTATACCCAACAACATTACAAATATCCATCATTAAACCATATGTCATAAATCTTATACAATATATGTCTAAAATAATAATCTTTTGAAAGCTACATGATTAATTCAATAACCATTGTTAGATTCAAAAAGATACAACGAAATATGTATTTATCCATATACGTGGAGTACAAAGCGTCGGGATACCGCGACATTTATACCTCATTTATAAAATACACCTTCATTCCAAACAATAACAGCGCTTTCTTTATACTTCAAAAAATACTCGCATCAAGCTCGCAAGCGACAAAAGCGCGACGCGCCATCGCCGCCAGACGAGCTCTCGACGCGCGGCCTGCAATGGTCAGGCGCTGCTATACCCGCCCGCCGTCCAGCCAAGCCAGCTCCGGCCAGGTCCATCCGATATATATATATATATATATATATATATATATATATATATATATATATATATATATATATATACATATATATGCGCCACTGCTGTGCCGGCGCTGCTCCCTCTCTCCTCCAAAAATCAATAGGTTCAGCGTCACAGTCGCGGCAACGCGGCCGTCCCCCGCAAGCCGCGTCCATGAGCAAGGCTGTGTATGTGCGTATGCGTGCGATGGCCACCGAGAGGAGAGAAGGATGAGGGTGGGATTTGCTTTTATTGCGCGAGAGGATGAATTGTGCGCTCTTTAAGGGATTGAGAGAGGGGGATGAAGGGTAGAGGGGAATGGAGAATTTTTGAGATTCGGATTTGGGTTTTTGGAAGAGTTTTAGTGTGGCTGCTTCGTGCTTAGCGACTTTTTCCTAATTTTCGTTGTTGTCAATTTAGGCTCGATGGCCACTGAGAGGAAGGAGGATGGGGGTGGATTTTACTTTTTGTGCGAGAGGATGAGTTGTGCGCTCTTTATGGAGGGTATAAAAGGGGAATCGAGGATTTTTGTTAGGGAATTTTAGGATTTGGATTTTGGTTTTTGAAAATAAATAAAATTGAATAAATAATTTAAATAAAATAATAAAGGTCAATTCATCGTTTTATCAATATAAAGGTATTTCTAGAACTTCCTCTGATGTCACGTTCTTGCAAAAAGAATGGTTCGAATTTACTTTTATCGATAACTTAAAAAAATTGTTCTGTATAAATAACTGTATAATACATGTTATTCATTTGCGCTTTATAGGATCAAATAAGTTAACGTTTATCTAAAAGAATAAAAAAATATCAACATAATGGGCTACTACACCATCGAAGTAAATAAGTATTCGCCGAGGTATCAAAAAACTATATTATAACATTTATATTACAAGTTAAAATTAAGAAAGTTTTATTGTACTTAAAATGTGTTTGAAAATATAAGTTTGTAAGCAAATGAAAGGTCTGTCATTGTTCTTAATTTTTTTTTCAACGTTTACATGTGTCTTTTCGCTTTTATTATTATGCCTAGATCAAGCGATTATTAGTTTATTATTAATCATTATTATTAATTTATTACTAATTTTTTA
The DNA here is from genome assembly GCA_949152435.1 of Gastracanthus pulcherrimus. Lineage (NCBI taxonomy): Eukaryota > Metazoa > Arthropoda > Insecta > Hymenoptera > Pteromalidae > Gastracanthus > Gastracanthus pulcherrimus. The sequence continues at coordinate 160,709,794 of OX424573.1, read as the reverse complement.
TCTTAATATTTCTCATAGTTTTATTCTGATCTTCGATGAGGTGATTATCATATGTACATAATTCCATTAGAATTCTTTGTTCTACTAGTTTATACTTTAATGAAAATTATTTTATATGATTAATTGTATTTGAACAAAAAAAATTTGATATAAAATTAATAAACCAATTACACTATTATTAAAATTTGATGCCTTACTAAACCTTTACTGATTCTACTGAAAGCATCCGTTTTAGACATTATAGCTGGAATCTCTATGCAATTTTTTTATAAACTATCTTACCTAGGAAAATTTTATCATTTTCCACAGTACAAATACAAAAACTTTCAAGAAATAAGAAAAATCTAATATATTATTATAGTATACTAGTTAGTATACTTTGTTTACAAATGTACCACAGACCCCCGTCGTCGATTAGCACCATATGGGAGCACGAATATGGCGATGTTAATTAAAAAAACAAAAATAAATAGTATACTAGTATTTATAAATATTTTTAAGAACTTTTAACGTATAAAATTGGTAACTCTCACCCTGAATTTCACGATAATTTTTCTAGTAAAACATTCCATTATGAATGTTTATACCAATAAGAATACACGTCTTCCTTATATCAAACCCAAGGTGAAATCCTCGGAATTAAATCTCCTCACGCAACAGAAAGCATTTTACGTAATCCTTTGTGCTCGCGTGCTCCTTATTTCAAATCTCCTCCCCCGTCCGATATCATTCGCGTCGAAGCATCTTCGTCTCCGTCTTCGTCTTCGGCCAAGCCTACCGTAAAACGCGAACGCGCGACGTCAAAGGGACCGCCTCAACCTCTTTTTTTTCAGGGGGTCGATCGCCGCCGCCCTGTCGCGTCGTCACTTCAAAGACTCTCGTCATCGTCTCTCGCCTGTATAATGCAGCTTTTGCGTTTTTGGGGTTGGTAGAAGTTGAGGATGAGCGAGCGGATGCGCGACAACGGCACTGCTAGGTATACGGCACCCATTATCCGGTGCAGATTAGCGCGAGAGCTGCCTGACGAATATGTGTGCTAATTAGTACGGAGTACGAGTTGCGGGGAATAATTGACACAAGTGTCGCTCGTTTGCTTTGTCGAGGCTTTCTCTTTTTTTGTTGTTTTGTCTTTGGGAAGGGAGGTGAGAAAGGGCTGTGTGTATAGGGTGTGGGTTTTTGCGGGAGAGAATATATTGACCTGGGGAAGGATTATGTGATGCTTTGAGGTACTAATTGTTTTACGAATGAGTGGATGTGTTCGATGTTTGAGTCACGTATTTCAGTAAGTTTAAAGTCTATCTAAAGTAGGTGTAGGTAATGTAGCCACCATAAGGAACGCTCGCTTCCCAGTAAATATGTATCGGGTTTTGGGGCATCGTAAACTATTGGAACCTGTTAATTGAACATTTAGCTGTAATAAGATGAGTGTAAACCTAATATGGCGTTCTGAAAATAAACAACTAGTGGCGAGAGTAGTGGAATAAGCTTGATAGTCTACAGTACTGAAGCTAATAATTGAACTCTTGAGTATTTTTGTTTAATTGTTATTGTCAATATATTTTTATTTGTTATACAGCAGTTTTTTGAAAATTTTATTGTTTCTTGCATCATAAAGAACATATACTAGTATTTAATTTAACAACCAAAAAAATTTTATTCCTCTTTCATTCCGCTAGTACTTTGAAAAAAAAACTTTAAGAGTCGTATATGGGTGATTCCACCGTATAACTTGCCCACTTTGCGTCCAGGCCTCTTAGAAACTTATACATTCGGAAAAAACATTCCTTCTTAATCTTTGCATATGTATGGCATAACCAACTATAATTGTTAAAAGCCGGAGACGTACATATCTTTTAAAACAGATCAATAAATCAGGTCTCAAATGTCAGTTCCGTAACATGTCCAAAACTCAAATTTCGATATAAAACGGCACTCTACGCAGAAGCAAGGTGAAATAAATTCCTCCATGTACATAGTAAACTATAGAATTTTAAACTCAAAATTCAATAATTATCATTAACACAAGGTGAATATTTTTTATCCAGCAGTTTACAATAAAATATTAATGACAGTATCTACACCAAAAAGCGCAGTAGTTTGTTATAATAGACAATCCTGACGGTGGATTCGCAAACCATATGTTATGACTCATCAAATATATCCAGGAAAAGATCTGGAATTTCAAAATTTCACGAGTATAAACAGTTTTCTCACTTCAAATTTCAGTAAAAAGCAGAACAGGTCAGTTCCGTAACACTACTAAATTACTATCTTATTGATACTATTTATTAGATGCTTTACTATACACGTAAAAAGCATTTTTTGTTACTTAATAATAAAGTACATAAAACTTATTTGCAAAAAAGTTCATATGTTAAGTCTAGGAATTATGAGAGCAGTTTCAAAGTAAAATATCAGTTCCGTAACAGGTCAGTTCCGTAACTACATCTTATAAAAAGTATTATCAAACTTAAAGGCATTTTCAATCATTTTCATACAAAAATAATAACACCAAGTGCTTCTACGGCTAAAAGTACATAAAAACTCATACGAAGCTAACTCTTGTAAATTCAGGGGAATCAATGCAGGCTAGGGATTAAAATCGAAAATTTTCATCCATCGTTTTTATGGTTGTTTTGGGCAAGTTATGGTGGAATCACCCATATATACGTCACATAGCATACAGGAAAATAAAATCGTGACACATATATGACTCACGCAGCGCTGAACCTGTTAAACAACAACTACTGAATGTCTGATAAAATTTTAATTTATTCACTTATTTCCGAATTAGATCCTCTTATTTTAAAGTTTCCCTTCACTTCACCAAATTTTTTTTTTATTGTCATATTTTGCCAAGCTCTAAGCCAATCATCAACAATATCTAAGATACATGATCTAGATATATATCTAGGTACAAAAAGTTTATTTTCTGCAAGAGAAGAGTGCAAGTTAAAAAATATCTTTATTCCCGACTCAACCGTAATGACCACTTTATTGACCTGAATATAAATATATTCAAAAACTCTAGTTTTTTTCCGTGGGTCCCACTTTTCAAGTCAATAAAGTGGCCACAGTTAAGTCGGGAATAAAGTTCTATATGAAACACGGGAATAAAGTCGATTATTCCCTTGGGTAATTATCCACCTATGGGAATAATATTCGACTTTATTCCCTTGTTACTTAATGTACTATTATATATATATATATATATATATATATATATAAATAAAAAGTATGTAAATAATAAAAATCCTGACGAAAAGTATATATATATATATATGTATATATATATATATATATATATATATATATATATATATATATATATATATATATATATATATATATATATATATATATATATATATATATATATATATATATATATATATATATATATATATATATATATATATATATATATATCAGTATTTAGATTTCTTGTGTGCCTAGATAATACTGTATCTAAGAAAAAACTTGATAAAATATATTGAAAAATGTATCCAGATTTTTCAGCATCTTGTATCTGTATTTTTTAATAATAGATCTATATTGACCATAACTGCTCTAAACAATATAGTAAGTTTTAAACGTTCCCCTGCAATCGCGCATCCGTGAGCACACTCCTCCTTTATAGTAAAAACGACCTCAATGCAAGAAATAAAATCAATATTTTCTATAAATTATTGATGTAAATAAATTATAACTTTATCTTTACTATAAAATTACATATAGGTATTATATATAAGAAAAGAGTGTGGCGTGACAATAAGTGACAATAAATTGTTTTTCCAACATCGTATTGTATAATAAACATGGATTTATTTAAAGTTACTTTTATTCTTCTTCAATTAGATTGGCCTTTTTTAATTTTATTACTTAGGCCATCACATAGAAAAAATGGTTTAATATGTTAGAAACAGAGTGATTTTAAATCAGTTATTTAAATTAAAGATTTGCGACGATATAATTTTTTTTTCATATTTAGGCAATTTAGTATTCATTGAAAAATGTTTTATTCATTGGTTTTGGTGTCTTCTAGTTGACGTTCTACCATTTTTATTCAAAATATATTTTTATAAATAACAGCTTTTATGATTTTTTTTAAATATTAATTAAACATTTAATATATAAAATTGAAAAGAAAAGAATGATAAGAGTTTCTTCTTATTTTATTTTTATTATTCAAACTTACTTTTTTAACTTTATATATTATATACATTTTACCATAACAATATCGGTAAGTAGAACGTCTACATAATCAACAGTTGTCTATGATTCGCCTTACCATACATGAATAACAGAAAAAGGAAATTTACTTTATCTGTAAAATTTAATTTGAATGAAATGTCAACTGCAATAAACATGCATTCAAAAATGTACATTATACATAATAAACAAAAATAATTATTATAAACTTATTATTCATAAACATTAAAATACACTTATATAAAAATCAGGTTATTCAATTAAACGAATCCTCTAAGGCCATTCCAAAATGAATCATTACATAATAAATGAATAAATAAATTTAATAATGAATTAATGAATGAACGATCTGACTACAATAATGCAATAGCGCCCCAAGAATACACTCGTCTATAAAAAAGCACAGCAGTATTTCACGCTGATATATAAATTCAATGAAGTGTTACACAACACAGCGCCGCGTATTCCAGTGAATAGCGATGAGTAATTACTCGAGCGATATACAGAATAAGGAATAAAAAAATAAAAACATCACTTGTACGGTATTGTGTTTCACACGATTTAATCTCGCATGCAGCGCGCATGCGCGATCGTGTCAATTGTCAACACACGACACGCAACAAACACCACAGCAGCAGTAGGAATAAAAGAAAGCAAAGAAAAAAACACCTACAATCGCCTATACACGATTCTCTTTACGGCGCGTTATCAAACCGTATATTATTCAGTTTTCGCGCGATATCAGTGCGCTAGCCAGCGAAAAAAGAAGTGCGCGCGCGCATCCGCCTTCCAGACACAGTTGGAAATGGAAAAAAAATTTATACGATTCCCACTATAACAGCTGCGCTCTGCGCTGGTCATCGTCGTTTCCTCGGACCGGACTTTGCAGCGGGCGAAGTAACAGTTTTCTCTCGCGCGATGCGTCAACGCCTCGATCGAGTCCCCGTCCTCGTCATCGCGGCCGGTCGCGAGGATAATGCCGCAGTCCTGACGACCGGCTTGTTCATCAAGATTTTCTGATTTACGCCGCACTCGGAGCATTGTTAGAAAATCCGACGGCGTTCGTTTTCTTTTTTATTTGGGATTGTTGTTTCGAGAGAGGCCTGTCCGCCTGTCATACACATAACCTATAAACGAAGGAAGGATTGACCCTTGATTGTGGGTGAAGGAGAAACAAGACGAGGCCTAATATACTTAGGAAGAGGAAGAAAAGAAAACAATGTCGTGCGCCAGTGATTTGTCGATATCGCACGAGTATCAGAGTTTTCGGAGCTCCGTCCCGCTTCGGAAAATCGTCGTCGACTCGGATGGCATGAAGGTTAGTGGAGCGACAAGTGCATTTGCTGCGATTTGTTTTAATTTTTGATTGAATCGAATGATTTGTTGATTGTACTTTCAATCGTGGCCAGTCATCTGTGACACCTATTTTAAAAACAATTTTTTTTTATTTTACAGGCATGTTTATTTTTGATCTCCTTACTTTCTCTTTTGCTTTATAGCTTATATTAGGACCTTTTAAATAATATAAACTTTGATTATTCATAAATTGTTAGGAGGACACCAGAACTGATTCGTACACTTCATTTCTTAACATTTTTAATTTATACGATTTTGTAAAATCTAACCTTTACATGTAGATAGCTGTTAACTTAATAATTTTTAAAATGTTGAGACCTTTATTGATTTACTACCTTTCTAATTTAAAAAAAAAAAGTATTTTATGAATCAGACCCAAACTTATAGAGTTGGGTTGTAAATTACATGTATTATAAATGGAAAGCTTTGGTCTGCTTTTTCTACAAAAAATTTAAGAACGTAGAAAACTGTATGTTAAAAATAAGATAGTGGATCTTACTGCATCAAATTTTGTGCATGTTTCACTTTACATATATCTTTAAAATGCCTTATCAACAATTCTAAATAAGAATTCGGGTTAAAGATATTTGTTAATTATGAATCAGCCCTGTGTATAAATTTGCTCTGGTCTTCTCTAATAAAATTAAGATTAATAATAAACATTTCACAATACAAAATACTTTTTGTAGAAGAAATTTTTGACTAAAAGGTTAATGAAAAGTCTTAGAATTACTTAAAATCATTCATTATTCAATCAGTTTATTTTTGTTCAGAGCTCTTAATTTGTTTTTACTCCTTGGCTTGAGACAATGTCTATTTATTGTCATCTTTGTTTTTCACAAGAAGGGTCATCCTCATACATAAAGCTCAATGAACCCTTGCGATCTTGCGCAATCAAGATTGAAGTCTTTACAGTAGTAAACAAGCTTTAATGAAGCTCATCTTCAATTTATTTATACTTGCTTATTTTGTTATTATTATGAAACATTATGCTTTGAATAAAAATAATTTAGTAAAATTATTTATTATTGCTATAAAACAACTTTAATTTTTGTCACACTTATTGATTTCAAGTAATGAAATTAAAAAAATTATTCATGTGATTATAGTTTAAATGCTAATTAATATTATAAATATTCAGATGTGGCTAGAACGTCCACTGTAATTTTTTGCAAACATTAATGATATGCTCTAACAGAAGAATTGTTGACAGTACACATAAAAGACATTCTGAATTCAATACATAATGTCGATCAATATAATATATTGAATTTATAATGTTTTTTATGTAACACACTGCATCAGCCGGTTGTTAAATTATTTATATTTTTATTTTCCGTTTACACATAAAATTATCATATTTTTATTATTATTATTATTATTAAATTTATTTTATTTTAAATAATTTTCATTGCATGCAACTATTCACTCATCAAAGCAACAATAATTTTGACTCTTCAACTTACAATTAGTACGAAAATAGTAAAAATTGAATAAATATCTAATCATACTTTTATCAATTATATATATGTATAGATATAAAGGTGATGTGACTTAGCCTACTCGAAATTTTGCCTGCTATCCTTAAGTCATGTATTGCAACAGTAAATTCTATATATAAAATATATTTACTATATAAATATATATTCTCATGTATTTTAAATATAGTAGGCAAAATTTCGAGTAGGCTAAGTTACATCTACCCAGATATAATACATGTTTCTCGTCAGAGATTTATCAGTGTTTCTTTAAAATTCTTTTTTCTTGTTGTAAATATACTAAATGGCACACTGTGAATCTGAACATCTTGATTCCTACAGTTACAGTGTATATCAATGAAAATTGTAACAGAATACACCAATAAAGATTCTGCAACAATTGTACAAACATTTTACAGATAAAGCGTTTTATTTTATTAATTAAAATTCATTGTTCCTATTTGATTACAGGGATGGAAAGTGTATGATTCAAATCCAAAGACTATCAAGTGTCCACTCATTTGTCTTCCTCCAGTCAGTGGAACTGCTGACATTTACTTTAAACAGATTTTAGGTCTATCCGCCAAGGGATACAGAGTTATATCTGTAAGTAATACAATTGGATTATTTCTTAATTGAACTACAAATATTGATAAGTTTTCTTATCAAAATGCAAATCTTGAAAAACAAATATCAGTGAATCAGCCTCTGTACATATCTGTTATGTAATATTCATCGTAAATATTTATATATGCAACTACTCAAAGAGATATATACGTTGTTACAGGCTGAACCTCCTGTTTATTGGAATATAAAAGAATGGTGCGATGGTTTTAAAAAATTATTGGATTACATGGAATTAGATAAGGTCCATTTGTTTGGAGCTTCATTAGGTAATTTATATAATATGAAAATTCAAAATATATTAAAATATTCATAAAAATTGCATAAATTTAGAAAGATAGAAATAAAAACACTTTTATCTGTTCCAGGTGGCTTTCTTGCTCAAAAATTTGCTGAAGTTAATGCACACTGCCCAAGAGTAGTTTCACTCATTTTGTGTAACACTTTCACCGATACCTCTGTGTTCAGCTACAATGATTCTGCTGCTGTGTATGTATTCATTTATAAAAGTTGTAAAATTGTAATAAATTGTTAATTGATAAAACAAATTAGATCTTTCTGAAACATTTTGATTTTCAACTTAAGTAACATAGGCAAAAATAGATACTTTTTTATCTCTAATATTCCAAATTACTAACAGTACTGTTTATAGTTATTTTACAATTATATAATTTATATAATACGATATATAAGTATATTAAAGTGAAAATTATATTGCAGATTTTGGATTCTTCCATCGCTAGTCTTAAAGAAAATGGTGATGGGAAATTTTGAAACAGACAAAGTAGACGGCGAAATGATTGACGCTATCGATTTTATGGTTGAAAGGGTATGATATATTTTATATATTCATAGAATCACATATTATCTTTTAATTAGTATATCAAAGTGATTGTATTAATTATAGTTGGAGAGCCTGACTCAACCAGAACTAGCATCTAGACTAACAATGAACTGCGTAAGTTGCTATGTTCAGCCTCAAAAAATTTGTCAATTGCCAATTACGATAATGGACGTCTTTGACGAATATGCTTTATCAAATGATGTAAGAGAAGAAATGTACAAGTGCTACCCCAATGCTAAGCTAGCACATCTGAAAAGTGGCGGTAACTTTCCATACTTAAGCAGATCTGCAGAAGTTAATTTACATTTGCAGGTATGATTAATTTAACATTTATATTTAGAAACTAGTTGAACCTTAGGAGTTATAAAATATATTCAAATAAATTATATTTATTTTTAGATTCATTTGAGACAATTCGACGGTACGGAATATGCTGCCTCTAAAAGAGATCCTGAAGCTGATGAATATACGTGAATTAAATGATCTCAAGATAATTGTGATTCAAGTTTGTGTTGTACTTTGATATTTATACAAAAAAACCTAATATATATGCAAAAAGGCAAATATTTTGAATCATAAAGTATGATTAATCCGATTGCTTAAAATATAAAAGAAACAATCATAAGAATGCCAATGAAGGAAAACTAACAAATTTTTATTACGAAAATCTTACGATATTTTATGAAGTCATAGTTGAGTACGTTTTTATTTAAAATAGGGAATATGTTAGTCAGTACATAACTTCTAATGTTTTAATATAGTAATAGTTTTTATTATTTCTTATAGAGATAATATTAAGGGAATACTATAGGTACTCTGTGAGTCAATTACGTGTTTGGTCGTTTTTTTACTTCCGATGTAGGCCAAATCATGTGCGTAAATGGTTGAGTGAGCGTGAAAAATGTTATTCGTTTACTAATATTAGCTCTCAAAATTGGTGAATCAACATTGGAATTTTTGCATTATATTTATTAAGTATAGGGATATTAAGTACATATTTCTCAAAGTTTAATCGAAATCAGAACCGCAGTTTTCATGAATTTCATGATTGCAACTGTCAGAAATGTGAGTTCCCATAAGGCTACGTGTTAAAACGTAAATATAAAATTCTTAATATCTTTCTTCTGGGTTGGTGTAGCTTTCTAAAAATCTATACCAGTAAGTTTGAGGTCAAAACATACTAGTATGCAACATTTCAGAGTTTTCTGAACGCTAATTCGAAACCGATAGTACTCCTTTAAGCACAGTACACAAACTATTTTATATATTTTTTTATGAATTAAAAAAATTTTCAAAGCGCTTTAAGATGTCTGTGTAAATTGTTTCTATTTACTTACTCAGTAACTGTAGCTAAATTTATACATTGTGTAAACTTCATGATTTTGTTATTATTATTTATTTTATAATTATATTGTTATAATTTTTAAATAATCCTATTCTATTATTATTGTTATTATAATTATAATAAACTGAAATGTAAAAAAGCACTGATATTAAAAAATGTTGTGTAAGTGCAATACTTAAACTTTTGTACAATCTAAATGAGATTTGAAGTCTTACTTTGTATACTTATTATTGTTATATAAGATAATAGAATTATTGCGCATATGCTTTATGAGCAGGTAAAGTTTATTAGTTATTTTATCAGGGGCCAATTCGCGTATATGTATAGATAGTAAGCGAATATTTTTGTTGCTTGTCTAATGCATCTTGCCTGCATATAAAGTGTACTTTTATAAAAATTTATGTAATAAAAAACTAAAATGAAAATCTTTATAAAAACAGAATACGTAGCGTAATTCTTATGTAATGCACTACATAGTTGTTCCTACGAAATTTTTATATTTTGTTTACTAAACAAATGTATCACTATTTACTTCTATGCATTCGTAGCTTCAAATATTTATAAATTCATACAAAAATAAAGTTAAATAAACTGAAATCATTCTTTGCAATTGAATTTATATGTGTAGACTGTATATTTGAGCGCCTATTGCCTATTCGCTGTGAGCACGACAGATATTGTACACAAAAATAGCGCCATCTTTCGGTCGAGTGACGTGATCTAGATAGTACAAAATACACAGGCTCTAGTTATGGACATTCAATGAAAATAATTTTTTATAAGTTTCTAACAATGTGTGTGAACTCAAATGTTTTTCTTGAATTGACATATTTATTTATTATTAGAAAACATGATAAGGATATTCTCGGATTCATTAATAATTAAAAAAATATTATCTTCATTGAATGCCCATAAAGCCTGTATATTTTGTACTACCCGGATCAGGTCACTCGACCGTAAGATGGCGCTATTCTTGAAAATAAGATAACATATATTCTTATACTATACACATGCTCACAGCGAATATAATTATTATGTAATTACTATATATTTTGATTATATGATATATTTTTAATTAATTTTTATATTTTAGTTGATTCAACAACTATTTATATTTATAAATTTATTAAAGATTTTATTAGGATATCGCGCATGTCATTATAAATAATATTAGAATATTGCCTAAAAATATAACATTAAATTTTTAAGTTTATTGAGCTAGAATAACGTAAATAAATTACGGCAACTTTGTTATTTTCTTTCAAAAGTTCTATCTCTGTTCAAAGTCTGAATTTTCTCTCATAAATAAAAAGAATTCTTAAAATTTAAAATAAATTCAGTGTTCCAAACTTCGAATCGCATGCAGTTGGCAACATTGAAAATTTGGAACGCGCAACGCGCAACGGCCGCGATTCTCCCGAAGTTTTTCGAGAACTAGCGAGTGTTGTTCTTGTCTTTGCAGCTAGTTCGAACTCGCGTTTATGCCGAAGCATCTGCAGAGAGCAAAAAATCGTTATTGTGTTTTGATTTTTTATTACGCGAGATTCAGCATCCGGGAGAATATATATCCACCGCAATCAATCAAAGTTTATTGTGTCTAAAAAATATTTTCCGGTAAGTAAATAACGATCCACCGATTTTCCTGTTATTTTAAAAATTTGCTACTGTAGGTAAAGTAAGGTAACAGAAAATAATATAGATAAGTGGTCAGAAAAGAAATAAAAATTGTACAACTACCTACTATGTATATCCATAATGCATGAAAACGTGTAATACTTATTACCTTTTGAATGTTTTTTCGGCAAATTTTTAGCTTTCCGTGATATCACACGTGAAGCTTCCTTCCTTACAATATGTATTAGACCCAGGCTATGCCCTGAATATGCATAATTGTAGTTTACATCTTCTATAATAATAGTTAGATATACTTAAAACCTTGCACAAATAGTCATAACATGCATATTACTAAATTTTCCTGTTGAATATGTCAATATTACTCCTCAAAAGCCAATATTCAATTGTGATTGTGAAATTAAAATTTTATAAAAAAGTCTTTCCATAAATATTTTATCAAAAGTACCTAATTAATTATAAATTGAATTGTTTTTTCGTTATTGATTAATAACTTGTATACATCATACTTAATATTCACTATCGATACGTGTATTAGTTAACCAAGTCAAAATGTCGTTTTATTTTTTATAACGATTAAAACGTAAAAACAAATTTTCATTCAGTAGAATTTATAATACAAAATTTATAAATAATTTTTAGATATGTAAAAATAAACAAAAAAAACTGTCAATAATTTTAAACCTAATTTTTGTGGTTTAATTTATCTATCAATTTAAGATTATAAATCAGATTATATATAATAATACATATTTCACCAAAATTTTTTTTAAAATTTCAACAGGATTAAAAAAATTAACACCGACACCCAACTAAAAAGAATGGTTCATGAACATTAAATCTTTTTGTTACACAGTTTCAGATTGTGAGAAATAGGTGAGCATGGCAGGAAATATACCTGTTGCCAGTAACTATGCGATTACTAATATGCGAGTGACAGATACTACTTTCAAACTTTAGCTACTACTCTAAAAGAACAGGGCAAAAACTTTATTCGCCAATCTTCATAGCGGGAGACAATGATGATCTTAAATGGCGTTTGGATCTGTACCCTACAGGATTTTCAGACCCAAATACTATATCTTTATATCTACATCTGAGAAGAACTTATCAATATGAGATCACGGCTCAATATAGATTTTCTATATTGAATCAAAAGGGACAAGTAGCTTATCAATTACCATGGTCCCCAAAATCAACATTTAATGAGTATGGTGTATGGGGATTTGATAATTTCATAAAGAGAGCTGATTTATTGAAAGATGCAGCTAAACTTCTGCCGAATGATAACCTTATAATATATTGTGAAGTCAAAGCTAGCCTTGGCTATGAGATTACTTTGACTGAGACTACTACAGCACAACTAAGTACCCATGCTCCTGAACTTGAAGCATGTAATGATTTTCAATGGCTTTTGGACACGGGTTCATATAGCGATGTCACACTTCTTATAAATGGAAGAGAATTCCTCGCACATAAGGGTATACTGGCATCACGCAGTTCAGTCTTTAGGCAAAAGTTTCAAGAACATGCTAATAATGGAAATCAGCTTCATTTAGTAAATATCACTGATTTTGATAATCAGGTGCTGGACGAAGTATTGAGATACATATACACTGGAAAAGTTATGAATCTGCATTTTCTGGGAAAGAATCTCTTAGCTGCAGCTGTAAAGTATGATTTACCAGAACTGAAACTCATGTGCGAAGGAAGTTTCATTAATGGTATGAATGCTAACAATGTTTGTGAAATACTTGCAACTGCAGATGTTAATAATGCTAGTAAACTAAAATTAAAAGCAATAGATTTTATTACTTCACATTCAAAGGAGGTCATTGACGCAGAAGGATATGCTACAATGCACACATCATACCCACACTTACTGGCTGAGGCTTTCAACACAATGGTATTAATATTTATATTTAGTTAAAATTATTACTATGTACATGCTAAATATACTTTTTCAGGCTGTTAACAATAATACAGCACCAACAAATACATCTAACAAAAGAAAGTATGCAGAATACGAGAATTATGATCAAGATTATTATAATGATGATTACTTAGATGATGATAGTTATATAGATGACTATGATGATGATTCCACAAATTTGTTGACCACTGATGATGATTACTCCACTGATGATAATACTTAATAGCTATATATTAATTAAAAGTTAATTAAGAACTTAGTTTTTTTTTAAACTTTACATTTCTTTAATGGATAGACGTATTAATAGTTTTAACTATTTAAAGAAAAGTTGTAATATATTTTCTTTTATAAATCACTGATAAACAATAAAAAAAATTAAGTATTTTATAGATTATTGATAATGGTATACAAAAGTATTTATACAATTCCATTTTATAACTATATAAAATATTCAAGGATGGATTTCAGTACATCAAATTTATCAAATACACAATATTCTTGTTAAACAAGCACTTGATACCAAAATTAGGTATCTGTTGTAAAGTCGTTACATTTATTTAGAACGTAAATATGTATGGATAATTGAACTAACTGTTCTATGCAGAACTGAATTTAAACATGAAAATGTAATGAATTATGTATGTTCAAAGAGGAGAGAACAGTAATTACACTATTTTCCACAAGTAGCTATGACAAACTACAATATTATGCACCAGTAAGTAAAATTTTAATAATACAATTTTTGAAAAACATTTTGTTTTCAGCATATTTGTGAAAAATTGCTGATTTTGTAACATTGTAAGATTTTAAATTTCGCGGTCGTGGTTAGTCACCAACTCATCAGTGCAGCAAACTGCATTTAAATGGTGCACGGGCTGTTTCGTTTTTCAAGCTCTGCTTACTCTTTATTTATGAAACTAAATTAAAATCTATGATATTATTCATAAATCGAATATTTTGTTGAAAGAAAATAAGAAAATGACTATTTGTTTGTTGCTTTATACGACGTGTATGTTATGCTTTTAATTAATTCTTGAAAGATAATAGAACTACTAAAAAATACAAGTTTAAATTATAACACTATGACGGCTACTGTTAAACTTTTATAATTGTCAATAAAGAACAGAAAAGAAAGATTCCATTAACCCGTAAAACGAGAAAGCCATTGTAAAACTAACAGCTTACATAAATTTGTAATAAGCATGAATGTATAATGAACATATAGAAAAATAAAACAGTGTTTACTCTAAACGTGGTATAAATCTATTTACAATTAAGTATACGAAATTTACATTTAAATATTTTTATATAAAAACATTTTTCTCCTTTCAGCATGTTCTAGTCTGCAAATTAAAACTCAAAAAGCCAATAAAATAATTCCTAGCTTAAAAATAAGTAATTATACGCAATTTCCATACAGTAAAGCTTGATTTCTCTTAATATTTAACCCTTGAAGGACCGCGGTCTCGATTTTCCAGACGTCAGTTGATTACGTTGAATTCACCTCAAAAAGGTATCCAACATTTTCTGTGCATTCTATATATTAATTTGTTTAACGATTTAAATTATATGGTAGTGGGTTTCATTTTTAGAAATCAGAAACTACCTTTGAAAACCTTATTGAAACCCGTTTCAATAAGATTTTTGAGATAAATAAATAAGATAATTGTCTTACAACATTTTTTAACACTTATGTGGTGTCATTATATTGCCTAAAAGAATTGTGAGTGCCTAGGTTGAAACAAAAAATTCATTTGAGTCCTTAAACATTGACGTTCACTTTCAAGCTTTTAGTGGAGGGACCGTCTAGTTGTCAATCTAGTAAAAGAAAAATCGTACGTAGCTGAACATTTTTTCATAATAACATAAATTTATATACTAAATCAGATTGTAATCCAAGAATTCTGAATTTTTTTTTAGAAATTCTGAATAAAACCGATCTTAAATCACATGCTAGTTATTGATGATAATCACATCTAGAATACGCAAAAAATGTCAGCTCAAAATATTAAAAATTGCAAGAATAATTACATTTTCATCACAGTAGAGTAGTTCGTGACTTTTATAATTCGTATCGCGAGCCGAAGACGAGTATTGGGGAAAAAGGCCTTTTCACTGCGGTGTACGCCATATTTTTTGTGACACATGTACAGATTTCCATGATTGTTATGTATGTGAAGTGAAACCTAAGACGCATGTTTGCCGACGCGGCAAACATGCTCCTTAGGCCCTCCTAAGCATATGGTTAATTAATTTCCGTTTCATCCGGATAGTATCCAAGGTTTGGATGCTAAACACTTTCAGGACCTATTTTAAAAAAAAATCGATAGTGGGCAAAGCAGTATATTGCGTATCAAGGGCAGAAAGTAGGTGGTTACCGCAAAGGTTTTGCAGGCCTAGCCGAGGCAAGCCGAGAGATGTCGAAGGCGGCCGAGACAAGGGCTGCAACCAGCACGAGCATAAAAACCGGTCATTATTGATATAACAATCTCTTTATTTCTAACGGCGCAAACAAATTTTTCACGTAATAGAATGAAGAGTAGAGAAAAAAGATTTAATTTGAGACGTACCACATTAAAAAAGCTAAATAATATAAAAAATTATGAACCATCAAAGATAGTGAATAGACACGAAAAAACTATACTAAATTTCATGATTTCTCATTTTTGACTATTTTCTCGTATTTATTCACTATCTTTGATCGTTCATAACTTTTGATATTGTTCATATTTTTTAACGCGGCACGTCTCAAATTATTTTTTTTTCTCTATTTTACATTCTATTACGTGAAAAACATTTTGGGTTTTTTATAAGAAAATTCAAATTCCGTATAAGAAAAATTGATATGCAAAACAAAGTGTCACAAGGTCTTTTTAGCTTGTTGGCAATTTTTCTCGTAGGGTTTAGGATCTATACAATAAGAAAACTCGAGTTACTGAGACGTGCCTCGACATTTATTTTTCGTCACATTTCGAACGACTTATCGGCCGATTTTTTGTAAAATTCCTCATATACACATTCCTAATATATGCTGCCTGCTTTCTATGCAAGGAAAAGTACATTTTCGTGCAGGAAGGATAAAAAAGTATTTTTCAAATATGCTTCTATGCCCGTAGACTACTTTTTTGCCGCCGATCGAAAAACGGCTACTTTGGGCCCTCTTTACATATATCAAAAAGTGCGAAAGTCATGCTTGTGTTACAACATTTTTTTAGAATTATTGATGCACTATCTGATTTAGTGTGAATACTTATGTTATAAAAAAGATGTCAGCCCCTTACGATTTTTCTTTCATTAGGCTGACATGTAACCGGTGCCTCCCCTTAACTCTGTCTGGACTCCTTAACAAAATTACGAAAAGTTCGATTAGTTTCCGTCCCGTGGTCCTGTAATGGTTATACAATCAGCAATAATTGTCAGCAACGTCCAACTCCCTAAAAATGACCGATCTCTCAATTTCAGCTCCTCTTCTTCCTGGCCGCTCGATCCTCGCAACTTCAAAAATCCCACGCATCTGACCTCTCTCGGACCTCGCCTATATATTCTATCCACGCAAACCTGCAGTTCTACACGCAAAAAGAAGCTAATAAGACATGCCTAGGCATAAAGAAGTTGCGCATAGAGACCGTACAAGAACGTATCGATTCCGACGGGCCTCAGCGCACACTCGCGTTTCTCGCGGCGATCTCGAGTTACAACGGCCCTAGAGCAGGACGGAGAATGCACCAAGCGTCGACGACCGCTCGCCGACAACACAGCGCGCGACGCACCTATAATATCGGACGGATCGCGCTCGCTCCGCAGGCTAACTCCGCTCATATGCGACACTTGGCGCGCGAGCGCGCTTGCCTCTGGTCTGTTTTAAATTGGATTGCGAGGGTGAAGTTGGAAGGTAAATGAGGGTTGTTGAACTTTTGCGGGGGTGTTGGAAAAATTGAACAAGTATGTTGAGTGTATTCTCCTTTATTTTAGTGCGTTTGCTGATTATTGCTGGAATAAATAATAGACGACGTTGTGACTGCTAGTTGTTTCGTTGTTTGCGGCGCATCGCAGGGAGATTCGACGGAGTGAAGGCTCAGTTGAGATGAAAAATTATGTGGTGAGTTTGCATGCATGCATTGTAAAATAGATTTTTGTATACATTTGCGTCTTTTATTCGGGATGCAAAGTGAAACAATCTATTCATTAAAAAAAGTTCTTTTTAAGACGATCGTTTCACTTTCGCTTTAACACTTTCGCGACGGCGGGAAAAATCTACTTTTTCAGAAGCTCGTTTTTATTGGTAATAGAAAAAAGTCGGAAAAGCTCTAAAAGAACATTTTACTTTTTCATTTATATATTAATTGAAGAATCACAGAAAAACAAGTTAAGGTTATCTTTATTTTCCTTCTTTTTTTAAGTTCATACTTAGGTATCAAAAATATGTCTAAAAATCGCATTATGAGTTACTAATCAATTAAGGGGATGCCGGATGCCGACATTACAGTTTTTCGTTTTGTTCAGTGAATACATGAGATTTTCAAATTTCGCGAACGTACGCACAATCTATTGATCACTTAAAATGTGCGTACGTTCGTAAAATTGCGTTAAAAGAAAAATTGACCGCGTAAAACGAAAAATCGATAATGTCGGTAATGGATACAAGGTGTAGGACTCCAGTCTTCCCTTAAGGTAATGCTAAACCCACCCGCCAACAATAATTACAAGGACCTCCTTTTTACATTTAATTTTCTTTTTTAAGTAAATATATCTCTGGAATGTTGGTGTCCCAGTCAAAAACGACAACTTTCCAGAGATATATTTTATTATAATTGAAAATTAAATAAAATAACACAAATTTTAAGAATTTTTTTGGAAAAAGAAACATAAAGCAATAAAAATGTGCAAAGTGGCAATTATTAATAATGTCTGTAAAAACAAAAAAAAAATTTTCAGAAATTGAATACGTAATATTACCGTAATAGTGGATATATGTACCATAGATCGACCGTAAAATAAAACTAAAAATAATAATTTCTAAAAGTATCCGAAAAAGTATCCGTCGAATACTTTGTTCGAATACTCGAGTATCCGGAAAAGTATTGATCGGATACTTTTTCGGATACTTTTCTAACTTTTAGAGAAATACTTACAATTTTAACAAAATTTTTCTGATATTTTTTATAAAAGTCCAAAAAGGATCCGAAAACCATATCCGTCGGATACGTCTTCGGATACTCAAGTATTCGACGGATGCAATTGAATAAATAGGTATGTATAGGCAATATAGACATATTCAACCTAATTTACCTTTAAAATTTGTTGCTATTTTGCGTCAAAGTGCAAGAAAAGATTTTATGTCGATTAAAATAACAAAACGTTCATTGGATTTACTCTTAATAAAACATTTTCTACTGATAAGATACAATGTTATCGCTTTCTTCGTACTAGGCCTGATACTTCTCATTTCCGTCAATTCTTCTTAGTTTACCCTTAATTTTTTAGAAGCATTGATTTCGTAAGCATTACGCACATTTCCTGGTAACTACAGTAGAGCCTTCCGGGACTGTGACTGCGGAGCATCTCAGCACAGTGATTTTTCTAGGGCCATATGTATGTGTGGGGACCAGCGCCTCAAATTTGCAGAAAAAGTTTTTAAAAAGGTTTAAATCGAAAAAATGTGATAGAAAATGTTTCATACAAACGTTTGAGCCAACAAGTTTCAATAAAAATTTTTTTTAATGTTTTTAAAAATGTTTTAACAGAAAAAATGATATAGAAAAGTTTATAAAAAAGAATTATATAATTTTATATAGGGTAACAGTCCGTATTAGTGAGCCTATCCCGATTTGTCTGTCTTTTTTTAAACAGGGCGTATAAACAACAACCTTGAAATAAATAAACGGGATGAATTTAAAATTAAGATAACCTAATAATCTTTATTTTAAAAATAAGTCCTGTTATTTATTTCCAAATTGTTGCTAATACGCTTTATTTAAAAAAAGGACACACTAATAGGGACAGGCTCGCTAATACGGACCGTTACCATAGATTCTTAAAAAAATATTTTTTTTATAATACTGCTTGAAAGTCAATTGTACTGAGAATATTTCATTGTGGGGAAGATAAAAGGGGAAGTTAATATTCTGACCTAAATACGGCCCTAAAGCTCGACGTTGATTGGCTGGCGCCAATTCACAGTGCCGGAGGATGGATATTGGCTAGTCCCGAGTTTCACAATGCCGGGAGGTTCTACTGTATATTAGAACTTGTAATGTTTATAGCATTATACGATTACCGAATTAAAAAATTATCAGACTTGCATGACGTTTTCGAGTTTCCATTACACGCTTAATTTATTAGAGTGAAAGTCGTTCATTCTAGAGTGAAATCTCACTTTATTAAACTAAAATTTCATTCTAATACAAGAGACAAGAAAGTCTAATGTGTAATTAATCATATACTGTAAAAGTATACTTCCGGCAACCAGTGTTCATTGATAAACCAAGTCTTTGAAAGCAGAATGAAATTTCATGTAACTCAATGAATGTCAAGCGCAAATAAACTTCTTTGAGTGTGATTAAACTGAAACGTGTGAAATACGATAAGCGTTTCCTATTGTATCAAGTTACAGTAATAGCGAATTTGAAACTAAGAATATAGTCGTTATAAAGCAGCGTATGCTTGCCAAAATGACTCTGTAAATCAGTTAAGAGTACTAAATGTGAAACTTTCAAAAAATGATCGAATACAAAATATTTAATTGTAAAAGTAAAATCATTATATATAAACAATAAAAGAAAGTGAGTTATACATTATTGTATCAATTAACTATTTATTGATTAATTTAATATATCGCAGTAATTTCTGTATGTAGCCTTAACGTTACATGATTGTCACCATAGAAGTCGTTACTTAATCTGTTGAAGGTGAATGAATTTCATATATTGATTATGTGTTTATATTCTCGGTTTTGTTCATGCTTCACAGGACTGTAGAACTATGGATGATCTAGATCGAATGTAACATATGCCATTTTATTCCTTCTCATTTCCAGATTAGTTTAATAGCCACTTCTTTAAGTTTCTTCATCATAAACTCATTTTTTTCAGATGTTTAATATTTTAATAAAAAGATAGAAAAAATTATGAATATAATATTTTCTAGCTTTTGCCTTTTAAGCCCGAATTTCAGTTTTGTTTTAACATTATTCTTTAATATAGGTATTGTATAGTTTAATTTAACTACATCAATAACCCAAATAATTTTACGTTATAAAATTGTTACAATGTTAACACTATATTGTGCAAAGTATTTAATTCTTAGTTCTAATCCTCGCTTACCCCACATAATTTAACTCTTGCCATTACTTCACGGGAATCAAAGGGGGATGACAAATGTTCTCAGGCTTATACTTCACAATCACAGAAAATTGGTCAATTTGTACAGGTTTAAGGTTAAAATGCTATAAATCGTTTTGATTTGAAGGTATTTTGCAACAGACTTGCGATATATGTTTTTTTTAAATCATACTTTTTCTAAAAGAAGCTATATGGGTATTTAACAACATAACAATGAAAATGTCTTAAGTTGTATACTTTATGAAAAGAAATATATATAATATTCGACTGCCTACATCATATTAAGGTTCACATGTAGTGTAATACATTCTTTGGCCCTTAGTTGATGCCGTATTTCCATAGTTACCGATAATAAGCAATTGTTCGATTTTCTATAACTGAAATTTTAAGTTTACATAATTTTTCGACCATAAGTACAATCAACAAATTACAAAAATTATGCCTCTGGTCAAATGATTTCAGAAACTTAAAAATTAATTGTGAAAAACGAATAATACGATATAGAAAGCTACCTTTCTTTACGGGATCCCCTTAGAGTTCTCTCTGACGGAAAAATAGCGCGTTTTAAAAACATCTTGTCTTGTAGTTGTACATATTTGATTTCCATGAAGTATCTGAGGGTTGAATAACGTACTATAGTTGAACACCGAACATTGATAAAAACTAGGCATTGACACATACCGGATACCCTTTCGGTCACTGATCATAATGGCTGATCAATAGTCGCCAAAGTCGATGTAAAGATGCAGGTGGCATGAAGGGTCCCGTTCTCAATAAGATAATTGGTATATAGAAATTTAAGCATTAGTAAAACGAGGCTTTGTTTGTTATGAACAATATTCAAAATACATTTTATTTGTTATAAAAAATAAAAATGAATTTTTCTTAATATTTAAAACTGTCCTATAGATGTTTATAGCACACTAACCTCAAAATGCCAACTTTATTGTCGATTTTGAGGTTGTTGTGCTATAAAATATCGTATGAGACTGTCGTGGGAGGTGTTTTTCTACCTTGCTCGAATTTCTCACTCGCTTCGCTCGTGCGAAAACCCTCGAGCAAGGTAGAAAACCATCTCCCACAACAGTGTCATAATATACTATTATAATACAATCTCAAATTTCTAATTATTACAGTACATAGTAGAAAATATATTTGCATATACTAACTTTCACTATAATGTTTAAAAACTTTTTCTGTAAACTATGGACATTTTTTTATATTTTGGCAACCTGTAACCAGTAAAATTCCTGTGATGAAATGAATATACGCTTCTAAAAATTCAAAAATTGTTGTAATATTTACGGTAACGATCCAAAATCCATAAAACGACGCAAGTCTGGACAAAAATGTGTACACTAGACGGACACATATTCGGATCAAACGTTTTTAAAATGCTCCAATGAGATTGACCGATTCACAGAAATTAACCAATAAGGTGGCACAATTTCAAAACATTCGATTCGAATATATGTTCGTTGAGTGTACAGTAAAAGTCTGATAGATACTGTGAAACAACGGAACATAAACTTTACTTTTCTTTAGTTTATGAATAAGATTTTGTCATTAAATTCTTACCTAAATATCGATGTTTATAAACCAAATGTTTCCTTCTAAATGCTACCGGCATTCATTAAGTATTTAAGATGTTAATTAAAAAATAGTTTTAAAAGAGCTATTCAAGAAAGATCAATGAATAAAATGTCTGAACCCAGACTCTAACTGAGTTCCTTTCCCTTTCCAGAAGAGCACCCCATCAATGAAATAAAAATAAAAATAAAAATAAAAATAAAGATTATTCATTGTTCGGCCGGTAACATTAGAGGCGGGAAATTCAAATTTTCAATTCGACTCCGACACTCTTAACTATGCCTCTATCTAAGTTTTCACGTTTCACGTTCTTTTCACAGTGCCGAAACGCTTACTCTCCACCCAAGAAACACACCGCGGAAAAATCGCATCACTCGCCGATCCCACGCCGCGTCAGAGAAACGAATCTTGCGCGCATGCACTAACACACACACGCCTCGCGGGCAGCAAGCTGCTCGTCCATTTACGGCACGGCGCGATTACGCGATCGCTCGCGCTCGCCGCGAGGCCCGGTGAAAGGACACAAACAACAGCAGCAACTTGTGCATACTTACTCCGCGCAGCCGAGGAATCGCTCGTGATGCTGAGGCCATTTTTTACCTTCCTCCTCGCTCTCTCCGTCCGTCTGCGGCAGTCGACGGCGTCGATCGGAAGCGTCGAGATCTCGTCATCCTTTATTCCGCGATAAACGTGATAATAAACCGCGATGGCAGAGGTGCGTCGGGCGCGGACGGAGTTAACGCGATCTTGTGACCATCGGTTTGTGGATTGAGAATGATGTAGTGAAGTGAACATTTTGTGTATAGGTTGGGGGATATTCTTTATAGTAGGTTTATCATGTAGATAATGTATTGAAGCGTTAATAAACTCATGATTCGTAAGGGTTTATAAGTTTGAGATTTTGCAGATGGTAATTGAAACTCATCCTTGTGTATTCGTATTGATTGTGTTAACCCCTTATCCTGACAAAGGAGAAGACCGTTAATTGTGAGCTGTATTGGTGTTAATAAATCTATAGTACATTTTGTGGCTATGATAAATTATTTAACTGCCATGTATTTTCAAATTAAAAAATGAAATGTTATACATACAGTAAAACAAAATAGTTTTCAAGACGTTACTAATACTAATGTATGGTCCAGGATAAAGGGTTAAAGCATTAAACTAAAATTATTACAAAAGATAACACGGTACACCGATTTTTTCCTTTTTTTATGGTAAAAAAAGAAAAAAAATTTTAATTTTAATTGAATGTAGTTGTTGTATAAATAATGCATTTCATTTATTACCTCGGTACGGAAACCTAATAGCTATCGGGACTATAACTTTTAATTGCATCGGTAAAAATTTAAAATTGTTATATACGAATGGGCGATTATGAATAAGAAAATCAATTAGTTTCGCTTTTATGTAATTATTTGAATTAATTATTAATGACAAACGAATAATTAAGATTTGCAGTTTTTAGAAAAGCATCATCTTCCAGTATAATCTAAAAAAAATGTATCTATAAAAGTTATAAATTAGTAAGTTTATTAAAAATATTTTGTTCAAACCATGTCACAAATAACATATTCAGTATTTAGACAACTTGTACACTTGACACCACGTGCTTCAACTTCGGAAAATAACTTTTAATGAGAACTTTTTGAGCTGTGAATATAAAATAATGACGCATAGTTTAAAGTGCTGCCATTTATCTCTGCAAGCCTAAAAATTTGTGGTTGTCTGTACTGGCAGATAATTCATACTACGAGACTCTACTCTATATTAATCAATCCTCATGAAACTGTATTAACTTATTTACTTATTTATTTATTTATTTATTTGTTTGTTTATTATTAATATACGGGATTAGCCTTCTATAAATATTTAAAAGTCTTAGATTAATTTAAGATATAAAAATTCGAATGCAGACATTTTTATGTTTCTTAGTACCCTAACTATAATTGAATTAACGAGATAATAATCGCTAGAATACGTTTTTAAATATTAACATAACATTCTGAATAAAATACTAAATTATTTATAAATGATTAAAATATTCCTAAAATAAATTCGAACTTTAGTATCTTAATGAAATTAGTCTTCTATTTCAATTTCAAGAGGAGTCCATTTTAGGGATAATTTTGGGTTTCAAAGAGATCATCATAAAACCATCTATTGAGAAATGAATTTTGCGTTTTAATCACGTATACGAATACTTTTGTTATTATAATAGTAACCAAAATTTGTAATCACTTACAAACTTTAATTTTAATTAAACATTTTTATAATTTGAATAAATCATTTAAAACCATCAAAAGCCGTCAGTGTACCGTTATCACAATTGTTTTTGATTGGGACTTTGGCGGGTGGGTTTAGCATCACCTAATATGATCAACAAGCACGTTTCTTAGAATAAACATTACTACTGAACATCGAGGTACTATTAGCCATACAATTAATTTACGAGTAATATTATTGTAACGATATCGCTTATCTTCGCCCATCAAAAGCTAACGCAACATCATTGCATTAAATGTAAATCGTAAATGCGAATTGAGTTATTACCGCGTGGCGGAGTCTGCAATTAAGCAAATGAAATATAGATGAATGTGTGCGATGTGCAGTGCAGGTTGCGAGCGCGGACGAGAGGGACAATAATTACAGGAAAGCACTCGAGTCGAGTGCCGAGGTGAATTAAAAGGTGTAAAGTGCATCGAGTGCAACGACAATCGCGCCGAGGAAGACGACCATTACGCTTACAAACTGGAGTTGATTGTGCGTGAGAGAAGTTATGATGAGCGACGCATACAAACAAGCTACTTGCGAATCCGTCGAAATACAATTGCCGGCTTAGCGCGAGGCGCGAATCGCCAAGATGGATTTTAGGCTTCTCAAAATTTTCGTGTGAGTATATATACAGCGGTAAATAATGAGATTGAGTAGATTTTTATGTATGCGTTGTCTTCTCGTATAGAAACCGCTAATTATTTAATTGAATCAGAAACTGAATGATAAACCTAAAATAAAAGCTTACTATTGAGAATTGCATTTTTAGTTTAAAAAAAATACTAATGCTTAGATTACAGAAAATTCCGCCTTTATATAACTTTTTTCATTCGTAGAATATGACTGAATAAAACAAAGAAGAATAAAACAAAAAATAGATAAGTCACTACTTTATCAATACGTGTGACTTATCATGTTTTCCACTGTATTGCATAATTGTAATAAATGATGATATCATACTGAAATGTTTTATTTACATCTCAAGTGCACGCTTATTATCCTAAAGTGTATATATTCAAAAAAACTTAAAATTAATATTTTCATTTACACGTTTGTATAAACTGTACGTGAGATTTCGGATGCGGTTTTACTATTGCGTCGTTTCGTTAAATCTATTTATCTAACACTTCATGTAAGAACATAAATTTTAAATAATTATGTTCTAATGAATGCATGATTGATAATCTCACCAAAAGTTAAAAGATTTTCTTTTAGTTTCTTTGGAGTTTTTATATTAGAAGGTTATTTTGTTTCTTTACTTCACTTTTATTTCGTTAGTTCTCTCAGTCAAAATTGCTATTAACATTGTCTTAATTAAGGTACAATAATAATTATATCTAAAGAAAAAAGTATTTAAAAATGTGCTTATCAATGCTTTTATTCTTACAAAGTTCTCTGACAATTATGTCACGGATATATGTATAGATCGTATTTTTTAGGTTTTAAAGTTAATTCAGAGAACAATAGTATATTTCGATCTATATATTTGTTTACGTTATTTTGTATAAATACAATTGAAATAATTTAGATCAATTTAAAAAAAAATCATCATAATCAATTAAATTAAAATATCAAATTTGGCTAGAGTACAATTTTAGTTGTATAAATCTAAGTAAAGAATACCAACAAACTCTTTAATCAAAATCAAAAGTGCATTACAAATCTTCACTGTACCTACACAATACGCGACCATAAACACCAACTACCGGTATAATAAAAAATAAGAAGAAACCGTAAGCCGAAATATGCCGATCGTCGTGTCAGCTGCTCTACAATTACAATAACCGTTCGCTCGCATTATCAACCCGCGCGCAGGTGAAACAAAAGGAAGTAACGCGCGTAAACGAGGCTCGCGAGCCGGTGCACGTAAGAAGAGTAGAGTATACACTCGAGTCACGCGTGTGCAATATTTTCGCAGCTGCACAGCTGCTGGACTTCGATTACTCGCTGTAAACGTCATTTATTAGCGCGCGGATTCCCCCGTGTATTATTCATCGAGGAGCACGTGGTGGCTGTCAATTGTAGCGTGCGCCGCAGTGCGAGGTGACAGTCGTTCGCGTGAGCGCCCAGAGGAAGTGTTTTTCGAGACTTCCTGCGTTTTCTGTTATCATTGTGGAGAAATAGATTGCGAATGAGTGCAATAGGAGCGTTGATAGGTAGGGTGGAGTTTCGTGGAGAGTGGTTCTTTAAGTTTCAATGGGGGCGTGTGAATTGTGATGTTTAAGAACAATTTATTCTTACGTCCGTGTTTTAAGTGTTTTTAATTACTATTTTCTTATCGTATTGGATGAGATTTCTAATCGGGGATTGCATGTTCGCGAAGCAGATATGAGCTTTTAATATGTAATTTTTAATGAATTCGAAATTGAATAAAAGTTGCATAACTCGCATTAAAATTCAGTTTCGTAAGGCAAGATTTTTTAACCAAGTGAATACAAAGATTGCACAACTTGATGAAGTTCGGGGGTGTCAGTGGGTGCAGTGAGGAAGAAGCGTCTCCCCTCTTTCCCCGCGCGCCACCTCACGCAGCTTACGAACATGAGTTTTTGTTTTCGTTTTCATTAAATACTCAGAATTAAATGCAGTGACCCGCGTTCAAATTTTGCACACAGCTTCGTAATGACTTACTTGATAACGTACATAGTTTTTTATTTTATTCTCTATTTTTTGTACACACATCGCACCCTACATCAATCTATTTTAATAGCCGAGTTACATAAGATTCTAAGTCGAATATCTTAAATATAACATCGGTAACAAATTTTGAAAACATTCAGGGAATTGCTTGATTCTCTAAACAATGATATGCGTGAGTTTCATTACGTTCTCTGATATTTTATAAAATTCCCGAACCTCCAAGAGCGAGTTTTTCTGTTAATTTAATTTAATTTTTTGCATTTAACAATGTTCAGTGAATAGTGAAACGAATTACATTTTATTACATTTATGTATCTTATTAATTTAATGGATATATTTTTTAAAATAAAGTTAAGGGTGAATTATACACAAAAATGAAAAAACTAGAAGTTTTCTGTAATATTTCACGAGCATGCCACAATAAGCAATAAGAATTTTTTTAAATGTGTTATTGTTTATCGTGCATTTAAACGAAGATGGGGTAATATGTTCAATAGGGCGGCCAATACCACCCCAACATGACGCTAATACAGTGTATATATAGATATACCACATGGTTGTTTCTTTCTTTATTTATATTGAATGGCCGTGGGTCTCGTGGCTGAGACTACCACATGGTTGAATGCCATTAATGTTAGGTTAGGTGGACGTTGTTTTGGACGCCACGTTGTGCACTATATTTAAAAAAATACTTGAATTTCTACATTTTAAAATAATTAATACTGAAACGTAGATACGTTAAACAATTTAAAAATCGACATATAACGTATCTCTAAGTTATTTTCTATTGTAGAAAAGAAAATTTAAGCCTCATTTCGATAATATGCCTGTTCCCTATTATTACAGAAACTTGAAATGCATAAGAAAATAAGTATTTTAAATCGTGATTGGTAAAGTATGCATTTTCAACTAGTACTTAATATTTCCACCATAATTTTATCAACCTCGTATTCTAGATATTATTCCGTACCAAAGTAACATCCAATCTGGGTATACTTTAGAACATCGAACTGATTTTTTCAATGTTACTTTGATAATAACAATAATTATTCAAAAAACATTATCTACGTAAAAATATATTATAACTATAAAGTTTATATTATACAATATTGGAAAAGAAAAATCACTACACCAGTGGTGGCGCTGGTAAAAACGTACAACCGTGTGCGCCATGTTTTGTATTTTAACATAGGAAATATTAAATAATATTAAACTATATTTATATATTTAAAAAATAGCCGACGCTGGTGTACCCAGCCGGAGATGGCATGGTAATATAAATATAAATCCCAATAGAAAATGTTCCAAGGCACGTACACAACTTCTTCGCATAAATTTTTATGTAAAGATAACTAACATATATGACTAAGCATTTTCAACAATAATTTATTGCTACTCTATTTCGCTTGTCACAAATTTACAAGTTTAAAATGTCACGTTTTCTTTGCTAACAACAACATTTTCTTAAGACTAAAATGTACATTGTCTTAATAACGTTGAGGAGGAACAAACCCACATATTTTCCAAGTAAAGTTAAAAAATCTGAGATTAAAGGTAACGTAACAAAGTGCGAAATAACTATAAAAGCACTAAAATATAGTTATTTTGATTCT
This sequence comes from Gastracanthus pulcherrimus, assembly GCA_949152435.1. Taxonomy (NCBI): domain Eukaryota; kingdom Metazoa; phylum Arthropoda; class Insecta; order Hymenoptera; family Pteromalidae; genus Gastracanthus; species Gastracanthus pulcherrimus. Next base: position 160,680,916 of record OX424573.1, on the reverse strand, counting down.
ATTATCTTTCTATATTCTATAAACGAAAAAAATGAAACTTTCCTCTAACTTACATATAAAGTAGTAACAGCTGAAACTTATCAACCGGCTTAAATTGACCATTTTCCAGTTACCGCATCCAAACTGCAACATTAAAAATATTATTTTATACCACTCTAAACTCAAAATCGCAACTTTGATATGATTTTTCGGCGCTCGTGGTCTAAAATACGGCTCGAAACTAGTGCGTAAGTAAATTATTTAACTCATGTGAATTTTCACTCTCGCTTCGCTCGAGCAAAAAACATCACATGAGGCAAATAATGTACTTCTGCACCCGTGTCGAAATATACTAAAATATCATTAAATACTCGTCGAAGTTTCCTGCTATAGATTGATGTCAAAAATCATCCTATGTTTTCAATCGATTCATACACGGAAAAAATCTTAACAGTTTTTGTCTGTTAAAAGTGGTTAACAGGCGTTTTGTAAGGTACATTTGACAGACAACATGTCAGTTAATGGAGTATTTTAACCCTTCAACTTGAATCGTACATTAGTATTAATAACGTCTTAAAATCTATTTTGTTAGATTATCCGCCTAATTGTATGCTTTCTAAACTGAAAAGCACTTAAATAATTGATCATATGTTACTGAGTATACATGAAAAGTAAAATTATTAATATTTTAATACAGCGTTTAAGAAAATGAAGTAGAAACCATGATTTATTAACACCAACGCAGATCATGACTATAAGGTTTCGGACGTTGTTCACTTTAAAGGGTTAAAAGGCGATGTGTACTCCAACCTTAAATTTAACCTCATATACCTATCTTAAATCTTACTAACCAAACAATAAATAATTAAAATCAAGACATCATTGCCTTTTTTCTTAGTTTAAATAACGTTTACAAATTTAAATTTCAAATGCATTACATGTTCTAAAAGGGTTTTGTTCTTTGACTGCAATTGAAAGTTCCGACTGCATCTTACGCTCCTTTAACCCTCATTTTACTAAAGTAAAGATCCCTTCCGAAATTCGTTCCATAATATAGTTACTATTACCTTAGTCATTTCTCAATCGAACTCAAACTAATATTAACATCCCAAATCTGACATAAAAAATTAACCATTTTGCAAAAAGATGCTAAAAGATGGGTTTTGCAAAAAAAAGGACTGATAAAACCTGCTAAATATCACAAGTAATCTCTGGGTAAAAATAATGTTGAAAAACGACTGAATGTCCTCAGATTCGTTCCACATAAGACGTTATTGTAAAACCGTTTTTAAAACGTTTGAAAAACTCTCCGAGGACTATTGAAGGGTAACAATTTAAATGGGTTAAAAACGTTTTTAAAACGGTTTAAAAATGTTTTTAAAACGTTTATATTAAAACGTTTTAGACACGTTTAAAAAGGGTTTGAAAAAAACTAGCATAGAACATATCAACAAAAATTGTTAAATGGATTTTAATGCTACGAATATTACCAAATTTGGAAGTTTCATCCATATGGTACCTCCAAAATTGGTATTATTTGTATCATTACATTCCATTTAAACAATTTTTATTCGATATATTCTATGCTAGTCTTTTTACAAACCATTTTCAAACCTTCTTCAAACATTTTAAAACCGGTGTTACAACGTCTTACGTGGAAGAAATCTGCGAACATTCAGACGTTTTTCCAACGCTTTCCAAACGATCTTCAACTTTATGTTTGAACGCCTCAAAGTTTGGTTTCAAACGTTCCGTGTTATCAGGGTTCATATACCACTTTCAATACCTCCTCACCACAACAACCAATCCCACAACTAAAATGCATCAAAAACTAATTCGATCTCCGGCTATTTACAGAATCAGATGTAGGAGCTGGCTAGCGAGGCAAACGGCAGGCAGCAGCAGCATCATCAGCAGCAAGCGAACGATGGCGGAGAGCGGCGAGAGGATACCGCTGGTCGAACGGTCGATCAGCCTGACGACCCGCGCCGCCTACGCCCTGGGCCACGTCTTCAACGACCTCGCCGCGGCCATGTGGTTCTCGTACACGCTGCTCTTCCTGCAGCGGATAGCACTGTTCGAGCCGCTCACCGCTGGCTCCCTGCTACTATTAGGTGCGTCAATGTAAAAGCTTTGGTGTATTGTAGACTGTAGGGCATTTTTCGAGTGTGAATATCACTACGAATGCACTCCGAGTGGCTGTGATTTCATTATATAGGTGTGACGTTCCAGATTAGAAGAGTGAAAACACAGCCACTCGATGCATTTGGACTGAGATTGGCACGCCAAAAAGTTTTAAGGTAGTCCTTGTACTTAAAAAAGCTTCTTAAGGAGATGTGAAAGTGTACTAATAAATCCCTACCTAACCGGCATCGCATTTATATTTTCTTTCTCTGCAATAAATAAATATTTCTAAAAAAACGCCATACTATCCCCTCCGTATTCTTACCAGGAACCTTCAGTTAAATTTGCAAACGCTTTCATTGTTAACTCTCAGAGAAAAATGTGTTTGAAAATTTAACTATAGTTGTATATTTTCAAACGCATTTTTCTCTGAGAGTTAATAATGAAAACGTTTGAAAATTCAACTGAAGGTTCCTGGTAAGAATATGGAGAGAATAGTATGCCGTCTTTTTAGAAATATTTATTTATTTCAGAGAAAAAATATATAAATGTGACGCCGGTAAGGTAGAGATTATTAGTTCACTTTCACATCTCCTTAAATAAAATATGTATTCTGAAAATGAGGCATCCCTTCTATTAAAATTAATTTTATAATACATTTTACATTTATTTCAAAATATTCTTTTTTTTAAATCTGAACCTTGAGGAATTTATGTGAAATTGAGGAGGAGAGTATTAATGTGCGTGTGTGTGTACGTGACTTTATAACTTTCTCTGCTATATTTCCAAAAAGTTATTCTTTTAATTAAAATGGACTTATCTACTTTTAAGATTGGTATCGGTAATAGACGAACCTTGGGAATATAGATTTATCTCGCTAGGAGATGTGGAAGTGAACTAATAATGCCTACCTTACCGGCATCACATCTATATTTTTTTCTCTGCAATAAATAAATATTTTTAAAAAAACGCCATACCATACCATTTCTTACCAGGAACCTTCAGTTAAATTTTCAAAAACTTTCATTATTACAACTATAATTAAATTTTATTTTTATTATTATTATACTAAGATTATTATTAGTATACTACTTCTGACTCTAAACCTCGTATATTAAAATCGTTATGAAGAAGCGTATACTTTTTAAATATGAATATGAAATTTAAGTAAATCTTTCTAGTTCCAACACTTAAAATGATTAACCATATTTTATTTTTTGGAATCATAAAATTCGTAAAATTAGTATACTTAGGCTCTTATGGTGAAATACGTTACATTTGTTACTACACAGTCACCTAAGAAAATAACTACAAACTACATAAAAAAACTATGATTATGTAAGATAATTTATAATTAAAGAACGTTAGAAAAATACTGCGTTGTCGATTTTTGTGCGAAAAATTGTGGGAAGAAAATTATCTAATGTCAATTCTCGCAAAAATGTTCAAATATGATCGAAAATTTTGTTTAGATCTACCACCGTAAATCTCAGAACCACGAAAAATGGACTTTACTCCGAGAATCCGAATTTATCTAACTTTAAAAATCATTTCCTATATACATAATAATTGTAAGTCTTTATACTTTGTAATAAAGTTGACTGACCTCCCCTTTGCTCATTTGTACAGGTCAAGTGATCGACGCGCTGATGACGCCGGTGTTCGGCGTGCTGGTCGACCGCTACACGAAGAAGAAGGCCTGGCACGTGGTGGGCTCGGTGATGGTGACCCTGTCCTTTCCCCTGATATTCGGCAGCTTCGTGCGCAATCCGAACAACGTCGGCACGATGTTCCTCTACGTGTTCAGCATCATGGTCTTCCAGACCGGCTGGGCGGCCGTGCAGATCTCCCACCTGTCCATGATACCGGCGCTCACCAATTCGCCGCTGCTCAGGGCCGAGCTCACCGCCATAAGGCAAGACTGCGCTCGTGGGCAAACTTATCTTTTTTCAAAAATATACAGAGAGAATTTTCTAATAAAAATTATAACGAAATTCAGGGTAAAAATTACCGTAAATAACTATAAAGCTGGGACACTCCTACTTTCTGGCACTTTTTACTGATATTTTACTATAAAAATTACCTCATTGACTACAAATTTTGACTGCACAGACTATAAATTTTACCGCACTGAATGGTAAAATTTGCCTGATTTGAGAAAAAGAAGACAGCTGATAAAGAAAACAATTGAGCGTATAGCAAGATACTGAAGTATCTAGGATAATAGAAACAAGTATTTTATAAAAATGCGTAAATAATTTTGACGTAAAAGTTATTGAAACTTGAAGGTATCAATTATACAGATTTTCAAAAAAATATACTGTATGTAGATGCATAAGTATCTAGATAGTTTGACAAAAGATACGCGCATATCATATATTCTTGTGTCTTTCACTGAGAGAGCACATAGGGTGGATGTCCGTACTACTGGCACCCCACCCAATTACTGACACCCAAATCTATTTTAGTATAAATAAAATATAAACTCTATCAAAAAATATCTGAAAAAAATATATAAGCAATCCGTAACTGTTATTAGTATAATGAATAAACAAACGTGACATCTTTTAATTTTAAAAACTTTTAAAAAATAATAATAAAATTCGAGGCTACGAGACCGTTTAAAATTATGTCTGTGTTCAGAGTGAACATGAAAATATTGCGAAATAGAAAAGACTATTATTTATATATTAGAGCGATATATACAATAAAAAATAGTTTAATAGGTAATATTTATTTACCAGATATATCTACTAGATAAAAAAGAAGACTTATCAAAGGCATTTTATTTAATTATTGGATGGCAGCGTTAGGTACAAGCGTTTCAAACATTTTCATATTATTGACATGTCAGTAGTTCGGCATGAAAACGGCGCATTTGCCCAATTACTGACACTGCCGCGCGAGTTAGTGAGTACAATCTAGCCTCCTTGGATTCAGCGGTGACGTTCATTTTAAACGATGTTTAACGCTTGCTGGAGAAAGATTTCAAATATTTGTGACAATACATTTAAAATAATCATTTAGATACCTATACGTAAAAGCTTAAGTCCAAAGTATACTTTATGAATGTTATTTAATTAATAGATATAAAATCAAATATTATTGTTTGGGTATGACAGTAAATGGGTGTCAATAGTCGGGGTGTTAGTAGTTGGGTCCGGCATATTTTCTGGGTGTCAGTAATAGCTCATGAGAATATTATTATTAATTTCATGAATTTATAATTAAATATAATCTTTATTGAAATTGCAACCTCGTTTTTAATATCTACATGTAATAGATAATGACAAATAAATAGAAAAATATATATTTTTGTTTAGCAAATAGTATAAATTATGCAATAATGCAACAATCGATCCTTGGGAGTGTCAGTAGTCGGGACATCCACCTATTGTAAAATATTACAATATTGATATCGTAATATTTCACGTTATAGTTTTCTCAATGTTTTACGTAAATTATTATGAATTTAATCTTATACCTACGCTGCAATGATTTTTTAATTAAGCTTGTAATGTTCATTCTCAAAAAAAATTCTTTTCGTATTTAGATAATTATTCAGATACATCATGTACGTTGGATAACATCCAATACTAGGCAAGAGTATCATCGACGTATAACAAGAAGCACATATCCACAGAACTTTTGACTTTAAACGTTTTTAAGTAAGAATTAAAATTCATGAAAAGAAATGCTTGATGACTATCAAAAATGACTATTTCTTGTATTAACGAGGAGGCAGAGTCGCATACTGGTGCTATTTGTTATTTTTATAAAAGTTATTACAATTTACTGCTAAACATGACCGCAATTCTGTAGCATACTTTGTAATAAAAATTTACAAAGATAAATAATAATTTATGCGAGATATTATCGTGTATAATATGTTTTCAGATTACTTTTTTTAAACAGGGACGCGTGTAATTTATGTGCCCCATATACAATCTGTGCCTATGGAAGTATCAAAAAATCTTTATTGGAAATAAGATTATTGAAAAATTCAAATTTCACTCTATATTACGGTATATAAAAAAAATAATTTAGGTGTGTTCTATTTGCAATCGCACATTGATGTATTATATCAACTAAATATTTAATCATAATGTTGCAATGAAATATTTAATTGATTCAATAAATGTTTATTAGATACAATACTATATTTATTTGCTTCAATTAAATATTAAATCAAATTATTTTGAATCTGAAACTTTATTAATTATTTAATTGAACCAAATAAATATAGTATTGTATCTAATAAATATTTATTGAATCAATTAAATATTTCATTGCAACATTATGATTAAATATTTAGTTGATATAATACATTTTTTTTCTCAATGCATTCTTTTATCTTAAGTTAACAGAAAAACAGCATAGCATCAACTTTTTGTTGTTTTTTTTTTAATTTTATAAAAGTGAACATGCGTGGTATTTAAGATATTCATTTGAGATAGTATCTCTAGAACATAATGCTGTTCTCATAGGAGTTCCTTTTTTATTACTGTTAAAAGGTGTGCAATTATACGTAAAATGGCTCTAACGGGTTTGCTATTCTTTTGTTTACTTTTTTATGACGAAAAGTTACAAGTTTTGAGTATTTGCTTATTTATAAGTACAAGGTCAGTGAGGGAAATTGCATCGGAAATAACGTATCGATCGAACTTATCACTTTTAACATCTAAAACTAGTATCATAGTAAGCAGCAACGTATAGCTTTAAAGAAATTGAATCATTAAACGGTAATTTCGTTCTGTATTAAATACTGTGATTATTAGCATCGCGCTATACATTTTTCTTGCGTTGTTAATTTTTCTTTCTCGAAGCGCATGAAAAATGCATTATTTACGAAGCGATGAAATGCATTGAACGTAATTGCACAGTAAGGATTAAGTGTACTTTACTTGTAAGCTGAATTCGAACCGACGTTTAATTTATTTTTCATGCATACACAAAACAATTAGAATTTTAAATTTCCTTTCGAAAGTACAGTGCTCAACCCTTTAAAGTCATATTCCAGAAGATCTGGAGATTAAAATAATATTGTTTGTTTATTAAACTTTATTTAATATTTATGATTGTTTATAAAACTGTATGATTACTACTATTAACTTTTCAATTTTCTATTTACCCTTCAAAATTTTAATTAAAACATTTAGAAAAAGCATTTGCTGAAAGACTAAAGAAACACTGAATATACATGACGCTCCATTCAATGCCACACAAAAAAAAGCTTAACTTTTTTATTTCTCAGAAAAAATACATTGTTTCTAAACACCGCAATAACGCAGCAAGACAGGTGGCTTTAATGGGCGAAATAAGAAATGTAAAAACGAACGAACGCTCGTGACTTTTCAGGTATTCCGCTCAGGTCGGCGCGGCGGTGATCGTCTTCATCGTTACGTGGATCGTGCTGCCGAGCAGCGGGCAGACTGGCGCTCGTCTGGGACCCGGCGACAGATTCAGATTTCGGGTGCGTATGGGCGATTAAAGTTTGCTGATTGTGATTGCGTTGTGTGCGAGTTATTCGTTGTTAACGCTCGACGACATTTTTGCTTTTCGCTGCTTGCATTTTTGCGAGGATCTTGAAGTTCTGAAGGTGCATGATAATAGAATTTGAAAACTGGAGGATGTCCATTTGAACAATGTCTGAAATATACAACGTTATTTATAACACAAAAAAACTTTTGCAAATATTTGCAGTTACAATGCAGGAACAGTTAAAAAAGATATGCAATGAATGTTCATCCCTTACTAAATATATTGAGTAGATTCAGTAAATATATATCGAATGTAATAAGACACGTGAATTAGACTAGTACCTAATACTTTTTCTTTTTTACTACTTATACTTTACATTTGCTATCTACTTTAATTGAGGTGATTATATTCCGTCTATTCAAGTCAATGCATTTATTATTTAATTTTGATAATTTTATAAATTTCATTCTCACGTATTTGATCGAGTGTAAATCTGCAATCATATATGAATTTGCGTTACGGAACAAAAATGACGTGTATTTTAACAAATATGCTCGGCTTTCTGCGCAGGATGGTCAAACATTTGTTTCGCATTTCATTTTCATAATAGTGACAAATCCCCTTAAGTTTGAAGCTAGAAAGAGTGCACTGTATTTTGACTAATATGACTAGATTCTATAAAACTTTAGTAAACATTTGATTTTTGTAAGACCAATCTTCCTCCATCATCCACGTTTCGTATTTTCCCCTCCGATTAACCAAAAATACCGCAACACAAAATGTTCCTTTTCAAGCTTACAAAAGCATCGTCGCTGATTACAGAACATCGTGGTGGTCCTGACCCTCTTCGGCGTCATAGCCACGGTCCTCTTCCACGCGTTCCTGAACGCCCGGCTGCTGGAGTGCCGCACGCCGCCCCGGCAGTCGAACGCCGGCAGCGTCGAGGCCAATCGACCGGGTACCAGCGGCACCTCCGCAGCGTCGACCGTCACCACGACGACGACGTCCCCGACGCCGGCGAGTCGGCGCAAATCCTGGTTCTCAACGGGCCTACTGGCGCGGGTGGCCCTGCTCTACGTGGCGAGCCGGCTCTTCATCACCCTGGCCACCATCTACCTGCCGCTCTACATCGAGGAGGTCGACGTGGGCGGCCGACAGGCGCTGGCCACCGTGCCACTGGCCTCCTACAGCGCGTCCTTTGTCGCGGCCCTGCTGCTCAAGTACATCAACCGGTCGTGCGGTACCAAGGTGCGCAACGATAAATGTTTTGTCTTTACTTTGGTTTTGGGTTTGCTTTGTTTTCAGAAGAGTGCATGTGTTGGCAAACGAAGAGATAAGTAATTAGGTATTATTGAGAATAGAGACCGAATTGCAGCGATGTTAAATCCAGCCGTCACTAATAATTACGGGGGCTCACTTTTTTCATTTAATTTTCAATTTTCAGTTAATATCTATCTGGAATGTTGTGGTCCTATTAAAAAACAACAACGTTCCATAGATAGACACTTTTTAAAAATTCAATATCAAATGAAAAAAATAGTTCCCCGTATTTGCCGATAATAGGGGGATTTAACGTCACCTTAACCTTCAAAAGTTTCATTTCTTGTAAAAACTGCACATCATAGTTCTATTTCTTGAGAATGAAAAGCATCCTGGTCGAGTTGGCACCAAAATCAAAAGTTAGCAGGAAAAGTTGTTTGGAATAAATTGCAAGACGTTGGGTTTTAAATTATTTATTTTGGTATCAATTCTATCAGAGAGCCCTTCTTTCTTAAAAAATAAAACGATCTACCAAAGAAAATTGCATTTTGATGCAAAACATAACATTAAACTTTTAAAAGTTAAAAATTTTTTCATTTTTCACATTTTTTGAGACGTACATAAAATAAACATTCTATGAAAGTTTCAACTTGAGACTTTAATATCCGTAATTCAAAGAATAATCGCCTTCATACATTTTTAGATACAAATATATTTATTACCTGTTATATGTTTCCTAAAAAGATGTTTCATTGCCTAACTTAAAAAAATAAATTCTAAAACATTTATGTCAATTTTTAAGGTTTCTCACAATCTTGCACACCTAAGAAGATATTAAAAAATCCCATGGTACGCATTGCTTACCACAAAAAATATTTAAAACTGTTTTCTGGTTCCAAATACTAACGGAATCTTTTGAAATTTTAACCAGACAATGCTTATATACATTCGAAAGGCATAATATGCTGCTTTTTGCAAAAATGTTTGTTTGATCTCGAATAATTGTTTAAAATAGAGAAGCCAATAATACAGAACCCTGGAGAAAAATATTCAATTTAAAAATATAGCTTATTATGATCTTCGTATTTGTATTAACGTTATCTAGTTAAATTTTTAAGAAATTCTGTTATTATCTGGAATCAGAAAACGGTCTTGACACGTATCTTTTCACCTACCCTTAAAAAATTTGTTTTGATCATTTAATTAACTTTCGTTTTTGTTGATTTCAGATTTTAATTACGTTTACTTAATACACATACATAAATACACAAATAAAGGTTATAAAGACAAACTGTGCGAGTACCATGTAATAAGTATGTTGTGCAATATAAACAAATTTTCTATTTTGTCTTTTATATAATTGATTAAATATGTTAAGGCTCTAATTCTTAGGTCACAAAATTTTACATATATAGATATTTCATTGCAAAGACAGCTGTCGTAGAAAAATATATTAGCACATTAAATTTCATTTATATAATTGCACTACAACTTTTGAGATTTTTACTAACCAATTAGAGATATATTTTTAAAATTTAAATATAACTGTTTGAAGTATTTATATATGACATTTAATTAAATGATAATATAATGAAGTTAGACGTGACATGAAGTGTAAATATTGTTTATGTGAAATTCATGTTATTAAAGGTTTGATAATGATTACATTAAAATGTTTGATAAATATTTATAAAAACACTAATTAGTACATCATAGCATACATTCAATTTTTAAAATGCTTTAATTGGACATCTTAATGTAACTCCGTTGATATACGATGTTTGTATTTGAAAAACTAATTTAACACCTTCACGTTTTTGAAAGATGTAATGCAGGAATTTATGAGTAACCACAGCAAAACGAATTACCGCTCAAGGTACTAATATAATTGTAATTAATGATGATTCATTAAATGCTCTTTTCGGCATCCTTTTGAACTTAATATAATTAAAGTAATGTACATGTTGAAATTAAATCCTGAATTTTTTTAATCCCAGTCAATGTAAAAAGTCAACAAATGAAGTAAATGCAGAAAGTACACACCCTTCAAGAGTTTTTATCTGTAATTAAAATGCTATTTTTCTATGGTAATTGAAGTTTTATCTTTAAAGCCAACACGCGACTTTGTACAGCATGCGTGGTAAATATATGGGAAAGTAAAAATAAACATTTCCAGTTCAGTGACTTCAAACGAAATGGGGGACACCTTAATTTTGAAGCCATTTATGGTTCTTTTACACATATTCATTGCGTGCTCTTCATATTCTTTGCTGTTGGATAATAAATGCATTTGCTGTTTCAACTCTGTACATAATACGGACAAACTTATTGCATTGTATAATTAACATTTCATATCCTATTTATTTATTTACTTAATGAAATATATTTATGTGTATAAAACAAGCTTAGTAGTATTTTACACTTACATACTTTTAAAATAAATGTTTTCAGAACTTTAGCCTAGATGCTATTTATTTAAATAACACCAGCTAATTTATAATTGTTTTTAATTAACTTATCCGATTTATAATTGTTTTTAATTAACTTATTCAATTTATGTGCTTTACACTATAAAATTATTACATGTGTAATATGTGTCAAAGGAAAGACTGGGGTATAACTGAGCACTAAAATGAAATGTGCTCAAAACTACATGAAAAAATGTAATTCAATCTTTTCAATCTTTATACTCTTTTCTTGATTATATTACATTTTTCAGATACACTGTAGTCTAACAAAGTGTTAGAAACAGTCATTCAAACACGACTAAGTATAGGGACAATGCCTATGGCTTTAATAAGCTAAAATCTCTAATAAAAATACCTTCCTTATATATATATGTGATTGTTTAGATCACAAAAACATGAATTAAAAAAGAAATTGACTCCAAGGAACTACTATGAAAAGTACAATCTCTAATTATTAGTGTAGCATATTTATATTTGAAGACTCTTTTCGCCACTTTCTCTTGAGTTATACGGATCAAACTTTTTAAAATTCATGTTTTTATTGCAACCTTAACAATTCATGATTTCACAAAACGTCACAATGGGGTCTACGAGTTTATTAGATTCCTCACCTCATTTCCAATAAAAAATGTTGTTACACTCTTTTTTCAAAAGTGTCTAGTTTTTGAGTTAAAAGTAAAACAATGTTGGCCAAATGTAAAGAAATTGAAAAAAATGAATTTTTCCACCTTGAATTTCCCTTGAAATATAACACCTTTGGCTCTGATTTTTTTTTACAGATTCTGGGTATGAATACCAACATTTTCTCAGAGTTTTGGACATTTTGATTTTTGGACATGCTCACTTAACATGGAATCACTCATATAGATATATTCATATGGTATCTAGGATCCCACTCTCTTACATTTAGTGTTCATATTCTTCGTTATTCTTTAATTTTTTAAATTTTATGATAAATTCTGAATAATTTATGAAAAGTACTAATAAAAATATTAAATTTCTATTTCTAAAATCCTATCTAAATCAATATTTAATAAATTATTTGTATATTATTTAAATAACTATTTAGGTATTATAATTCGTAAGCTAGACGCGGAGTAATTATGCGATTTTCGAAGAATAGCGCCTAACAATATTAAAGGTGTATATTATTTATAAGAACTTTCAGATTTCTTTAACGTGGCCGGAGTACCAACTAAAGCTAATTATCTATAAATTACAATTAAATTGGTTAGTCAATGAGCGATTCTTTAGAAACGCGTAAATTTGGTGTAAACTTTGTGGCGATTTGGAAATGGGAACATTAAATTATACCAATTATTTTAGGGTGCAGTAGACTTCAATTTTCTTGTTTTAGCTTTAGAAATATATTTCTAATACAAAAATAATCACTCCTTAAGGAGTTTAATGAAAAGAAAAGTAATGATTCGAAATAATTCTCTAAAATTTACAAAGACAATGTTTTGACAATGTATTATTCAAATAATTTAATATTATAGCTCAAATGTAAACAAGAAATTTGTATTCATATGAGAAATTCTCTGGAATTTTCAATATTCAAAAATTAACCTCTACTAATACTACTACTTCTATTCCTGATGTAGCACATTGGTCATCTGTGGCTTGAATAATAATTTTTTAGGTCTTGCCCATCTGATCTATCAATGTTTATGCAACTAAAATTATACTTTTTTCCAGAATCTTTAAAAAACCGCTGGAAAAGTACCTAATATTGACGCAAGGTCTATTCTAGTGACGTATTAAAATCAATTTAAAAAATATTGGTTTCTCTCGATCTTTACCAAAATTTTACAGCATAACCGTCAATAAGTTAAGCCTTTATTAACCCACAAGCACTCGCACGAAATTTTTTTCTTTTTCATACTTGGACTTTTACTATTCTTCAGAAATATTATTTAGCTTCCAATGTAACCAAAAAAATTTTTTTTTTAAATTTCTTTTATTAGCAAATTAATTTAAAAAACTATTATCTTTATTAGACTAATATATAGACTAATATATTATCAAAGTCGAAAAAACTTGTTATTGATAAACAATTCACTCCAAACGTTTTTAATATTTTAGTTTTGTTAATTATCCTTGTTAACAACATTTACCTGAATTTGGCGCTTCAGATGCTTCCTTGCGCGTTTTCGCTTGGCACCGAAAAGTGCATCTACTCGCGGGTTAAATTATGTGCCGGATTTCCGAAAAGTAAATAAATGTTTGGGGGAATTGCTCATATGTGAAATAAGAAGTGTGAACACAATTATTTCGAATGAAGAAAAAATCATTGTAGAGTATCGAAGTATCGAACTGTTGTAAAGATATTTTTTAGAGACAGTTTAAAACTTTCAATCATTGAGGGTTAAAAAGATTGATTTTTTGAAATTTAATCTAAAAATAATAAAGTTTGTAGGACAGTATTTTCTAGACATAATTATTTAATTACAATACAATAAATTTGCATTGTTTTATGTACAATTCAAAAGGATGTCACGAGACTACTCAATTGACTATGGCTTTACTCCTGCGTTCGGCGCCTCTTCAGTAGTCACGTGATAGACATTTGAATTGCACCAAAACCAATGCATAACTTTAATGTATTTAAATAATTATCGTATATAAAAGAAAAGTGCCTTGGTAAGTTTAATAATTTCTAGTATATTATTGATTAAAATCAAAATTATAATTCGTGCAAGTTCCCTATTATCGGAAATTTCGAATCATCACGCTTCGATTTAGCATCAAGAATCAACTTAACGTACACTTAGACTGTACAATTTATACATCCATTCTCCAAGCAAACTCTCAACCTCATAAACACTGAAAACGAGACACCCAGTATCCGCGCTATCTCCACCGGCTTTGAAAAGAAAAAAAAGCAAGAGTAACAAGAGAGAGAAAAAAAAGCCCACGCAACTTACACGCGAGCCCCGTGAACCATAATCGTACATATACCCAGTGTACACGCCGCGTGCAGTAGTAACCGCCTCGTCGGCGCGGCGGCGTTAAACTCGCAAAGGTGAGGATGCGCGCTCTCCTCTATTAATTATACACCTGGGCACCGCTCCTGCGCACATCCACACACACGCACGCACGCACGCACACACGCGGCCAATTAAATCGCAACGCGCCGCGCGCCAGGCGCTATTTATAGCCTCGCCGCAATTAATTTCGAATTCCGGAAACGCGTGCGGCCGCGACGCGAGGAGGTGTGTGTGTATGTGTGTGTGTAGGTATAGGTACGAAGGGTTGAGCTTCAGCTTCGGCTTCGAGGGAACATCACGAGCGCCGAGCGCAAGGTTGTACAGAGGAAGCGATACGTTTTCTGCGCGGCGGAGTTCTCGCGGCTCTCGGGAGTTAAGTTGCTTTTATTGTGTGGAGCTTGATGGAAGTGAGATTCTAATGCCAAATGGGAAGACGATCGTTGAGAGTTGGGCAATATTTTGAGTGAGGAAGAGAGTGTTACGTGGATGGGTCGAGGATTTTTGAGAACTTTTATGTAAAATAACGAAACAAACCGATCGGATAACATTTATATTTGGTAAGAGTAAAGAAACGTTAAGGTGAATCCTGCATAATATATAGTACACTAAATGATCAATATAACATTTTTTAGCACTTTCCTGATTTATTTTAATATGAGAGAAGATATAATACGAAAGAAGGGATTATCATATGACGAAGCGAATTTTTTTAACAAAATTTAAACACGGCGATTTTTTATTTTTCGTACTTTTTAAATTCAGAAGGTATCATTTTGTTCATTGGATAATTTAAGGGGGCTTACCCATGGAAAAATGAAAAAGAAATCAAAACCCAAAGAGTTACACCCAATTGTTCATTAGTACATCCATGTGTAAGTATAAACAATAGGGTGATAGCTCTTTAGCTTTTGATTATTCTTCATGGGTAAATTCCTCTGAAGTTATTCGAGGAACAAAATGAGACACTCTACATTAAAATCGGATGGGAAAGAAAAATCGATGTGCCCTTAAAGAATCAAAGTCCTTTATTTTCTTTAGTTGACAATATCAACTCTTGCAATATCACAAATTTTGTTAAAAAAAATTGTTTTGTCATAATGTGATAAATCGTTTTTTAATGTTATATATTCTCTTATATTATAACAGTTCAGTAAAGTGCTAAAATTAATGTTATATTGCATAATCAATGAATACGCTATATCTCATGCTATATCTAATGTAGGAGCACTTTAATCCTCAATATTTCTTTTTTCAATTTCAGCTAAATATTATAGTGACATGATGACATGAAAATGAAGTGTAACAATAATCTTAATAATTCTTCACTTTTTATTAAAAAAGTTTGTATTGTTGCATTAAAAAGGGCACAGAATTAAGTGAAATCAGTTTAATTTATTTAATTCAAATATTACATACTTATATAAAACACGAGTGCGTCAACCAACTTATTTTGGTTTATTAAAATCAAAAGCGTTTATAGAGTAAATTGGGTTGATTATGTTGAAAATTAACTTTGACCCTAGACGTAATTAAACTTGATATATATATATATATATATATATATATATATATATATATATATATATATATATATATATATATATATATATATATATATATATATATATATATATATAAATAATGATAGCATTTTCATATAAAATTTTAATTTTAATCTATTATAAATATAATAGATTAAAATAAAAATTTTATATGAAAATGCTATCATTATTTATTATTTATAAATTAATTTTAATGCAATACTGTAATTTCAGCCTCTGAGAAAATGAACACGTATTTATAGATTCTTTTGAAGATAATTTTGATGTACAGCTTTTACTGTAACTATTATAATTTAAAAGGTTACGCTAAATATTCTATCATTATAACTAATGATTACAATTGAAATTATTTCTTCATTTCTGCAAGTATTCAGTTATTGATTAAGTCATTCATTTTCAGATAGTATATTATTTGTACGTTCATTCTCAGACTATTTCAGCAAACACATGTGCTTTTGATTCAATCTACAGGAATGGATCCAAATGTGGATCATATGTTGTTAACTTGGACACGCATTTTCCACGCAATTTGTACCAATTAAAGCTTGGGCATGAAATGTAACATCTTTATTTATAAAGTTGCCACTTCGTCCTATGTGTAACTCAAAGAGAACTTCACTCTTAAAATTCCAAAAGTCTTCCTCCTTAATTCCTTAGTTCTCTTTGAGCATATTCGCAACATTCACGTGCGGATGTTTAAAAAATTAGTGGATGAGTTTAGTAGTTGATCTTGGCCTGAAAGTGAAAGTAGAAAATACACTACAATATACAGTAAATAGGTTACATACAACAACAAAATATATAAATTATCTGTCGTAAAATTAAAATCGCGATGCCGTATACAACCAAAGCAACGGTATGTCACTATGGAGTTTTTTCTTAAAAATTATATTTAAATTATATTTTAGAATTTTATAGATTATACATATATTTGTATAAGAATGCGTATTGACTAATTACACTAATTTATTACTATAGTTATTAAAATTTAATAAATTTAGGAGCAGGACGACATTGTAATATTTAACGCTTTTAAGGTCCACTTCTAAAAATGATGTTTAGAGTTTGCTTTTACGTTTGTTATCCATTTTACTACACGCATTTATTTCACATTATAATAAAATAGTAAAATTCACTACAAATGTAGTAATCACAAATAAACTGTATCTCGTCACACATTAAACTGTTTAGTATAAGTATCGTTGAACGGTTTTCTTTTCTCACTACAAACGCAAGAACAGCCTAATAACGATAAACGCCGTTTACACACTATAGCAGTTCACATTACCAACCGGCAACCGCCTTCAAACCCTTAGCAGCTCGTATACGAGTATACACTCTACACGAGACCTCGAAAGAGAGTGAGCGCGAGAGAAACACAGAGAGAGAGAGAGAGAGAGAGAGAGAGAGAGAGAGAGAGAGAGAGAGAGAGGGAGCCATAAAACGCTCGCGTTAATGCGCCGCGTACAAAAGCGTCGAAGTATATACGCGCGAGTGTGAAGTGCAGTGCGCAATTGCAGTGCACCGGTGCACGTCGAAAATAGGAGACGGAGTGTGAAGACGCGCCGCGGTAGAGGCGACTTCGGGAAGTCGCGAGGGCGCGACTATATAACGAGTCGAAGTCGTTATTCCGCCGCGGTCATTATTTTTAGACGAGACTCGCGCTTCCTGCGGGGGCTTTAAATTCGGCGGAGTTGTATTTGTGGAATCCAGCGCGCATCGGAGTGTCTCGTGTCCCTTTTAACTCTCTCCGGTCTTCAGCCGTGAAGTTGCGGGCCGCTATTATTTTTAGGGTGCAGAGCGCGCCGTTATCACGCCTCATTATGAGGAACAACTCACTTCGCGGCAAGGCGAGCGTGACGTGACATGGGTTGTTCTGTGCGAGGACGGGAGGGGGATTGTTTGCGTAGGCTTGCGCCAAATGATTTGGGTATTAATAGTGGATGAATGGCGTTTGAGAGGGGTAATGGTGGAGATGGTGAGCGTTGGCGAGGGTATCGTGGATGAATGAGTGAACGACTGTTATTGGAGCTCAATGAATTTGACCATTCAGCGCTGGACATGAATGAAAGGTTATACTTGAAAAGGAGCATTTTTTGTGGGACTTATAAGGGGGTGCAGGTAACGTGGCTATCTTAAGGCAGGACTATGGTGAAGAGACAAACTCTTTTTATTTCAGTCTTATGATCTAAAATTTTGAAGGCTTATGATCTAATTTTTAGCTTAATATATCGATTATTTGCAGAGTTATTGATAAAATACGATTTCTTTAAACAATAATGACCCGTTTTCAAACTGTCACTTGGGCATAGCACTTTGAGAAAAAACTCTGAAAAAATTGAGTCACTTCCTTGATTGGCCAACAAAATAAACTATTGACAGAATTTCAAAAATCGTTTTCTACTTCCTCAAAAAAATTTAGTTTTCGTTTGACTTATGAAAATGCTTAAAAAATCACGTTTTCTTATAATGTCTGATGGATAAAATGAGATAAGAAGAAAAAAATGTTAATGTAGTCAACAGTTTATGTTCTACCTATATACTAAGGTATATTTTCTGAAAGTTTCAAAAAGATTCATAAAAACCTCATGCGAGAGCCACTTTTTAAAGATACGAAAATTAGTTGCGAGAAAAACCCGTTTAAAGATTCAATTTTGTATGTTATCAAACGTAAATTGTTTTACTTAAATGTGTATAACTTTATTAAAATATAAAGTTTTGATATCTCATAGGTTTCAAAACATTCTTACGATTACAAAGATTAATGAAATTAAATAAAAACATTTTTGATATTTGACCTAAAAACACCAGAGTCCTACCTTAAGGAACTATCGATTCTCAGTAGATATATAATGGGTTTTTGAGCTTCGGAAACTATTGAGACATGTTATTTGAACCCTTAACTCTAATACCTCATGAGTTTTTTTTGCAAAAAATTACTCTGAATTTTAATTAAAGAAGTTCTAAGTAATTAAAAATGGGACACTTTACCAACAGTATTGGTCTTTACCACTTTTGGCCACCTATCAGTTCTTATGGTAAAGTCGTATAGTAAGTGCTTCAAAAAGTCAAGACTAGCTTAGCAGAGACTTCCTTTATGTGTTATTTAACTACATGGTGCCGTAGCGTACGCCTTCGTAAATATTTCACTCAATTGTTGATAGAAGGGAAACGTGATTTGAGTTACGTATTAGCGTTCAGGTTTGTTGTTTGTTTATTAACAGTAGAAAACTATGGTTTGAGTAGAATAGTATAAGTGCTAAATGTTGACGTTCGTATATGTTCACTAGTATATGCATGCATAAAAAGAGATTTTGAAATAATGTGCATTAGTGCGTAAGTAGATTATTCACATCATGTGACTTTTCACTATCGCTTCGCTCGAGCGAAAAACGTCCCATGAGGCAAATAATCTACTTCCGCACCCGTGTCGAAATGTACTATTTGGGCGCAGTTTTGGTTTAATGGCCCTTATTATAAACGAGTTCTGGAAACTTAAAGAAAATATGTTTCTGACTCTTTCGGGAACTATAATATTTGTTGATGTTCTATAAGTTATGCATTTGAAATTGCAAACGTATGATTAGTTTAATAATGTTTTATGAGAATATAAAAAAATTAGTTACAAAAAAAAAGATTTACAATACATAACATTTGTTTCAGCCATAGATGTAAAAATTGCAATAATTTCTTTCCAGTTATTTTAACACACCTATATCATATTATAATAAACTTTTTTAAATGAGACAATTCCGTAATTCTTCTTTTTATATTACATTAGACAAATATTGTAGGCAAAATGGTAAATGTCCTTCAAAAAGTAATTATGATTATAGTTTTAAAGTATATAAAAATTTGAGCATATGTGTAATAAACTAACATACAGTATACTTGTATACTTATTCACATATTTTCTGCAGTAAAATGCAAATTAAAATGCTTCTTAGTTTTATCGTGATAAATGTAAAGTAAACGAAACGTTATGTACCGTATTTTCAAATAATTAAACGCGGTAGAGACATACATACGAAGTAAATTTTAAATCAAAATCGTAAAAGTGAGCAAACTATACAGTTGTTGATAGAAAGGAAGCTACTCTCTCTCTCTCTCCGTGCGCCGATCCACATAAAACTTCAAAGCGGTTTTTCGGAACCGGATTTTCGAAATACCGGTAGTCACCTTTCAGAAAGCCACATACCTTCCTAATGAAAAATAAAATACCTGCATTCCGAGGCAACGACATACTCGACAAAACGCGTTTATGATAATATCATGTTAAAAAGCGTTAACAAATGAAGGCTCAAGTTGAGGGCTGTTATAAATAAAAGAAAAAGAACATTTACAAAATTTATTTAAAATATTTAATGACCATTTTTACATATTAGCTTTTATAGAATACGATTTTGTATATAAAGTAAGCAATTGATCACTCTATTAAAAGTGCCAAACCAGTTATATATAAAGCATTTTTCTTTGTATTAAAAAAAAGTTAACTTCTATAATAACTGTTCCCACAAATTACGTTTACTACATTTCTTCGCAACATTAAAAAAGGAAATTAACGAACTGCGAAAATAGTAGCTACGAGCGCTACTTATATAAAACTACCTTATTAGAATAAAATCTAATTTGCTATATTTTCCCATCGAAATAATGGGTTACTCTTAACGGGCTTGATAACTCGCGACCCGCTCTACACCCTCATTATCTCATAAAAACTTCTCTTCCCATACCGTGCATAGCGAGCAAGAAAAGAAAATCGATTTCTTTCATCGCGAAATTGTAGATCGACCACGGCGTAGGTATCTACACGCTCCCCTCCCCCCTCCCGCCTTTAACAAGCCTCGTGTATAGCAGCGGACGAGGTAGTTACTCGCTCCCGCGTCCGTAGAAGCGAAGCTATATCATTTACGGCGCTGCTACGCCGCTCTATAGCTCAGTAGTTTTCTTCTTAAATAGCCACCGACGATGCACGCACGCGTGCTACCCGGCGTGTACACGGGCAAATCCACGGAAGCTTTCGACTTTTAACGTTGCTTGATGATAAAATTGTAAATGATTCTTCTTATCGATTATTATTATTATATAGACCAGTTGGTACCCTGGTAGAAAAGTGTCGATTCTATATGTTTGTGAAACGCTTTTTTTCACCGTAACTAGCCATTTCTTGCCTATTTTTCAGAGATACGTATACAATGACTATAGTTATGGTGAAAAAAAAGCGTTTCAGTACTGGACTGACTTCTGCCAGGGTAATGATATGAGTAATAATACTTATACCACCGTTGCTATCGTAACTTATATTTTAGCGGTAATCTTATTTATGTGGCTTCAAGGCATAACAATTTAAATCCATTATTCGTGTTTCCGAGAAAATTCGCATTCTTATGTATTCACTGTTGCAAAATATTACAGTGCCCAATATAAAGCTTGACAGTTTGCGTATCTAGTTGGGCATCAAATACAAACATAATCATATATTTGCATATAACAATTTCTTTGCAAGATAGCATAACAAAGCAATTAAGTTGTTATGCCTCGAACGCTTGCCACATGAAATTCCATATAACAGTAAAAATATATCAGGCTTAAGTTGTTATGCTTAGTGTAATTTCGATATTGTAAGTCGCTATGCCGCGAACAAGCCGCAAAAAAATGAGCTCGAGTCTTTATACCTCGAACAAACCGTAAAAAGTGGACTTAAGTTGTTATGCCGTAAACAAAACCAAAAATGTGAACTTAAGTCATTATGCACATGAAAATCTCAATTTTCGTAAAAATGGACTTAAGATGCCTCGGAGCCACAGATTTGTACTATCACCTTAGCAAATATTATTAGTTAACAGGAGCTACGTAGCTCATAGCCTTGTTCATACAACCTCGCCATTCCTCTGGACTATCCTGTGTAAATCCCATCCAATCATCGTTATAATGCCCTATATCTCGTAGATCCACTTTAATGGTGTCCTAACTACTAATTTCTCGTTCTACCTGGGGATCTGCTACCTCTGGTTTTCCTACAAGTACCCTAAGTTCTGTGCTTTCATTTCCCATTCTAGCTTTTTGCTTATACGTGCATACCACTAGTGCCACCACGAATTTGCGGCAAACCTGAGAACCATTGGTTTGCTAACATACATTAGGCTATGTGGAATGTTACATAAAATATTTTTTTTAAACAAAAGAAAAAGCTCGAAAAACGTTATAGAATAGGAAAATTAAATATTGTGGAAAGAAGTTACAAAAAATGTATTATGTGTTTCGACTACAGTACTGCCTGTGAGCTATCGTCAGTGTAATGGAGGCAGCACCAGCTTATTGTTCCAAAGAAACAAGATTAAAACTATAAAAGTCTTCGTGCAACAATTTTTTTCAAAATGTTTAAGAGGTCAGGCAACCATGATAGTCTTACAATTATTAAAATAAAATTGATGTACCTACTATTCAAATTTTTCATTGGTATTTTATTTAACAAGTTTTAAAAAGCAAAAGAATTTTTTTAAACTGCAAATATTTTTCTTTGCATATTATCAAAATAACTATAGAACGATATTGAATTTAAAAGCGTTTATTAATTTATTAATTCATTTCTTGATAACAAAAATATATGATTGTTTAAGAAGGTGTTAAAATGTCCATGTTGCCGACAAGAACAGGGACCCATTTGTTTTCATTTAATTTTCTCAATGGGGAGTGCAATATTATCTTAAAAATTGAACATACTAAATCTTTGTCAGAAAAAAAGTAACTATACAATGGACCTGATTAAATCATCTTCTTTTGTATACTTTTAGAGTGTTATATATAAAATACACCTATTTAATGTGCTATCTTCTTTTATATACTTTTAGCGTGTTATGTATAAAATACACCTATTTAATGTTGAAGTTAATAAAACTTGTTTGTTTGCAAGTTCCCTGGATTTGCCCGTATAGATAGGTGCGCGCACATAACAGACTGCAGAGCTCTCTGGCTTGCTCTTGCTCGCATGTACATAAAGCTCTCTGGCTCGTTCTGATTGCAGGTCTGCTACCTGGTGGGCAGCCTGATCGGCATAGTCGCGGCCGGGGTGGTGGAATTTGCCGGAAGTAGCGCCGCGGTAATGTACTCGACGGCCGTCTTGATCGGGGCCGGAAGTTCAATTACCATGGTCACGGCGCTGAGCATAACGGCGGAACTTATCGGGCCCAGGACCGAGAGCAGCGCCCTTGTTTACTCGATCGTGACGTTCCTGGATAAGGTCGTCACCGGCCTCGTCGTCATCCTCATCGAGAGATGGTGAGTGCTTCTTCGCTGCTTCTTGGCTTTGCACTCGGTGCTTTTTTCTTGCTTGTTTCTCGATTGCTTTTCCTTGATTGGCTCTCGCAAATGTTTGACAAACGGCTGTGGTTTTTCCTTGTAGAAGCGCTTGTTCGCTTGCTCTTCACTGATGTGAAGGCCAGGACATTTTTATGTGTAATTTTTTTTATCGTATCTAGAAGGATGTGGATTATAAAACTCTATAAGAATCTAATTATACTAATGGATAGTAAAGTTAAGAAATTTTGGCCTGTGATTTTTGAAGATATGAAGGATGTGGCTTATAAAATTCCAACAGTCGTAAAGAAAGTAGTAAAACCTAGCTAATTATATAATCCATTTGAAAATAAATCTAGACAGCTGTAAATTATTCGAACACTGACATACCAAAAAAGAAACGAAAGTAATAAAAAAAATTCCACACTAATATTTTTATGTGCAAAATTTAATTTTCATGGTTGCAACATTGCTTTTTATTAATGGAGTAAAAGTTTCATCATCAAGTAGAAATAAAACGAGCAACAACAAACATTTATTAGTCCTACATTGATAATCCTATTTAAACTTTGTTAAAATATTTATCGTCATGGACCCAATTGTGAATCAGTACTCAAATGTGAATTATTATACTATTTAAATTTTTTCTGGTAAAAATCAAAGAAATAAAAATAGTTAGAAAATTAGAAACTAGGTACATAAAAGAGAAAATATTAATTATATTTTAAAAGTCTAGAAAATATTGAAAACTTGTCCAATTTTACTAGTAGCGAGTATTTAAAATTATAAATGGTAAAATAAATTAAAATCTGAAGACTATAAAAGATACTACACATATTATTAATAATTTTAATATATTAGTACTAGCGATTTCTTAGGTTATTTTAATAAGCATTTTCAATTTTTTTTGCATAACCAACTATATGCTGTTCAATTAATAACTATGAAGAAATTTGGAATATACACTACAATAAATCTTTGAAAACCATAAAAAACGCGTTTCATCAACGTTCAATAAATGACCAAAAAACAAGCCAGTGTTTCTAGTTTGCAGAAAAGTACAATCGTCAATAAATGCCGAATAAATGAAATTGATTTCTACCAGGGTTATTATAGCAACTTCGTTGTATTTTTGCTTCATCAGAAAGGATAAATAATTTTTATTAATCATATTTTGGGACACGATCAAATACTTTGATTGATAACTTGATGTTAAGGAAGCATAATTTACTGATCTATAATTGGTTCTGCGAGAGTACAAATTTGAAATTAAAATGTCATTTTAGAGAAATGTATAATTGTATTGTTTATTTTGCAACATTTATATAAAACTTGAAAATTTGATGCAACATTTGAATGGACATTGCAAGTAAATAATAAAACTGTAAAGGGTGGCCATGGATGCGTAGAAGGTTAAAGAACACGCACGGGAACGTTGTACAAAACTAACTTTATTGTTTAGAGCTTTTCAAAATATGAAAACTAAAATAAAATTTGATCCAGGGAAGTGAAGGGAAGCTTTAAAAAACAAATCAAATTCGATAAAATAAGTGAAAAAGTAAAGATATTATCAGACTTTAAATTGTAAAAATTTGTTTAAATGTTTGAAGGTCTTGGTATACTCGTGCACGCAGGGCAATGCAACGCGGGCGCCAATATATCAAGATCAAGCGCGTACACCGCGTTCAAACTTTTTCTATTGGCGTCCTTATTGCGTCGCGCTGCGTATTATACGAATATCCCAAGACCTTAAGAGTTTATGGATTCTGCAAGTTCAAATAAATTTTAGAAGTTCCCTAACGTTTTACCCGAAGCCACATGGGCATCCATGGGCATCCTCCTTTCTTTAATCAACAAGAAATGTTATTTATATTAATAGGCTATTTTCTATGTACGTAGCAAATTTTTTATTTATAGGAAATGTACACCTCAGTAATGTTTACCAAATAGACCACTTATTTTGATTAAAACGAATACGTGAGAGTAAACGTCATACATAACGCCTGCGTATGCATCCATTTGTATAAACAATGAGAATAATAAATTCGCAATAATTCCCGGTGCAGGAATAACGTCACTCGCCAGTCGCATATCGTCCCAAACATTATTATACTACACTGCGCATTTGAATTTGCAGGAGATGCCTCGATAAGGAGCTCTGCCCCAATTACAATCGAGACACGCTGGCGGTGGTCTGCGCAACGTCGATGGCCCTCGGACTCGTCACTCTGTCGCTGGTGTCGCGATGCATCTCCAATTGACGGGTTAATTTCAGCTCTCCTCTCTCTCTCGGCTCCGACCGTAATATAGACACTCTCCACGCATAATCCACGCGCCCAGCAGCTGCAGCTCGACATGTACATCGAGCATAGAGACTCGCGATTAATACCCTCCTGAGAGTTCATTGCATTACATGTTTGTGTATTCAGTCATTGAATTGTCGATGACTTCCTTTTGTATATTTATAAGACTTTATTACTTAGTACGAATAAACGATGTGATAAACGATTGGTTAGTTTGATTGTAGGTAGTGTGTGATTTTTAGGAATGCGCGAGAATCTTTTCGTAGCGCTGTCGCTGCTACATTTTTATCATATATATATCTTTGTAATACAAAATTTATTGAAAGTAACCAGTGCAAAACTATTAGTAAGAAATTATGTAATAATCTAAAGTAAAGATAAGAGAATTAAAAATTTAATAAATAGTTTTTAGGTTTGTTTTGATTTATATATGATATTCTAATAAAAATTGAAATTGTTTAATACAAAATGAGCGTGAATCAAATGGCGCGCCAGCGCCATGTGGAAAGTATGCGTGGTAAAACAAGTCTTGAATATTTAATAATTTAGAATTTAACGAATAGTAAAAATATTGAATTGATAACATAAGCAATATTATACTTGTGATTTAATATTTATTAATTGAAAATAAATTTTGTTTAACCAATCAATAAGTTTAATAATAACTTCTATAATTTATTTTAAAATTCCTAAATGAAAGCTACGTCATAAAAAAATTGTATTTTTAATTCAAATACTAAACTAATAAATATGTTTCTTTACATTTTATTGATAGTTTATTTATTGCTTCATACAGGATTAATGGAACGCAACTACAGCAACTAGGCCTCTTTGTAAATAAATATTTTACAAACTAGACTTCCACTTAGCCTCTCCTTGAAACCTTCATCAGAAATTCTCCAACGTAGCATCGTAAAACTCCAAGCACATCCTCGAATTTGATAAATAATCCTCATCATTAGAAGATCATCACCAATCCAAGCCTTTATTGAATAAACAATTTCAGCACGCAAATTATCCATCTATAGAGCATGTATACTATACACTCGGCAAAATACATATGTCTCGCATTTAGGAAGCATACAGACACCGTAAGGTAAGCACTCAAATTTGTACTCGTGCCCGGATTGTCACTTGCTTTTTCATCTTTCTATTAGTACAGATTTTTCTTTTTAAATTTGTATGTTTATTTATTAAGATACACGCAACTACTAACTATATAAATATTTGTAATTTTACTTACCCAGATAGCATTGTACGTTTTAAAGGAAAAACGTCGGTGGACATAGCTGTCGCCTCTTGCCTGTTTTTCTCTTATACATCAATCCTATTTGACAACTTTTTTAAAGCATTTTATATTGAAATATTTAAAGAGAAAAATAAAACCTGAAACATTAATAACGAATCAATAAACTTCCTTGATAATACCAGATTTTAATAGGCTATCATCTACCTCCTGATAATTTTTCAAATTAACTATTATTTATATTACATTACTTGAAAATGTATATTTAAAGTATGAATATATATAATAAGATCAGATATAATTAAAGTAAATGTTGATCAGAAACCGGTGCCATGACGGTAATACGAATTCTCTTCTTCGCGGGCTACTAATTTACAGGTGAAGAACCTCCTTAAACGAATAGCAATCAGGCCATTGACCTCGCTAAAGCCAGCAAAACAGCAAAAGCTTCGTGTCACTCGCATCGAACAAGTACATACATACCACCGACAGCAGCGCATAAACAAACGCACGTGCAGAGCACGCCGACGCTGCGACCATGCGCTCTGCGCCACACCGTTTGTTGTGCTCCGTGTCTCTCCGACTCTTCTCTCCCGCGTCATTTACACCAATAATCGATCGGCAATACGGGAAGCATTATTCTCCAGCGTGTTCTTGGAAACTGAAGAAGCCGCGTCAGAGTACTTTTCAAAACAGTTGTCTGAATTCGGATAATAAGAGAATCTTATGAAAATTTAACTGGATAATATTTATACAAATACAAAGGGATACCAGCACCGCCACATTTGTTGGATTTTTAGCATGTGGAGTATATCTCTATATATGTAATATATAGATATATACTTTACTATTGGGTCCAACAAAAACTTACAGATTTTGCCTCCACGTGCAGGGTGCCTATAGTAAGCTATTTTTTAAATAATCAATTTTTTACAGGAATCTGCATTATCGACTTCTATA
This sequence comes from Gastracanthus pulcherrimus, assembly GCA_949152435.1. Classification (NCBI taxonomy): domain Eukaryota; kingdom Metazoa; phylum Arthropoda; class Insecta; order Hymenoptera; family Pteromalidae; genus Gastracanthus; species Gastracanthus pulcherrimus. Next base: position 160,653,247 of record OX424573.1, on the reverse strand, counting down.
TTTTAAAGAATTATTTTAGATTATACAAACATTTTTGAAAAAAAAACGGCTTACTATGCCCTCCGCGTTTGTATAAGCATGGTCTGGTGAAAATTTCACAAAATACCGTTATTATTTGCGACCAGAAAACCGTTTTGAATATTTTCCGTATTAAGCAATACGTATATGGGATCCTTTCGATCTCCTTACCCCTTTAACGTGAACAAGAGGAGAAACCGTGTAGTTCTGACCAGAGTTAGTGTTAGTAAATCATAGTCTTTACTTCATTTCATTTAAACGCTAAATTGATATATTAGTATTTTTGCTTTTCGTGTATACTCAGTGACGTATGATCAATTATTTAAGTGGTTTTTTAGCTTACAAAGTAAAAATTATGCGGGAAGTCAAACAAAATAGATTTTAAGAAGTTACTACTACTAATGTATGGTTCTTCTTAAAGGGTTAAACAAGCTTTATTGAAACAAAAGCAGTTTACTAAGTATGGCCTTCGAAATCGTATAAGCATTGACTGGTTAAAATTTCAAAATATTCCATTATTATTTGCAAACAAAAGACGCTCTTAAAAATTTCCTTAGTAAGCAATGTGTGTGGGACCCTTTCACATCCCTTTAAAAAATCAAATTTCCTGCCTTTATTTTTACCGATCGAGAAGTCAATAAAATTTGTAGTTTAACCATTTGTTTGTTAGGTATATTTACCAAAATGTTTATCAGTTTTTCAATTTTTTTTATATAAATACCACAAATCAATAGTTAAACTACAAATTTCATTTAAATAGATAACAAGGATTATTGCTTATATCAAAGCAATTAGTTATTTAAACTCCGAATAAAAAAAATTGTTAATTATGGTATCCACATAGCTCATTTTTTATCATATTCAGTATTTGAAGGAATGCATCCATCGAACAGTGACTTTAGCTTTCATAACATATAGAATATTCTATTTACTTAAAATATACCAATATCTGTTGTTGAAAATTATCATAATTAAACCACTTTTTTAATATTGATATAAAGCACAGTAGTCCCATCTTAGAGGAGACCGAGGCTAATACGTAAATAGTAAAAATCTTCAACACAAATGCTAATATTCAGAAATATTTCTTACACATATTAAATATGAATACAAAGTGAAACTGTGTACATAGTTTTGAGCAGTATAGTCTATCATAGGTACTATTTTTAACATATATTTTTCGATTTTTGTTTGAAAATTTTTTGATTTTATTATTATTTTTCTTTAATTCTAATGACGTCTGTATATTAAATCATTCGGTAAGAATCAAGACTTTAATATTTTTTCTTGATACTGTGTTACCTAAGAAACATTCCTAGTACACTTTAAAAAATGCAAAATTGCTTAAGTTACAAATGAAGAAAGATTTTCGTTGACGAATCAGCCCCGGATTCGGGACAGACTAGTAAAAAAAGACATTTTTTTTAACTTAAAACAGCTATAATAGGCTGATAAACAAGGGCCCGAAAAAATTGTATTAGTTATAGTTAAAACCATAAAGTTTATATGTATGACCCGCGGGATATAGATTTTCGAAAATTATTAGAATTACAAATCGCAAAACAAAAAGTTAACGAATTAGCCCCGGTCTCCCCTAATTAAAGAAATGTTATGTTCATAATATTCTATACTTTCACATATGTAAATAATTATCGACACTGATCAGTCTCAAGTAAATAGAAAACAAATTGCTCGATTTAAAACACCCGAATCACCAGCCAATTTATTGAAGTATTCCCTAAAACCCAAATTATTTCAACTCTTCGTCACACGCGGCACTAGTTCTCTAACAATACCGTCCCATAGTATTTTCAGCTTTTTACAAACAGCAATTTATAACGCAAATTCATGAATATGCTACAAGCCACCCCGGCACACCGTACATAAACAAACGCACGCGCACCTCACGCCGCCATGCGCACCACGAGTATACCTCATTACTACACACACTCTCTCTCTCTCTCTCTCTCTTTCTCTCCTCCCACGTCATTTACACTCAAATAATCGATCGGCTCTCCCCTCCTCTCCCCCAAATCGCTCCACCGCAACCAAGCTACAAATCCAAATCCCTTACTTACCGACGCCGCCGCCCACGCGCGCCCCTCACCTCCGTCAGATGTCGCTTCCGCCGTGCATTCCACTCTTTCTCTCTCTCTCAACTCTGCTCCACACGGCGGCCCCCGGAATTTTCCGAGAAACGGGCATAGCGGCGGCGCGCCGAACGAACGAACCCGAGCGAGCGAGAGAGAGAGAGAGAGAGGCCAAGCAAGCGAGCGAGCGGCGCGCCGCCAGTTCCTCAGTCTCGCGCGACGCTCGGTTTCGCTCTGAACGTGTGTGTATACGGTGCCGCCGCCCCCCCCCACCCGCACCGCCGTAAATTAAACGAAAAAAGAAGAAAATAAATATAAATGATAAAACAAAGAGAAAACGAGAAAAATACCTCTCGCAGTGTTGTTCTTTTTTTTTCTTGCTTTGCGTCGATGAATCGCGTGCCGCGCGCGCGCGTGCAGTGTGTGCAGTGTGTTCGCTCCTTCTGTGCTTATTCGATTAATAATATATAAATATAAATATAATGTGAGTGTGTGATTTAATATACATATATTTATATATATTTATATATATATACATATATATATATATATATATATCTGTGCTCTATATATATAGATATAGATTTCGTGTGCGAGTGTGTGTAAATATATATATATATATATATAATCAAAACAACCGCCGCGCGTGTAATATACACACGGAGTGTATGTGTGCGCGGCGCAGCCAGTGTGTTGTGTATATATCGTGGAAGGTGGAGAAAAAACGCTCGCGCGTGCACTCTCGCTGCCTGTATCACGATATCCTGCACACAAGCTACAATCCAAAGTGTGTGAAGTGTAACAACAACAACAACGGGAGGAGGAGGTGGAGTAGCATTAAAAAAGAACCGACGAGCTTCTCGGAGCGACGCAAAAGTGCGTCGTCCGCGGCGAGCGTGCGCACTCGTAGAGTAGAGCAATAAATACACACGCACGTAGCGTACGTATCTGTATTCGTGCGTGTCCAGTGGTATACAACAACAACAACAACAACAACAACGAGTGTGTTACAGTGCTCTCGTGCTGGTGCAAGTGGCTCCGACGACACATAGCGCACGCACCCACGAGAGAGAGAGAGAGAAAGAGTGAGAGTTTGTTGTTTTCGCCGCGCTTGGGGCCACGAAGGAGGAAAAACTCGCGCGTCCCTTCTTCTTCCTCCTCTTCGTCTTCTTCTTTTCGGCATCCTTGTCTATAGCACTGCTGCTACTGTGAAGTGTCTTGTGCAAGTGTGCGCGCGTGTGTGTGTGTTTGCGCGGCCGTGTGTTGTGCGCGCACGCGAGTATTATTAACGATAATGAGGCTGCCGCCGCGGCCGATGCCGCCGCTAAGAGAGAGACGGAAGACGAGGACGACGTAGACTGTACGTGTGTATACCCACCGCGGCCACCAGCAGTCAACAACACGCGACTTCATAACCTCCAAAAGAGCCTGTGTGTTGCGTGTGTGCGCGATCGTGTGCGAGACTGCCTCGTTCGTTCCTAACCTCTCCGAGATTCCTCACCGAAGAGTTCGAGATTCGCGGCGCGCGGCCTCCGTCCCAAGAAGAATCGGACTGTGCGAATAAAAAAAGGCACACGAGCACGCGCTTCTTTCGGCCGTTCCCCGCGAGAAGTGAGTAGTCTTGTATATGTACGTAATCTATAAGTGTGTTGCGTGTGTGTTTGTCTCGTCCGACGGAGAATGCGGCGGCAAAGGGCGTATATAAGCGGGCCCCCGAGAGAGAGAGAAGAGCCGCTGCCGCTGCTGCTGCCGCTTCTCGACGTGTGCGAGTATATACACACACGTATAGGTATATATAGCGAGAGAGAGAGAGAGAGAGAGAGTTGGGTGCACCGGCGCGCGAGCTCGGAGCGTATTATATACACAACATCGCATTCTTCTCCTCCCCGCCGCCTCGCGGCTCGAGCCTCTCGCGCGCTCCCACCGCCGATGTAGGTATATAGCGGCGGACGCCGTTTTTCTTCTCCTCTCTCGCGCGCGGGCTGCTGCTGCTGCGGCTTGCGATGCTGCCGCTGCCGCTGCTGCTTCTCGCGCATACATATAGAGCTCGCTCGATGGTTTTATATAGTTTTCTGGGCGCACGGCGATCTCTCTCTTTCTCTCTCTCTCTCTCGCTATTTCACTTTTGGTTTGTAGAGGGTGATTGGCGAAAGAAGTTGGGATTTTGAGGGGGCTCGTACCTTTAAATGTTCTTCGGGGTATGTAGGGTGGTTCAAGTGTTTTACAGTGTTATGATGCAGCAATTAGGAGGTGTTCGTGACACAGAATTTAGCCGGGAAATAGTCAAACGAGGTACTGGGAAATTTCATAGTTGCTTTGATTTTCTTCTTGTTGCATTGGTATTCAAAATGACTACTGACTACTTGCAATTCACAAATTGTCGTTTTTGTGCCACGTGTGTTATTATAGTTTGAAGATCTTTAAATATGTCACTCCATGCTGTAAGGCCATTTCAAAGTGCTCAAGTCTTTTTTTTATTAATATAAAATACCTTCTGCAAGTGTATCGTTTAGAATTCGGTTACTAATATGTCACCGATATATCTTAAAAGAACCGAACAGTTGAACTACAATAGAAACTAGTGCATTTTATAAAAATTGCTGCAAAAGAAACTATGCACGACAATTTTCACAAATTTATGGAACCTTAAACATAGTCTTTTTAAAAAATTAGTTTTGAGGTTTATGGTACTATCGAATTAATTTTGTGTAAAAGTACTCAAATATGCTCCAATTAAGCATGAGAATAAAAATAGGTAAATATTTGTCAGAGTAGAAAGACATTTGGCAAAAGTAACATAAGTTGCTGGAATCACTGCATAACGGAACGCAAACTTAATTTTAAATGTCAAACATGCATTAGACCATCCAAAATGTAATCAATAATCTGAATAATTTTAGACACATATTTTTTCGAGTATTTTTTATACAAAAACTAACAATTTATATAATTATTAAAATCTAAATAGGGTAGTCACCCCAGTAGTCGGTCACTTTGACTATTTTCTTTTAAAAAATAAACCCGTAGACAAAATATCGCTAGGTTAATAATTTTTTAATGATATATGCCATTTAAACATTCAATTCTCACGTTAAAACAGTTCAAAAACCATAAAATAAAAATTGTTTTCGTTATATCTTTATCGATATGTGCTTACAGGTGGTCGGCTACTAGAACTTCTTAATTTTTGCCGAATTTTAGTTGTCGGCCGGGCCTGGTCGGTAACCCATGTCCAAAGCCACTTTTAATTGTGATGATCATTATGATTAATTACTATTTAATTTCATTCATTTAATATTTATTCAATCTTTTATAGCTAAACTTAAATCATAGAACTATTAAAAAGAGTAAACCATGTTTTTAAAGCGCGATGTATTGTCTTAAATTGTCCTGGTCGACTACTAGCTATCAAGCGGCCGATTACTAGCGCTTTCGTCATATTTTATTAAAACACATATTATAATTATCCTGTAAATATTTTAAGCAAAAATAAACATTTTATCAAATACTAGAATACATTTAAAATGTAATAGAACCGGTAATTTGTAAACAAAGATGTTTCTGAACTTTTTGTAATAGCTTGAGTACAAGTTTTTCCTTAGATGGCGGACTACTGGAGCCACTACCCTATATGAGGTTGCGGGAGACAATCTTTATGAGATAATAATCATTTTTGTATTTACCTAAAAAGTTTAATTAATTTACCTATGCATATTCATTATAATTTTTTTTAGTTTAAATGACGTATTTAGCGCGTTTGTGTATTTATTAAAAGTTATATTTACTATTTATCAGATAACTGTTCAAAGTATCTATTTTCTACCATTCTTAGTATCCATGACAATTGACAGTTTTTGCAATTCATTCAAAAAATAAAGTTGAACAAATTTTTTTTGAGCTGTGCTGAATTGAATTCTATTTACAATGTGAATGAGAACAAGAGCAAGGCTATCTTTGGTGCTCCAGTTTTAAATAAAGTTCTAGAAACGTTTATCCATGGAAAGTTTATAGGCTGTTATTTTTGGAGCATTGTAGTTTATTTAAATGATTTCATTGCTATTATTGTCTTTTTATAATTATAACAATGAATGCTATAAACTGAATCGACAGTACTATAACTCAGAGAAATTATAAAGCAAAGTACTACTTTTTTTGTTCATGGAAACATATTCAATGTTCTATAGAAATTAACATATTTATAGTGTATATTGACATTGATATTAGAATTTAATATTCATTTGGCAATGTTCACTCTAAATGATAAAATTTTAACAGAAAATTATTTATTAAGAGCATTTCTAAAATCACACTTACTAAACTACTATAATAAAAGCAGAAATCAGATAATAGTCTACAATAACTCTCATTAATAAACAATAAATTCGAACCTTTACAAGCTCTACACATAAAATTATCACAAGCGAAAGTCTTCGTCTCACTGAGCACACCCGCTCCTTCCACGTTTTCTTTTCCCCTGGAATGCGTTATTTATCTAAACTGTACACCGGTGGCTTTTCATGTTAATAACCTCCTTCTTCGTTTTTTCGTTTATTCCGTTCCGATCGAAAATTACGTGCTTTATGTATATCAACGTACCTCACGAGTTTTTCGAGGCGCGCGAGCGCCTATTTTTCAGGTGAAAAGCCCCGTAGCGCGCGCACCGGAATGCCGGGAATTTATGATTTTTATCGGATCGATGACCTTTGCCGCGCCGTTACGCGCGTATATATATATAAAAACTATATATATAGTACGCTTGTGTAAACAAATGTGGCGCGCGCGCTCGAGTGCGTGTGTGTACGTATAACGCAATCGAATTTTTAAAAATTGGGTCGGATAATGGCGTAATGAAATTTTGGTTTTGAGGATTTTCGGTACGTAGGGGTTTTTTGTATGGTTTAATTGATGTAGCAGCGATGGGTTGCGTTTCTTTACCTACTCGAGTGTTTTAGTTGAAATACAGTGTTTGTCTATAATACTTATTTTTTAATTTTTAATGGCTTATTTTACGAATATCGTGGAATGATTGTATCGATAGATAGAATGATTTTACACTAATTGTAATGAATTTTGGAATTTAAATATTTGCGGTGAATTTCATAATGGAGGTAATTACTATTATTGCTAGAAACGGTTACAGTTACTTTTATTTTATAAAGAACTCAAAACTGAATCATTGTAGACTAAATGAACTACGACTAAGATATTCTGGGAATAGTTTTTATTTTTCAAACGAATAGTAAAATACGTCATAAAGACAAGTACAGCGATTATCGGCAACCTCGTAAAATGTACGACATACTTCAACAAAACGTGACGAGCGTAAACACGCCGAAGTAACAGCGCCCAGCCATTTTCTTCAAACTGAACAAATTATGAAAATACAAAGATTGAATTAGTGGTTCTTAATTTTTCTGTAATGACATTTTATCGTCTGCTTTCGACATTAAAATATAAAAAACAATAACTTATAATTCTCTTGATGATTTTACGTTTTCAAATATATATCTATACACTTTTTTAATTATTTTCTTTGGGCGACAGATTTTTACGTAAAAGTTATCAACTTAATTTAAGAAAGAAACATGGATTTTCAATTAATATTAGAGCCTAGAAAGTTCTCATATTTGATCACTAATACCCTGCGCAGAAATAGCATTTGAAATAACAGTTACTTCAAGAATATTACACGAGATATGATATAAAATCTGAGAAAACGACCAACAGTCATACAAGAAAGTGCTAAAAATAAGCGTCAGTATGTTGGAAAATACGCGTAAAAACTTTTCTGCGGCCTTGAACATCCACTTTATACACTTTTTCAACCTTATCACCGTAACACATTGCTCATAGGGAATTACAGCTTCGAAGTATCCGTCTTAAACTTTGATCGAGATCTTACTTCTAACACAACCTCAACATTCTCTTCAAATCAAAAAAACTGACCATAAGGCTTAAAGAGGATGTCGTATCTACTGTCCTTGTCTAATCACATTTTTCCTATAGTTTGTTAATAGAAAAACTAAGAGTTGGCCCTAATTCGTCTTAAAATAAGGAATACTTTGAGACCTACAAAAGTACCTAACATTATTTTAAAAGGAAATAATGTTAGGTACTTTCTTAGGTCTCAAAATGTTGCTTATTTTAAGACGAATTGGGGTCAACTCTTAGTTATTCAATTAACAACTACTTTTTGAATAAATAGCAAAACTGATTTAGACAAGGACAACAAATACAGCCTCCTCTTAATACTTACTCCTAATACCATTACCAAAAGAAACAAAAAAAAAGAATCTTAGCCTCTTCCCCGTACATCTCCGCGTTTCATTCCCTCGACATAACACGTCGTGATATAGTCGCTCTCTCTTGCCTATATGCTCGCGCGTATTATATCCACGCCGAACTACGTCGCACGTAACACATAGCCACACACACACTCACTCACACACACACGCACACACACACGCACGCACAGTAGACACGACGTGGGAAAACATGGCCCGGAAGATGCGCAGTCGGCCTACTGCGCAGATTCTTGTTTTGCTCGCTCGTAGCAGTCGGCACTCGCGCGCGCTACAGTCTTTCGCCTTTATAAGGGTCAGTGTATAGAAGCGCGCGCGAGTCCGCGTGTGTATATGTACGTTACGGGGCAGTTTAATGGGCGCGAGGCTTGCATTTATTTGAACGCGAGTGTAAACGCTGGGCTCTCGCGCATTTGCATAAGGCTCGTATCTGCTGCTGCTGCTGCTGCTACCTGGAAATTTGAGGATTCGAGAGTTTTTTGGGATGAGGCGAGAGTGGTTTTGGTGATTTTTGGGTCTTTTGAATGTTTTGATGCTTTTGGGGGAGGGGAGATTGATGGTTGATGGTTGAGTGACTGCGATTAGTAAGATCAAAACGGTGTTAGACGCTGAAAATAATATTAGGATAAATATTTGATTTCTAATTTTTGCTTTGGCAAGTATCTAATTGGAAATCAATTAATTATGTATTGGTGTAAGCATATTTTTATAGGAAAAAGAAAGTAACAAAAAAAGAAGAAATATTTTGGATCATTAATATTCATACGTAAACAAAATTGAAATATGATTCTTTCGGAAGTTTAAAAGAAACTATTCAAATTATGAGAAAGATTTGGTTACTAAATTAACATTTTTTTTGTTAAACAGTAATATTCTATTTCTCGCAAGCAAAATGTGATTTTGTATTCTAAGCGTATATGTGCATCTAATAGCCTTGGCTTTTTTTATTTAACTCATGTCTGGTTCTAAAAATACTATATTTTGAACTTGTTTATACATTAGACTAGATTATTTATATGTAAAAGTAATATAGTCAACATTTAATTAACGTGAATTTGAATCACAATACTGAGCTAAGTGTCAGTAGATGAGCCGTTTACCTTATATAAATTAATAGAAGTACATATCTCTAGCATTGATTTTATTGTTAATATCACGAATAACCTATTAAAAACTTTTTTTATTTATAGAATAATTATCTATAAATCAAAAAAATACTGATTCGTTTAATATTATTATTTTTATTCTTCAAGATGATTTTTATCTATAACGAAAGTCATTAAATTACCTAATGTAATAATGAAAGCACGATATCATTCGTTCAACAAGGTTTTACAAGTAATTAAAGTAAAATCCAAAAAACGTTAAATGCTCCCGTTTAATAACGCGTTACGTAGAAATCGACGTATTAATTTGAAAAATCTTTTTGTAATTGCCGCCTTAAAAAGAAACTGCTGATGCCTATTCGTGCAAAACATCTCAATAATGCCAACGAAAAACTTGTTTTCCTCGTTTCATTCACCCGTGAGTGAAAAACAACTCTGATCAAGGAAATAATTACTGTATTCGCATCGAATTACGCATTCCCGGCATTCTCAAGCACATAAACACATATTCCGAAATAAACGCCGCACGCGCGCGCGATTGGTCGCGGTGCGAAATTATAGCCTTTTCGGAAAATATTTTCAAAATAGGGTATACAGAGGTAGCGAGATTGGCGAAACTGGCCGTTCTCGGCAATTACTCGCGCGCAGCGCTGTTCTGGCCCCCTCGAAGCGACCGATCGAATCGCCTAATTGTTGTATTTTTCTTCATTGAAAAGTGGATTTAAACCTGATAATTGAGCGTGTGTATCCCATTCATTTTTCTACTAAAAAAAACTTATCTCGGTAGAGTAACTGATAGTTTCTACTCAAAGTGGCCAGATATATGTAATATGAAATAACAGAAATGTGCTCTATGGACTGACCGGCGTGAATGAATATACGAATGAATGAATGACGTTATTTTCTTCAAGAGATAACGAGGTTTTGAAATTGATAATGGATTACAAAGTAGTGTTGAGTAGTACTGATTATTATTCAGCCTTTAAAAACACCGAAACGTATAGTCGATCCTCTGACTTGTGCTAATGCTCCAAAACTAGTTATTTGAATTTTATTTCTTTGATCATCAGTGATTAATTAATTGATGACTGAATGTTTGAGCGGGAATGACTCAAACTGATGACCAATTCATAATAAAAGTATTTTTAATAATGAAAAAGAAATACTTGTAGCCAGTATTATCTCATATTTTTTATAAGCCATTGACAAGTGCAATCATCAATCAATCATCCTTTATTCACTAATCACTGCATTTTACGCGGAAATAAAAAGAAAAGCATCTTTTTCCAATAGTTATATCCTTTCATAACACTACAGTTGTACTATTCTTTTAAAAAATAAGTTTATATCAAATTTTATACTTGAACAGCCTTCTATTGTATAAAAATACCAGGAGGTGATGAGATATAATTTTTTCATTTTATGTCATTATTAAATATATACTTAAGGTGGCTGGAACGCGAATGAAAAAAATTTTAGATTCAAATAAAACTTATACACGTTATTTATGAACATGAAATGTATCTCCTCGAAAAGTTTTAAACCAGGTTGCCGAATAACTTTTAGAAAAATAATTACTTGAAAATCGTCTATTTTACTCACGTCTTATAGGAGTCAATGCGACTCTGGGCAGTAAATATTAAGATATTTCTTCACAAAAACTTCTAATCAAACTAAAAAACCAACGTATAAAAGTACGAAATCCTTATTTTCTAATGATTCGATGAAAAATATGAGTAGCCGAACTTGTTAAAAAATATATTTACTTAAAAAGTACGAAAACGCTGAAATTCTACCTCAAAGCGTGAAAATAAAGATTATTTACATGCATTAAATAAGATTTTCGTAACTTTTTTTTGTACACACTCGCGTAAATTTCATAATGTGATTAATATCACATTTAATATCTTTTCAACAAGTAAAACTTTTTTATTTCTCATGGATTGATCCAGCATATTGGTGCAAAAATTAGAACCTCAATATCTCGAAAAGCACGAAACATGGACCCTCGAGTCGTTATTCCTATAAGCCACAGAATTGTATCCATTTGTAAGTACTATATGAATGTGCATTTAAATACTGTACGTATGTACATGTAAATAATGTATTAATGAACATGCGAATATACATATATATACGCTATATGCACAAGTAAACAATGCATGTACAATATATGCATGTAAATACTGTATGTACAATATGTATATGTAAATACCGAATGTACTTTTAACTATTGACTGTACACGCAAATACTTTAAACAGCTTTGTATCTTAACGCGATTGTTTAATAATGATGACTTAAAATGTGCAATATTCTTATTACTCAATATGCCAAACCTATTTACTATCAAATTTACATAAAACATTTTCCATAATTTTTGACTAAAACAAAAATAAGGTATCTCTTTACCTACCTACCTACCTCTCTCTCTCTCTCTCTCTAACTCCTGCGAACCAAAACAACGCCGCGCCGAGTCTCCCCGCGCGTGTGCGCGCGCAGCGCAAAACACACTCGCTCGCGAGCAGCGCTCGAGGGGCGAGAGAGCCGCCGCAGAGAGAACCACTACCACACAGACATCACCGGCGCGGCCGATGCCGCGCGAACGCCGAATAGTAGTGGGGAGAGCGGGAGAGAGAACATCGCGGGGCGGGAGGGGCGGGAGGGTGCGGCGGCGGCGGCGGCGTGCCGAACGCGTTCTAGTAAACAAGTTGCGCGCCGCGCTCTGCCCGATGCGGGAATCCGTGCGTATACACTGTGTGTGTGTGTTGTCTGCGTGTCTCTCTCTCTCTCTCTCCCGTGTGTGTATATATAATAATAACAACACATCCGTGTATGTTAGTGTCTTTTTACCGTGTATACGTGTGTAATACAGCTCGTAGTTTTTGGCTAGGAGGTAGTGTATTTTTCGCGCGCGAGAGAGAGAGAGGTGTACCGATACACGAGATACTTATTTCGCGTGTGTGCGCGCGCTGCCGATGCTATATACGCTATATACACTCCGGGAGCAATAAACCTAACCTATATAGGGTAGCCGCGAGGAGAGTCGCGCGTCTCGTCGCGCCGCTGTACTATACTACTGCTACAGTGTCTCTGTGTGTGTGTGTGTGTGTGTGTGTTTTGTGCTGATACTGGCTGCTGGCTGCACGGGGATACAATACAACCTACGTATACGATCGACGCCGTGTAACAGGAGAGGTTAGGAAGGGGATTTGCTTTTTTTGATACTTACGTACAGCTAGAAGAGCGTTTTTGGACGGTGCGTACAGGTACACGCACACACATGTGCGTGTGTGTACGCGAGTGTTTGTTTACGCCGCGCCGAGCGTCGCGCTTGTCTGGGACTCTGACTCTCTCTCTCTCTCTCTCTCTCTCTCTCTCTCTCGCTCGCTAGGCCGTGCAGAGATCGCCGCGAGTTTGTAATATACTTGGTTCAGTGCGCACGATACGTATACACATGCGTTGTATTAAGCTATGCGTATGTATATGTACTTACGTTGGAAGTATGCGTGGGTATCGGGTATAGAGGAAAAGCAAGAACAAAATAGAGAGACATAACCTCGTCGTGCGGTATAAGAAGGAGGCGTGCCGCGCGCTCGCGCGTCTTTTCGGCGCAGCACACTGCGCGCGCCTGTCTTGTCTATACAAACGTGGCCCCTCGCTTGTGCAAAATTCCTGGATACCTGTAGTTTTATAACCAATAAAAAGTCATTTAGTACAATGTTACGTTGATGTTTTGGTCAAATTTTTAGATTTTACTTTGTACAATTTCGAAATAATAAAAATATGTTATTTCGAAATAATCAATATTTATTCGTTAGAAATTACAAACTAAAATATAGTTACATTGGCATTCTGAAACTATATTATATCATTAATCCGTTTTTACTTTTCTCTCTCTCTCTCTCTCACTCCCTCTGCAATTTTTAAATCCCTAAAAACCTCTTATTACACGTGACGAACCCCCACATATGCGATATGAAATTTATTGTTTTTATAATATATTGTGTAAACAAAAATAAAGTATCAGTCTCTCCAAAAATGCCAGGCATCTCGAGCCGCAACAATTTCCCACCCACGTGCAACCTACTGTTTTGTTTGCACAACTATACCCCACACAGCCAATCTCCCATTATAATTCCGGAATTTCGTCGTTTTCGCGTACCTACAGCGGTACTTCCAGAGATTCGGCGAAAGCGACGATCAGAAAACGCGACGCGGTGCTGCTCGCAAGGAGAGGCGTGTGCTGCTGCTGCTGCTGCGTCTGCGTCTCTCTTTCTGGCCATGCCGGTGTGGAGGGACCGTCGAGGTCGCTCCGCCGCGCGCGCGCGCTCGCGACAAGAACCCTGAGGAGAGAGAGATGGAAGGCCGCTTCGCTTCCTCTCGCGCGGGTCTTTGCTCCGATGTGCAGCTCCGTCCGCTGGTTGTATGGGTATAGCTGGAAGGGGCTTCTGCTTTCCTTATGCTTTGGGTAGGTTGGATTGCTCCGATTTCGGATTGTTGCTGTTGTTACTTTGTGCGTGGTGCAGTTTGTGCTTCAAGTGGTTGAATGTTAAATTTCAATGGGGGGGTTAACCGATAAAAAGTTGTATTAATGACATGTGTCGAAAATATGGATGCACTGTTCATGGGTTGGAAATTGAAAAGTTGAATTTACAAATTTGATGAGATGAGATAGTAATTGGAGGAGAATATCAAGATTTTGCAAATTAATTAGGTACATACGCAAGTTATTTCTGTTTGGGATTAAAAATTAAGAGGGAAGATTTGCTTGAACCAAAAATGTTTTATTTGTTTGGATATATAAATTGTCCAAAATTGGTGAAATTCTTTACTTAGAATTGCTTATTGCATAGTAATGAGATAAGAAAGTTGAAATTTAGGTATAACTCCATTAACTCATTCTTAGCACTTATGCAACGTTACTCCTATGTACACGAAGAGAAATAAAAAGCCGAATTTATACACCTTAGTTCTGCTCATAATAAATGTCTATCTTGTGCAAGTTTCAACAGGTTTAAGAAATGGTATATACTTCTTTAACTTAAAGTCCCAGATTAAACTGCAGGTTAGCTTGCAATTAGCTTACAAAATAATAATACGGTAAAAGTAGTAATATCTGGTCGTTTAGTAGCGAGGGCGAACGACTGTACTTATTGGTTCATCTATATCACCGATATCAAATTAAAATTAATAAAGTTTATGAATTTCAGATTTATGCTTAACTGAGAAATTAATAAAATTGTATTATACACTAATGTACCAATAGCTGGTCACCCACACGGTTAGAAAAGTAACATACATCGTTTGTTACTTTAAGAAACAAAATAAGCGTAGATTGTTATAAACAAATGTTAGTTGATTTCTTATTTTCTTTTTTTATTTTTTCATGAAAAATGTTAGTGGAAACGTTATATGCAATTGTGATTTGTTAAATTGTAGTTTGTAATTTCTACAAGCAATTCGATATTTTAAAAGTAACAATTTGTCTTTAACCGTGCACACGCGTTTGGCGATAACTAGCCATCTACTTCCCAATACATGACAATAAATATTTTCATATAATGTAACTTAGAGCGAAAGCCACAAGTGATAAAAAAAATCTTTTAGCAACTGTCTAGCTATTGGTACTTTCACTCAAACATTTACCTTTAATACAATAACTTTATTTGAGTTTTTAAGGGTCACGCTAAATTCAGTGATTTTGGAAAAATATTTTTTTTCAAATATGACTACAAATCCATGATATGTTGCAGTTACAAATTTTGAACAATCAACATGGATTTGAATTTCAACCAACTGCGAGTATCGAAGTACCGATAATTTGATTACCTTGACGGTGTTCCTTATTCAAAGTTCAAAATAATGTTTTCTAATAAGTAATTATACTTTTATAATATAATTACAAAATCAAGAAACAGTATTATTCCAAAGTGTGTATATATCACAGCGTGCAAATAGATGCTTGACATTTCATTTTTTCTTGTACATACACATATTTATTAGACACCCTTTTAATTTCTTCAGTTTATATAGATAAGAGAAAGACTTGACACACATACTTCGTCAAGAGTCTTCTTGCTCTCCACGCGTGTCACTCTAAACTGTAATGAGTATGCAACACTTAAAAAACCTACCTGCTAGCATTGTGTTATTTTATTTTTCGACTTAACCCTTATCAATTGATGGAGTTCACTTAGATTTATATAACATGTAGTGAGAGTGTCGTTTTACATCAAAGAAGTACGACATACGAATGACTGACCCTTCATCCTCCATCCCCTGCTAGTTTTTTACTCTGGAATGAAAATAGCAAAACTGTGCATGTGTCGTTTATTAAATTGAAAAAGTACGACACAGTGATTGTTTTAAAATATTTATGGAAAAACTGCAGTTCTATAAACTTCCGTATATTATTTTTTCTGTTAAACTATTCTATTTCTTTGAAGTATACCTATAGCTATTATAGAACACTATAATCGAGTATATATACGCTTGCCTGTACCTGGAAAATTGGTGATCGCAAAGTTGACTGTAGCGTCAGTGATTTTACACGAGGTCTTATGGGTGGCTAAATTTAGATCCCTTGTAAAGTAAGTACCCACTTTTACATGCATTTCTATGGAGACTTACTTTATGCCGTAGCGTCCTCTCTAGTTGCTTGCGATCGCCAATATTTTTTTATTATTTATTTTTTATATACATTTACACGAATTAAAACACAAAAGCTTAAAAACGCATTTCATTATAGTGGTTTAAGAACTACTAGTTTTGCTTAAATATTATTTATGTATTTATTTATTTCAAATTGTCGCCTACTTAAATGCGAGTCAATTCTCTCTTGATTCATAAGACATATCGCTCAAAGCAAACGAGCGAGTGGAAAAATTGAGATTATGTTTGATTTTTACACCCTTCAGCTTTAAGCGACAATCGATACGAATTGTCTGACCTGCTACTCGATTCCAGATAATTGATGATTATACAAAACAATAAAGATGACAAGTAATTGACACCTTACTTACTCTGATCGCACTTCACAACACCATTAAAGCATTGATAAACATCAAGTTCCATTCGCGCCACCGACAAATCCCTACTGCAAAAAGAAAGTATATCCACCGCCATCGACACCTAAAAAAGCAACCAAGCAACCAAAGACCCAGCGCCATAAGAGACAGAAAGCAAGAGCCAAAAGAGAGAGAGAGCGAGAGTCAGTATGGGCTATAGTCACGCGCGCGGCGTAAATACGCATTATCGTCCGGGCTCGCTTTCGGCGATTCGGAATTTTCGGACACCATTTTCGCGCGGCTCCCCTTTTGCTTGTCTTCGTCTCGGCGCTGCGCGCTGCAGCGCCTGTGCACCACGCGCTCGCACTTGGAGAGGTCCGCGTGTCATCTCGCTGCACGACGAATAGAACAAGAGATTGCGCGCGAGAGAGAGAGAGAGAGAGCCTTCTCTTTACTCCGTTTTACGTTACTTGCGGGCGATTTTTTTTTATCGTTCGTGCATCTGGGAGAAGGATTTGTTTAGTAAGAGTAAATCAATGCATTTTATTTAGTAGCAGTTTCCGTAAGTTAAGAAAGAGTAGGATAGTTTAGAGAAAATGTATGTGACGAAATAAAAATGCTGTATATCGTAGATATATTAAGAAAGAACTTGCTGTAAATATGACTTTTTGCAAACTGGCTGCTGCAAAGCGACTGCTGACTTATGGTTTATTAAAAAATCTGCACGCCACTGTTGAAAAGTGAAGTTGGATTAGAAATGTATAAACTTCATAGAAGAATGACATTACATCTTCAGAAACATCTTATCATTTTGACTTCACTATCGAACCTCCTTAGAAGTGCCTAAGGTGTAAAAACCCAATGATAACATGAGTCAATCTAACATAATCTAAAAGTATTTCAATGATATTATTAATCAATTGAAGTTGTACGAGGGTATTCAAGAAAACAAATTGGTTAATGTTTTCTTTTTCTTTAAGTTGAAAAGCCTATCTTAAGGTGTAAAAATCCAATAATAACATGAGTCAATCTAACATAATCTAAAAGTATTTCAATGATATTGTTAATCAATTGAAGTTGTACGAGGGTATTCGAGAAAAGAAATTGGTTAATTTTTTCTTTTTCTTTAAGTTGAAATGACTATCTTAAGAGGTGCCTAAGGTGTAAAAACCCAATGATAACATGAGTCAATCTAAAATAATATAAAAGTATTTCAATGATATTAATCAATTGAAGTATATATATGCACGCATTAAAAATAACTTTATTACCTCAAACGTAGTTTTTTTTATTTGAGATTATAAATTCGAAATAAAAATCAAATACTAACCTTTCGATGTTAAACACGCGTATAATCTCATAAATTACTGTGTTTAAAAAAAATAATTAGAGAATAACATATATCAGGTTCCATCACTTACACTGCTTACACTTAAAGTACTTAGTAAAGTGTATCAATAAATACTGCTTAAAATTTCAGTTCACGCTATGACGAGTTGTAATGCATTTCACAAAAATGTTGAAGCAGCCAACACCGCACGATAAAGCATTCGTTAACGAAACTAAAAAAAGCTCCAGACAAAATAATAACGAGAGAAGAATGCGGCAAGCTCAATTTCACCTATAAGTGGCCTCGTTTACATGAAAACACGCCCCTATATGTATATAACTAAAGTGCACACCGTCCTCTTTCTCTCTCTCTCTCTCTCTCTCTCTCTCTCTCTCTCTCTCTCTCTCTCTCTCTCTCTCTCTCGGCGTCGCGCGTCGCTGTCGTCGCGATAGGACAGCCGCGCACGCATACATTACGCGCTCCACACACGTGGATCACCATGAAACGAGCATGTGCGTCTCTCCTATATATAGTGTATTTACATACCTGAGAGAGAGAGAGAGAGAGAGAGAGAGAGAGAGAGAGAGGGAGAGAAAGAGATGGGAAAAAAACTACGCGAACAATATAAAACGCCGAACACCAAGCGGCTTTTTATCGGAGCGTAATTATGCGTCGTCGAAAGTTGCACGCGAAAAAAATAAATGCGCGTTGATTCATTGTTCTCTTTGATAAAGAGAAAAATTACTGGATTGTATTAAAATTTTCAAGTTTAGATTCTCATACGCGTAGACGTATAATAAATTATAATTAAATTTAACGATATAATTTTCGATGTATCGTCGCTTAAAGTCGTGTTATTCCCAATTATTAACATCGCACCTATGCCAATTGAGGTTTTCGGGGACATTTAAAGAAAATATCTTTTCGGATTTTTCGGCGGCAGAGATCGAGTCTGCAATTCGCCACCTGAATAAGGGCAGTAATGCCCGTAGGTATATGTAATTTAAAAAATAAATTGAAAAATAGAGATTGAAACACATATTAGATTAAAATACAATCATTGCGTACTAAAATATGTGCTGCCATCTCCCGTACCGTATAAACGTATGGTTAATTAAAAAAATGTAGCTTAAATTTCATTCAACATTAAAGACATTTCACAAGAAAACTCTTCTTCTGTCAACAATTAAAAAGAAAATCAACATACTTGATTTGCTAAAACTTAATAACATATAATTGAATTTTACTTAAGGAAGTACAATTATGCGTACATGGTTTACAAACACATTTTTGTTGTTTTTTTATTCATAAAAAGATGTATGAGGAAAAATAACATACAAATAAGAAATTTTGATAAACAAAAGAAAAATAACATTATTTCTAATTTTTCATTTCATCGCTTTTTTAAATGTTCTGAATGAAACAAAAATGTTTCAAACATATTGCTTTGAATGTTATTATATAGGCAAACATTTCATCGTTTACTCACCAAGTCATTTCATAGCATAACTTTGACTAGCACAGTAGCTCACGACTACCTTAATTGTTCCTCGCGATAAAGCGACAGAGTTATCAAAAACGCAAAAATGAAGCTTCTCATTTCGCGTCAGAAGCTCGCGACACGTGTAGCGCCCGACATTGTCGTTTTATTTTTACCGTAAAAGAGCGGAAAAAAGAGCCACTTTATCGATAAAACCGAGTGTGCTAGTAGTAGTGGTGTTGTTGGTGGGGGGGCATACAGCGCAAAATTATCGCTGCTACTGCTGCTGCTGGCTGTGCAATAAAACAGGCGCTGCCTTTTACGAACTCGTTGTCGTGTGCGTGTGCGTGAGCGTGCGCGTGTGCATAACAACGGAGAATTGACGCGTGGTTGCGAGGCCCTCGTAAAAATTCTTCTTGCGCGTATAAACGCGCACGTGTACACGTGCGGAGAGCGGGAAGTTCGAAAAAAAAGGAACGACACGGAGAGAGAAGAGAAGTCAAGGGAGGCTTTCGCGCGCCGGCGCGGGTTATAGGATTGAAATGCTGGCGGAAAGAATTTATGGTGAATCCGTGATTGTGGAAAATTGATGATTAAAATTTTGCAGACTCAATCATAAAAATGAATGAATTTTCAATTCAAGAATAGCCATTCAATATAACATCAATTAATTTAATCTAAATTCTGTTTGAATTTGGTCGAGGTGGAGTTTTGTCAATTTTTTTGTTTAAATATTATGTTTATAACTAAAGAACAGTTTGTTTGAGTTTTGAGTGATGATTTTAATTGGAATACATTTTTTGTTGTGTATTGTAAAATTTTGAAGCTTAATTATCGTAACAAGGTTTGAAAACAAAATCCGAAAATTTGATTTATAAAAAGAATACTCACTAAGCGTTATGAAAAACTGTTAAAAATTGCTGTTTTTATGCAATTATATAAAAAGAAAACTAAATTCGAACAATCATCAGTTATAACAAATTTGTATACTTTAATAGATATATAACACCATACAAATAGTCTTAATCACTGTTATACTTGTTATATCTGAAGTATGGAACATTTGCATATTTTACACAAAAAATCTGATTTCGTCTTATACAACTCGGATGTAATTAAATGAAATCAAACTAAAATGTATACGAAAACATGTCTTTTACTTAAAAAAACAACGCTCAAGATTGAACCCCTCCATCAGACAACGATAAAAGCAAGTATTTTCAGAAAAATCAGTAAAGCTCCACCCAAAGAATAAGTAAATCTGCAGCGACGTTTATAACCGTCGAACGACTGCGCGTCCACGTATAAAAATGTTCCTCTCCCCGCGTGGAGGGATGCAATAAAAGCGCAGCCACGAAAAATGTTCGCCTTCCCGAGAAATAAAAGTTTGTTGCTCCCCGACAGCCAGGCGGAAGTGAAGTATACGGTTGCGCCTCGACGCCGCCCGCACTATAGCGTGTGTGTGTCAACGGCCAAGATTACAAAGAAAGAGCTGCGCCGGAAAAGTGCAACTAGCTCCTTCAAAATTCAACTATATACCGTCAGAGGAAGATTGTCGCAGGAGACGTGGAGCAGCATTAATTAAACACGTGAGTGATAGTTCCTGTTGATATGTACGTAGTGGCACTGCTAGATTCTCTTGAATTTCTTTAGTCGAGAAATCCTGCGAGGAGTGTCGAAATATATGTCTTGCTGGATTTTCATTGCGTTCACCTTGATATTTGGGAATTTTATTTTGCGCGGTTGCCGATGGCGCGCGACAGCTGTCTGTTTTGTTTGTTGTTTCTTCGGGCGACTCGTTCTATACGCGCTCGCGCTTTGGGAGAAATGCAAATTTTGTAAGTTCTGCGCTTGTTAATCGCTGAATTTTATGAATTCATTGGGCAGCGGTGAAATTTAACGGTAAACACTCGAGTCACTCAATCTTGAAGGTCAATGGCTGATACTGGGTTCAAGAATCATTGGCTTTTAGCTTGTAATAATACAAATAGTACAGCCTTTTCAATTTTCTAAAACTGAAGTTTTAGTATCATATTTTGATAATGCATACCAATATTATTTTTTCTTATGAATTAACAGATAATTTATTCTTAAAATACTATATTTTTAAGTCATCACTCTATTCTATTATCGTCGAATGAAAAAATTGCAATGATGTTGAAATTATGCTGTAATTTCTCTGAGAATAATATATTATGCAATCTACTTAAGTAAGCAATGTTATTTTGATGTATGCAGTGCGAACTGACAATTTAAATGATTCATGGTTATGTACGAGGATGATTGATTTTACTGAATCGCTTTCTGAATGAATCGATAAATCAAATATCTGATCGATTTACCCTTTTGTTCAGAAAATTTTAATGTATTAAATTTATTGCTTGCTTGCTGAACGACTTCAATTTTATAATTGTATGAAAATCTATTTATTAAAGTATATTGATTGTTATCTATTATAATTATTATTATTATTATTATTATGATTATTATTATTAATATTAATATACCTTTATTTTTTATTATCTTTTAAATTTAAAATAGTCTCAAAATAATTAACCGTTCGAGTATACTGCATTTCCTTAACTCGTTTTCTTCTACTATTTTTTGTAGAATTACAATATTCGTCGACGCAGAAGAAAAATCAATCCTGCCGTTCAGCGTCACAATTTAATGCACTTTTTGCCCATTTTTTGCGTAAAATTGGAAATATGATAGGATCTCAATATTGTTTGTTTTGAACGATATTGTTTTGAGCGATGTAAAGTAGATTTTGTAAACTCTCTTATTTTGTTTTTGTGAGTGTTGTAGTTTGAATGGATCAGTTTTGCAGTATTTCATCTATAAAGCACTTTTCACATAATAAAAGCGATCAGCTTAAATGATAAAATTACTTTCAATTTATAGTTTCCTTGGATTATTTTTTGCTTAAAAATTTTAATCAATTAATCACAATGAAGTATTTAAAAAATATTATAATCATGAAAATATGAGAACTATTTAAATTTCTCTAGCATTAACGTCAGTTCTTGCCGTATTTGATAAAACCTCGAAACTCCAGACAAAAGTCAAATAAAATTTCAATTCTTCAAGTGGCACAGTCTAACGGCACATTTAGTATAAGTTCACACGATCGAGCCGTGACGCAACCAAAACAATCGGGGTCTTTAAATTTTTTTGTCCTCCGTTTCTCTCTCTCTATCTCTCTCTCTCTCTCTCTCTCTCTCTCTCTCTCTCTTACTCTGTCTCTGTCCCACCGTGGCTTTATCTCAGTTTCACCCAACTTGTTTTCGAATAACGACAAGGACAGTAGAAATCTAGTCATGACGTCAAGGCCGCGCGTCGCGTCGTCGCGAAATATAATTCATTATTATGGAAGTAATGTAGTAATAACAAGGTGTGATGCTTCTGAGGTACGTCGTTTTTGTCGAATGGTTTTTATCATTTAAGCGTGCTCGCGTTCTATGGTTTAGCATTGAACATGCTAAAAGTTTTATATTGATCATCATCTGCGTATACCAAGTACATTCTATAATATTAGAATAAGTATTCCGGACACACTCAAGTAGTGTTTCGAAAATGAGTTAACTTTGAATAAAGAGCATGGATCAACTTAACCTCAACATAGCATTTATAATGTTTCCAAGTATGATCTGCGATCGACAAGTAGTTATTTTGTGTTTAAAAATAAGAAGTAAGTAGAAGCTGCATGCATAACATTATTAAAAATAAACAAAAATTATCAAGTGTTGTAAATCGTGTAAATATCAAAGTATTATAAATAAATTTTAAAATTGTATGAATGAAGAAAGTCGTTAAAATGCATACTTAAATAAAAAGAAAAAAGACAAATGTACATGATCAAAAGGTAGCATCATTTCGCAACAGAATAGTCGAGCAAAGCGCGAAGCCTAAACACCGCACTTTGTACTTCTTCCTGGCGCTTGGATTACACGTGCAGGTGTATTTACACACTTGTCTCGCGCATCATCCAGATCGTTGCGGCTCGCGTATATACGCGTATATTTACGGCAATTGAGTCGATTCGTAGAGCTGCCGCGCGTATTTTTGGAGCAAACGCGGTCGACGCGCCTGAAGCCATTAGCGAGGTGGAATCAAAAGTGAGAGAAGTGGCAGAAGCGAAGAGTGTCACAATAATGTAACACGTTGAAACGTCGTGTTGTAGGTGGAATTGGGAAGAGACATTCGTCATATAAGTATTTTCAATGTTTTTTAAATTAAATATTTAAAGATGAAATAGATAAGATAAAATAGTAGACAAAATTAATTTTTTTATAACGATATTTATGCGTAAAATTTTTTGTACATTGCTGTTACTAAATGAGAAGGACTTAATTATAAGCGTACTGCTTTTCTCGAAAAGCTACTCAAAGTTTATAAATTTTTAATTATATTATCAAAAAACTGATATCTTATACATACATTAATGATTATCTATTGTAGTAAAAAAAAATCAGCTGTACTTTCGATATCATGTCTCTTTTGTATAGGTTTATTTTTAATAATAAAAACAATATCTAAACTGATTAATCTTTTATTAATCGGATTAAAAAATAAGAAAATATAAATTCATATTTTTTCATAATAAAATATTTTGTACAAAACATGTATTATTTTTGTCTCTAGCTATCATGTTCGTCTCTCATTGAATGAGCACCGCTCGTGAAATTGTTACTGTTTCGTGTAAACAACTCGTTAATGAAGTTATATACTTTCAATTAATTTGAGTAGTAGCGCGCAGTTTACAATTTGAATACATCAGTCTAACTATTCAAATCACTTAAATTACGCTAATGATACACGCCGATCATTACATAAGAAAGATATTCTACGAAAATACTTTGACATACGTAAATGCATCCTTAACATTCTGCATTCTGATCGCTCATCCGCATCATTTTTCCCGCAGCGTTATAGTACGTCCCACGTTTACCACGATTTTCACGGTAATTTTTATCAAAAAATACTCCCCAACCGTGCAGCCATGCCGACAAATTCATCTTCGACGTAAACAACTCAATTAATCCCTCTCTCTCCTCGCGACTTTATTTAATAAAATTACATTCGCGTAACGCGCAGTCACTCGCGCGCCCGATTCGCGGCGTTTTATTAATTCTCCGAAACATCGCGACAGTACGAGAGAGAGAGAGAGAGAGAGAAAAGACAATAAAATTGACGCGCATCACCGCAGAGTCCCGCAGGGCTGCCAGCTACTCGGGGCTATATTTATATATAGGTAGTGACTCTCGCTCTGTCTCGCAGCTCTCATCGACGCGACACGCGCGAAACAATGGCCGCGATGCGCGTGCGCGTCCTCGAGTGATCTATTGTATAGGTACATCGTGGGTGGGAGTTAGACCCTTTGAAAGCTGTCGGCATAAATAGCATTTGGTGAAAGAAATTCTTGCTCGTAGGGATCGATCGAGTTTTTTTATATTAACTATTATTCATTAACGAGCGATAGGGTCATTAATTAAAATATGTATTTGCGTTTGGGAGTGATTGAAAAAACCGCGAGATTTTTGGTTAGATTAGGAAATTTATTTTCCGGAATAGTGACATTTTTGTTTAAGTAATCATCCATTTTTTTGCTGTGTCGATTTTAACACTGATTAATCCTGCTCCGGTCATATTTTTCACTATTCTACGTGAATACATGTCTCTCTATAAAGGAATAAACAGGTTTTTACTAATTTTAATTAATTTTAGTTACAAAGTACTGTACACAGAGAGAAACATTTATATATTATAAGTCAATTGAAGTTCAAAATTAGATTCCTCAAGTATTATGAAATCTGCAGCTAATTGTCAAACAGTGTGATTGTTTAGTTAGAAATGTAATCATTTATTAACTTATTGAGAACTATTCTATTCGCCGTATTTCAAATCTGCTGGCGTATAAAGAATCTCATTCCTCACTATACAAGGCAGCTGTTTGTTAATTTTTTAAAATTTTCTTAACATCTATACTAAACAAATAAAGTTTAAACCAAAACTTAATATTTTGCTAACTCCATTTTGCGTATTTTAAAAAGAATGATGTTTCGAAGATTTCCTATGAAAGTTTCGAGTTAATCAGCTAAAAATGCTTCAACAATCGTGTACCGTATAAAATCTATGGAAGAATTCTCTTTTGTGTAAAATAATTGTTTATCTTCTTCAATCTTATTACTATTTGTATTTATTAACTATTTTTGCAGTATAATTATATCGATCTCTTTATTATTGTCATTACAAGTATTTTTATGTAAAGGGCAAGTTGAACTGATTGAATTATACATTGTATTGTAATGTAAAGTCTAAGTTTTAAACTGTACGATTGACTGTTGAACTTACAAATTATAGTCTTTAGCAGCAATGCAAAGTTAATGTTTGCAATATAGCCGTACGCCCTCCTTAGTCTTTTCGTTACCACTATGCAATTACAAGACACGAGTCTAGTCGAGCTAAGTAGTCCAGAAAAGTTCTTTTATTTTCCTGTACAACGTTTCGAAAAATTCGAAGTAAAATTATACTCTTTAAAGAATTGCTTCAAGCAGCTTTGCTTAAAATTCAGGTTTAAGGTTTAATTAATAGGCTAAGATTTTGAGAAAGTGTAAAATACTGTTATTTCTTAATACATGGATCTGCAACTTTTGGAAATATGTACTGCAGTTATTTGCTCTGCCTTAGTTTGAAAAATTTATACATTCTTCTTTAGGGGTTCAATATTTTTATTGTGTATTTAATTTATAGGAATAATAGCTTTTACCAATTTTCAAATTATATCCACGAATATATTTGTTTAAGGTTAAGTTAATATATTTATTACCTTATGGTACTAAGAAACAAAGAATCTTAATTTATAATTTTCGCATTATTTGTTTCAATAAAAGAAAAAAAAACAGATTAAAGCAACTAAAAATAAGCTGCCACTTTTTCTAAAAATTGATATTTTTGAAACATGCATTGATAAAGTATACGTTGCGTGGACTTATTAACAATTATCACTCAAGCTGACTTTTTTCGAAACGTTAAAATTAATGTATCTTTAAAGTTTGAACGTGTTATGTAAATGATTGAGACACTTAACACATTTCGAAGTTATTAAATATAGACTTTAAAAACTGTTGCAGCACAGTTTGTTTAAAAACTTTACTATCGTTAGTGTGCATTATGATTTTTATCATAAAATATCATTAAAAATAAGTATAGGCATAGATAATTAAATATTTGATTTCTACCATAAAAATCTTTCTCAGACCGAGTCGATCGTGTACGATTAAACGATAATTAATTACTTCTTACTAAAAACATAGAGCAAATTATGTGAAAGCCAAACATCATTACTATTCCTTTCATGATCATATATCATCGTGTAAAGTTTTAAGTGTAATTATTAATGCGTGTATAAATGCGATTCGATAAAAATGTACTGGTTCACTCAGGCGCTATCTGGGCATTACGTCTTAATGGCATTTATATAGGTATTAACATATTTACTTAAAACTTTGTATAATGTCAGACTAATACGACTGTCACAAGTTTATGGTATTGCTTCATTCGTCCCCTTCAATTCCAACTATTTATTTACCGCCCGGTCGTGAATAACAACTGAGGCGCGAAATTCGAATTTTTTCAATCACCCTGCACACTCGCTCTAAAGAAAAGAAAAATTCAATAGAATCCTTATCTCTTCGCGCCTCTTTCTCTCTCTTCTCTAGCTTTATAAAACTGCGCATGCAGCCACGTGATTCAGGGCCAGCGCCACTAGCGTGATCGATCTTCCGCCCGCGTGGCCCTATATATTCCTCTGCGAGAACCACCTCTCACTCTCTCACTCCTCTATAGTTCTCACGTGTGCCCTATTTTCTTCTCGCTCTCGTTTTATCACACGGATCTCACACGCTCGGATATATACACTTCCATTTCGAAGACTGGCCATGTTTTGTAATTGTTCGTCGCGCGTGTGATTAATACTTGTGGTGGAAGTTGAAAAACGTTGAAATACGCACGAGGTATTATAAAAAATTGTCGAAATGGCTTTGTTTTATTTTACATTTATTAAAAACTGCAGATGGTACATTTATAAAGAGCAGAAAGATTTGAATTATTTAATATTGCAGTTGTTGAACCGTTGTGTCATATTTCATATGTAAATGTGCGATGCACAATTTTATTTTTGTGAATGTCCAAATAACATTAAAGAAATATGAGCGTTGTTTTTAATAAAGTATTAGCTACACGATAAATCTGTGAAAAGCCTATTACAGAATTTAATAAAAAGAATTTGTTACAGTAGATTGCTTTAATTAATATCTCAACTTAATTAACTTTGCTTTTTCAATAAAAAATTTGTATTTCACCAATTTGTAAATTCATTTATTTCTCCATAAAATATATATTCTGAGAATTTTAATTCGAAAAAGCTTAAATTGATCCCCTATTTTAATTATCAAAATTTAATCAAGTAACATCACCCAAATTGAAGTAATAATATCGAAATAAAGCACATATGTTATGATGTATTACTTATAATGTAAAGTCTTATAACTTAATTACATTAATTAAATTTGAACGATTATATTAATATTTCAATAATCCATTTTAATTTTAATAACAACTAACATATAGATATTAATGAAATCCATCATACATACAAAAAAATATAACCGTTAGTTTCCATAATGAACTTAAAATAAAACAAAATGAAAAATCATGTTTTTACTCAAACTAAAGATGTGCTTGTAAGTACATATTCATGTAAACCAAAATTGCAAGGAACTATGTTATTACAAGAAATGTACTATTTCAAATTTTTTCGCAATATCTGAGTAGAAGCACGAAATAAAAATAATATTCAATATTTTCATTAAAAATTGTTTGATTTAATTTTTGTATGGATAATATTGCGTGCATTCAGAACGTTAATCCATCGGTTTAATTCACCACTCAAACAATATACATTTTTCACAGAATTTTCCCTTTTCACGTAATAAAAATTATTTTGTAGATAGTTAAAATACAAACATCGGATATTATTTCAATTATTCTTTTTATTTGGTTACATTTATAAAAACATTCGAGTTTATCGCTAATAATGTACAAACAGAGATAGAAAATGTCGCTGCACTATTTCTATCTCTTGCCGTATCCTAATCTCTCATTGAACAAATAATAATAACTATACTATGAAACACGTTCTAAACACAACACCCTGCATAAACAAAATCATAACGCACCTCCGCCCCATCTTACCTCTTCCACACCTGGAAAATCGAATTACGCAAGCCGGTCGCTCTCTCTCTCTCTCTCTCTCTCTTCGACAAAAAAAAAGGAGAATTCGCTCGAAACACGCGCGCCTGCCGAAGCCTGTAATCATCCTCGGCTCTGCGCGAAAGTACATAACCACCGCGCAAAACATATACCCGCTTGCACGCGCGCGTCTTCGCGTCGTTTTGCCCGGCCCAACGAGGGGGGTACCGCGCGCCAATTGTCGCATGATAATTTTTCCGGGGGGGGCGCCACCTGTAGCGGCACGTGACTCATATAATGCGACCGGCGCGACGCGGGCAAATCGACTTTCGCTTTTGTGGCTGTATGCACGGCAAAAAGGATTGCTTATACTTTTCTGTTGCGTCTTGAAAAGTTTTTTCTTCTTTAAATATAAGTAACGAAAACACGAATTTTACTCATACGGAATTTGCAGTAAATTAAGAAACATTTTTACTTAATATATAAGAAACACGAAAAATAAGAATGTTTTGAGAACAAAAGAACATCCCGTATTTTAAGAACAAACTAATAATTCCCACTTGAACTTTTGAGGTTAGGTTTTGACAGAAAAATTACTACAATGAATAAACTTTTAAGCAATTCTAGCTATAAGAACATAAATGTTCTCAAATTTGCTGCGTTATATATAACAAAAAATGTGTTACAAAGAAAAAGAATTATTTTTTTTACCGCGTAACTACCGGGAAACGACGTCGACGCGAGACGCCTGACGTGGGTCGCGGTCGTTTCGGAATATCCCTCCCTCTTTGTTTTCCCCCCTGCGCCTTCATTCCCTCCTGGCTTCGAGGAGGAGTATTTTCCTTTCCCGTGTGTTCCTCCCCCCCCCCCATTTGCTCGGGGTAAACGGTTCTCGGTAATCCGACGAATCGACTGCGTGACACGGGCATTTCCTTTACTCGTTTTGCCTCCTTCTTTCTTTTTTCCCGTTGTTATTGAATGCGATCGAGGGTGCGTGGGCACTGGCGACCGAGCCGTCCGCCGAGCAGGGGTGGAATTGATTTTTAATTATGTGAGGGATTGTTTTGCTGCGGCGAGGGTTCTGTTGCGTTCGTGCAGCTTCGTCTTTTTGAGGGGAATGTTAAATTTGATTATTCGCGGACGCTTGATGTATGGACGTTTTTTTCTTTTTGACTTGGGTGGATTAGTCACTACGGGTAGATATTAAAGAGGTATCAATTAGATAAGTGGATACAGTATATGTTAAATAATGTTTCGGTAAATTAAGTGTAGTAAAACTTGTGTTTTTAATGTAATTAGTTTCGTCGCTAAACGTCTAATTAATGCTAAGTGAAATATTTACAACTTGTTTTTACCGCTTTAATTATATTTAAACACTTTTTTCAGATTTAGTGCCAACTTTTTTGCTTATTGAGAGTCTCGTATACGAAAGTATTTGAAAAAATGTAAACAACGGTATATTTATATTTCTTTAACTGCTATATAAATAAACAAATCACTAAAATTAGCTTATCTTTGGAAAAAATTATTGTTTCTAATTTTTTTTCTAAATGTCCGGACGGCAGATTGTATACTGATTCAGCATACTTGAAGGTATTCCTCTGAAGTTTCTTTTTTTAGATTTTTTTACTCCATTATTTGTTTATAATTCACAAAAAGAGTTATTAATAATTTGTAAAAATCTGAATGCAAATTAAAAATTTTCAAATCTGACGGCAAAATACCGTATTCAAGATTACGCGACTTGTTAATCCTAAATTAAACTCTATTCTAAATTCATTTTAATGAACTACAAACCACATAATTATTCCTACATAATATTCTTGTTTTTTTTTTAACAAATTCACGATTATCGCGATACAATCGCACTTCCGGAAAATCAACCAGCATCATCAATATCAACGCAAAAATGTATTTCCATATCGTGTACGTTGCGCAACTCCGTAAGTTCTCTCTATTTTCACTCGGTGAAAAAGAAAAAAATTCATGTACGATAAAGTAAACCGCGAGTTTGCGCTCGGTGCGGCCTTTTAATTACGCCTCACGCGAGAGATAGAGCGAGTGCGACGCCGCGGTCGCTCTACTCTGAAAATTCAGCTCGTAAACAAGTGCGTGTCGCGGCGGCGGCGCTGCCTAGAGAGCTTCTAATGAAATTTCATCATAGCGCGCAATCCAACCCAGCGCTCTTCCTGCTCCTCTCCGACCGACACGAAAAAGTATTATTCTACTTTGAACTCGGGGAAATGTATAGAAAAAGACTGAAATCGTTCGTTTGGTGGCTCTTCAGTTTTGTTTTTATTGGCTATTCGTGTGCGGCATGCTAGTAAAAAAAACAACTGTCCAATAAATATTCAAGCTTTGTGCAATCGATTCCGTTAAAGCAATAGTCGTCGAATATTTGGTTTTAACTAAGGAATAAAAGTTTTCCCTGTATATAACGAGATAAAAGTCATATTAATCTTATTTATTCTTTGTAAAAATAAGTCAATCTCTTCTCAAACACCTGGCAACATTATGATCTCATTGTATTTGAAGAAACTCCAAAAACCAATGATTATTTAATTATTAAAATATACTACTTGTATCTTCTTTACAAGTGTACGAATTTTTCATTTGAATGGCGTGAGAAATGCTTCTCTAGTGTTATAAAAACGCAAACTTTGTAATCAAATATCCTTTCAAAATAATTGTCGAGCTATGCTGAAAATGTGCTTAATTTTTCGCTCGGACCTCCTGAAAATAAAAACCGCGTGGAGGAGGAACGCCAGCTTATTAAGCGATGAAAATAAATCGATGAATAAGCGCGTGTTTTGGCGATCGTGGGCGCAGTGTAATTTTAAAAAGCTAACCTTGAATGCGCGAGGGAGAGAGGTCTCGTATACACTCTAAATACCTTCGTGTGGTATGGACCGCGTTTTTATCGGGCATCTCGGGCCATTGACCTCCCTCCGCATCGACAAAATCGCAAACTCATAGAGGGGCCCCGGACGCGGGATCGCGTACACAACGTATATATACACGCGGCTGCGGCGGCGGCTTTGGCTTTGGCTTCTAAGTTTATTAACGAGTTTGCGCGCGTGCGAGCGAGCGAGTTGAAGCGTTCTTTGCTGTGTTTTCTTCTTCCTATTTTTTTTTTTCGTTTTTGTTCGCACGCGGCTTGAGCTTGAGAAATTAAATTCCTTCCAGGGAAATTGTCCGTCTAAGTGAGGGAGATGCTATCGGTCTAATTTCAATTAATTTTGTTGTCGTTTTTTTATGTAGGAAGGGTTTTAATAAGATAATAACAAATTTGGTTAGGTAATTTAATCCGTTTAGTAATGCATTTTCAGATAGAATGGAAAAAAATATTTTCCGGTGAACGAACTTTAAAGTAGTTTTTGCACGCAAGTACTGTGTTCGTACGGATTCTTTAGTGGGCTCTATATTTTTTTATCGATTCTTATTTGTTCATTTTCATACCAATTGTCACATAAAAAGATTGTTTCATTCGCGTATTTACGTCATTTTGATACTATAACGTTAAATAATTGCTTTAAATTTTTAAAATGATTTACAATTATCAAAATGAATTTAAGTTTCTTATGATCTTGAATGAAGGTTTAATTTGAAACTTGTTACCGATAAAAATATTTGCGTACTCTAAAGTTATTATATAAATCTTTATTTCAGCCTATTGGCCCAGACATATTATTTATACTATACTCATAAAAAACACACATAACACTATTTTACTCTTAAAACTAACAATCTTCTTTACAAGTATTTAATACTGAGTATTTTGGTCAGCCTCTGATGCAGATACTCACACATCCGTCCATACTGCTGTAACTGCCGCACGCACATGAAACATATATCATATGTAAACATACTCTAAAGTTATTATCGGCAATTACAAATTAATTTAAAAAATATATGAAAATGTACAATGATGAAAGAGTTAAAGTACACCGAAATATAAATAATAAGTAGAATCTACTTATTATACATACGTTGATTTTAGCTAAAATAAACATCTGTTTTAGCTTTCTACATTTCCATCTATTATAATGTATTCAACATTCTAAATAAGTTAAGATTTATTTTAGGTGTCTCTTGGCGGTCCGCGCTTGAAAAGGAAATTTGACTTTAAAAAAAGTTTCTCCTCTATTTAAGTAATTTTGACTTTTCGAAATACTGTTTTAGCATGCCAAAAAAAGCGATCCTAGAATTTAGTTTTATTATTTACTTATCATTTCTCATCCTATTAATTTCAAATTCCGTGCAAATACTGCCTGAAAAATAAGCCAAGCCTTGCAGAAACATTTAAAAGCAAAACTGGCTCTTCAAAGAACGACGCACCGTCACAAAGCACACGAAAAGGACCCCTAAAATCTCCAGAACACAGAGAAGCACATCCCAACAAACGGGTATCCGCAGCCGGGGAGCGATTCTCCGCCAGCAGCGAGGAAAACAAACGACGTCGATTAAAAAGATTTCGCAGCGCGCGCGCGTTTCCGCAGTTCACCGTCAATCAGCGCGCCAAAGTCGTTTCCCCTCGCTTTTTTACCGGAGCGTGCGGGGGGGGGGGGGGGGGATTCCCCGGAGAAAGCAGACGCGCGTTCGTACGAGCTCCCAAGAGTTTGCGGCTCGATTTTCGTGCGCGCTGTGATTTTTCAAGGCTTTTTCGCGTTCAGTTGTTGTACACGGTGTATAGGGGTTGGAATTCAGAGGAGGGTGTAATTAGAGACGTGATTGAATTTATGATGTACTGATATAGGTGGTTATTCCGTTTTGTAGATTGCGATAGTGTTTGTTTTTTTATCTTGGGAACGTTAGAGATACTAAAAATTCTGTGATTCTATATGTTTTATAATATTTCAATAGAGACAAGTAAATTTGTATGAGTTGATCAAAGCTTTTCATTTCAAATAAGATGAAAACTCATGCTAACTTCAAAAATGCTCCTAGATCATGCCAAATTTGCCCATCTACTTGGAACTCTTTTCGAAGGTTTGTTATGACACAATTATTATGCATACGTACTTTCATACATTTGTCATTTTACATTATTAAATGCTCTATTAAAAATGATTAACAACCTTCTTTCCCATCTCTTCCTAAAAGAATAAAATTAAAACCGTACTACCGAAACCTAATAAAAGCGAAAAAAACTTATTTCCTCACAAACTCCATTGCGATACACACGAGCATGCGGCAAAACACCGTCTCTCCATCCTCAAAGCATCAAATTCAGAGCTGGATCTCCTTGACCACTCGCTACATACAAACAGACGTAACATACACGCGCATCGCGCGCATTCCAGGATATTTGTCTTTAGTCACTGACCTCCCGCGACCATATAGTTTCGCCTCTGCCTCCGCTACACACACACACATACCCGTCGCTTGGATACAAGTAACGATGCCTTCTATTTGCCGCCACTGCAGCGCTTCGCGTGAGCTCCCGGTATTTCTTTATTTCACACGTGCCTCGCGCGCCCGCGTAATTTAATTAGATGGTTAGCGAGGGGAAGGCGAGAGAGAGAGAGAAAGGAAGTTTTTTGTTTTTTTGTTCTTTTTTTTTAGTTGTGGTGGTGGTGCTTTGTGCGGCGGGGAGGCGCGAGTAATTAGGCGAGAATGCTGCATACTGGCGCGGGTGGATGAGTCTCGGTGGTTGTTGGAGGGAATTGACGGTGACTATTGTTGGGCGGCTCTGGAGTTGGAATGTTTGTCGGAAATGTGAATTTCAATTTGCGTAATTATTAGGAAGTTGAGCGTGCTAAGAACCCATTTTTTTAAATAAATAATATTTTGCTTTTATTTTAGTAAATATTAATTAAAATCAATAAATATTATTAATTTTAAGTGAATGTTTTTTAGCAATATTAAAATAAATGTTTTAAATTTGAATTAAAAAATCTTTTAATGTGTTTTTAATTATTACTATCATATTTAAAATGAATTCTGAAAAAAGTCTGTAGTCTGATTATCAAGCTAAAGCGTCGAAATGTCAGTGCATGTAATATGTGAAAATGTTTCTGTTATAAAGCATTCTGTTACGAGAAATTTTTTTCGAAAAACCTGGTTGGAATTTTGAATATTTTTATTCAAGGTTATTTACACCATACATCACGTAGACTAGAATTTTTTAATTTAATTTTTTATTAAATTTTGTTGCTTTATGACATATATATATATATATATATATATATATATATATATATATATATATATATATATATATATATATATATATATATATATATATATATATATATATATATTATAATAGTATATTATGACACTGTTGTGGGAGATGGTTTTCTACCTTGCTCGAGGGTTTTCGCACGAGCGAAGCGAGTGAGAAAATCGAGCAAGGTAGAAAAACACCTCCCACAACAGTCTCATACGATATTTTATAGCACAACAACCTCAAAATCGACAATAAAGTTGGCATTTTGAGGTTATTGTGCTATGAAAAGGTTTTAAATACATTTTTTTAAAATGAAATAAGAATATTCATTTCACTTTTGTTACGTTCATAAAAACCTATTCAATACAGAAGTCATAGTTGGTATACCAACGCAGTCTCTATCGATACATACAAAAGCTCATTTTGTTTTGTATACAGCACGGCCATGGCAAGCCTGTCGAGTCTGTAAATTAACGAAATACTTCCCGACATTCCACAGTGTTGTATATCTTCAAAGAGATAAGAAAGCTATCCAACTTGCTCAGTCAATAGCGCACATTCCTTCAAAACACGTGTGTCTCAAATTGCCTCAAACACACGAAAAGCTCCCGTGTTATTTAAAAAAAAAAATTTGTTCGCCGCGATAAAATTCTCACAAAGTTCGGCAAAAAACAAAAACACACACACAACCGAGCGTGAAAATCAATTAAGTCATGTTTTTTGTTTCTAACGCCAGCGCCAGATAAGTTTAATTAGAATTC
Source organism: Gastracanthus pulcherrimus (assembly GCA_949152435.1). Classification (NCBI taxonomy): domain Eukaryota; kingdom Metazoa; phylum Arthropoda; class Insecta; order Hymenoptera; family Pteromalidae; genus Gastracanthus; species Gastracanthus pulcherrimus. The sequence continues at coordinate 160,617,728 of OX424573.1, read as the reverse complement.
CTTAGTTTCCGCGCGTACACACGCAGGCGATACTTGGAGATACTCTTTCTCTCGCTCTCGTGAATGAAGATAACTTCCGTTATCACCTACGCGTGTCAACGAAAATACTGTACACGAGCAGACGAGTGAGAGAGAGAGAGAGAGAGAGAGAGAGAGCGCTGCGAGCGAGAGAGGGAGACAGGAAATTACTAATTGTATGTATACGCCGCGATACAAGACACGGGACGAAGAATTCCCCCGCGCGCGCGCGCAACCGAGTCGCCGCAGATAAACGTTTTACGAGAAGACGAGAAAAAGAGGGAGACGGCGATAGATACAGATAAAGTCATTGAAAAAAAGAAACTGAATGAGAGTGAGTAAGCAAAGTCCGTGCGCGCGTGAGAGAGACAGAGCTGCATGTATGCGGCATTCGTGTGTTTGTGAAAGAAGGAGAGAGAGAGAGAGAGAGAGAGAGAGAGAGAAAAAACGGAACGACAAACATCCTCTCTGCGCGGAACACCCAAATTCTTCTGTGGTGATGACCTTTTACTCATAAGCGATATCTGATTCTTGACGATAAATGCGGTGTATACATGTTTATATTTGAGAATTGTAACTGAAAAATAACATTTAATGTTTCAAAATGATGCAACATTTAAAGGCAATAATTCAATTATAATAGCTTATGACTAATTCAATATGTGGTGTCGACTAGAAATTTAGTAATCAATGTTATAAATTAACCTTTATTAGATAATAACAAAATTTATCAATTGGATAAATATCGTTTTGCTTTCTCACAGAGAAAGCTTTGTTTTTTTCTGCTTATCTATGTAATTTCTTCTGTATTGTAAGCGCAAAATCGAAATTCAAAATAGGGCATATATATTAGATAGATCTTATTTGAAATTCACAAGTTTGTCTAGTATACCTAAGAATTGTGAAGTACATAACTTTTATGTTGAAAAATTTCCATCCATCAGTATAGGTCTGCACAAATAAATTAAAGTATTTAAAATTTGATTAGATTAACTTTTGTTAAATGTTTATTAGTAAGCGTCTACATGGAAGACTGTTTGGTCGTATTGATGATATCTAGATGAGGCATTTTATATCTTAAAGGCAGAAACGCCAATAAGTTTTAATTATTACTTACGAATTATTTGCTTTGAAGAGAAAAATGTTCTTTGCAAGATTATTTATTAGCTTTCTGATCTAAATACGCTATGAGACACGCTCAGAATGTAATTAAAATTTTTAAATTAATAATAAAAATTTTAAAAATGTATTAATATCCATCTACTAATGTACCGTTAAAGCCATTTCAAACATTAATATTATTTATTTATTACGAAAGGACTGGTTTACATTATTTAATCAGTGTTACGAAGACCCCTAATAAAACATTTGTTCTCAATATCACACAAATTATACCAATCCACTTTATATCACGGAATGAATTTATCTCGTAAAAGAAGAAGAACGAGAAGCGCGTGTAACGGACAAAACTAAGACATAATAACAGAAGAAACAGAGGAGAAAAAAAGCAGTTCGGAGGGAAGAACGTGAAAAACACGCGCTCTCCAAACTTCTGGCTGCACGCAAGCTTATCTCTGTCTCAGCTGTACACCTTTGGAAAAACAATTGCGTAGCTAGAGCACTTGTGCTTCGCCTCCTTCTCCTTCACCTAGAGCGCTGTAAATATTCAGAGGCTGACTCGGTCGTACACTGGCAGACTAATTTTGTCGTGGAGCAGCGACGCCGTGCATCGCGGACTTGACTTGCCTTGTTAATTTCTTCCTAGAAAAGAAATTTGCACGACTTACGCAGTACTGTTTTGTGGACACGTTGTGGTGTTTAAGAGTTTTTCTTTGTTAATGTGTCTATTCGTTGATATGCGAAATGAAATGTTAGGGGAATATTTCGTCAGCAAATATAGAGAGACTTGTGCAGATTATTAAATGGTAACTATATGTGAATTATGTCGTATTGTAAAGTATTTTAATAATTGAAGTTGCTTGGTATATCGTGTAGCATACACATTTCCACGAAATGTGCTTTTTCGAGAGTTTCTTACTATTCAGGGAGATGTAAGACGTTAAAAGTTCACTTTATGAACAAAAACCTTTTTTAAAACATTTTTTAAGACTCAACTAGAATGTTTCAGAAGTAGCTAAGTTTAAGTTACAGAAGACCAAGGATGTCTTTCACAAAGTTTGAATCTAAACTTTAGTGTGAGGATGCGCATGGCCAGAAAAGTTTTATCAAATTACCGTGAACATGATTGTAAATCGCAAAACACTTACTCAATTGAACCAGTTTATTTAATTAAATTATGCAACATACAAAGGTATTATTAATCCCACATTTACAAGTAGTAAAGCTTCATTAAATGCAAGCTTAATGTAATTGTACTTTTATTTTGTTTGTATAACAAAGTATACAAATGCTCGATTATTTCTAATTGTAAACGAAAAAACCCTAGACACTTAACTAGAACTAAGTTTTACGAAAATTAAAAACAATTAAGTCCGTATTACTTGTCTTTGGTATAAATGCTGTCTATTAGAAGAATACTACTGCTATACTATTGATCATTCTAAGATATGCAGATAATAGTTAAACAAAAATACGCATGATTTTGCTAACTATTCAGAAACACAAAACATATCTAAGACCTTTGATAAAAATAGTTCTAGATATAGATATAAAAAGAAACAGAATAGATAAAATAGATAATAGTTTTGTTTTGCTCGTATACTTTTATAGAGCGCTACACGAAACATCTGTTCTCAAGCGCATGATCAACTTTTAAATTTGACGCAATGGAATATAAATTATATCACTCGATACATGAACACTCAATGAATTTGACAGCTAAATAAGCAGGCTTTCAGAATAACTCAGCAAATCGAATAATAATCCACGAAAAAACAAAAAAAAACTACATTTTCTCACACCAATGGAGTGCTCCTCACAAAACCACTAAAAAAACCGTACATTCCAGTTAAATGCACAATCCCGTACATCGCACTTCATCCACTCAAAACGATAATGAAAGAAACGCGCACGTAATGGGAATAAACGACGCCGACTTAAAACCCAAAAAAAGAAGAAAACAAAACACGAAAGTCTTACATGCAGCGTCGAGGAGGCATCATCATCATCATCATCATCATCGTGCAGATAATCATTCGCATTGACATGCACTTACTTAGGAGGCGGTACACTGGCGCACTTGACTTCAGTCGTGGAGGGGGTAAAGAGAGGATGAATGAGTGGGGATAGCGACTCTCCCCCTCCCCTCCCCTCCCCGCCTTTCGGAAATATCATACACACGCACGTGAATACAAGCAACAGCGATGCTCTTTCCCATGTCTTATATTATACGCGCTCGCGCACACATACGAGAGTTGTTTTCATTATATCGGCGACCTCGCAAACTTGACCCTCTGCATGCTATATATATACACACACATACGCACATACAATATACATAGACAATGTACAATGTACATGTGTGTATGTGTATGTAAGTGTGCTCTTATTAAACTTGCATAGCAAGAGCACAACATTTATACGCGCATACACCTTTGGAAATAACGATGACTTTTATGGCGCTGTAAATCGCTTTATCCGCTAGGCCCTCGCTCGCTCGAGTAAAAGGAAAAGAGAACCGTGCCAGGGAGATGGGAAGAGAGAGAGAGAGAGAGAAGGCGCGCGCATGTTCTGACGGTAAAGAAATATATAATAATATATAGAATATACTTGCATGAGAATGAAGAAGGAATGAAAATAAAAGCAGGACAAACACACTTAAAGTTTGTGTGCGAGCGCCTGCTGTGTGCCTCGAAAAATGAATGTATCATTGAGATGTCTTGTGTACGCGTAGTATTGCATGCTGTTTGTAGACCGTAAACCGTAGTAACAAACAAACAGTAATCAAAAGAGCATGTTCTATATAGTAGTTTATATCTGTGCCTTGCAAGAATAACCACTTTACTGACTTTTTTAAAATTGAGTTTACATCGATTTTAATATGTTTTCATAGCCCTTTTTCGTTTAAAAGTCGTAGAAATTACCGAAACTTACATATATGCCAATGCCAGCCAAGTGCATAACCATTTAACTCCATCTTCGTGCAAATTGTGCCCGGAATAACCACTTAAGTTCATTCTAAAATCTTCATAAAGGGTTATAACATTCTTTAATAGTTTATATTATACATTTTGAACAAAATATTGTTTTTGAAAAGGTTTATACCACTTTAACTATTTTTTAAATAATTATTATAGCATTTACAAAAATGAAGCTACGGTGTTCCCGGCATAACAACTTAAGTACATTCTCGCATTTAACATACACCCATAAAAGCAAATAATAATTTTGGAGCTTGCTTAATACTGGTTAAACGTTACTTTTCTATTACTTTCTTTATGGCAAATCTCTTTGAGTGAACGAAACCTCTTCAAATGTTCGAAAATACGTTTACCCGAGTTATAGCGTGTATATATAATTTCCCGGAATAACCACTTACCTGCAGTATTTTATGCTCTTACGTGCATTTTCTCGAGGATGTAACGATTATTTTTTAACCCTAAGGCTGCAATTAACTTGGTATTTGATACCTTGTTTAATAAAAATTGTGTCACCTAAAACTCTTACATTTCGATCTAGCACATCAGTGCAAACATTAAAACCTCAATATCTCGAAAACACGAAAAAGTCAGTTAAGTGGTTATTCCCGGAAGCCACAGATATTATTTTCAAAACATAAAACTTAATTGAAATAGGTTACAATTTAGTAGTACATGTTTTCTTACTATAACCTGATGCAAATAAGCTTTTTCCAATCATAATAAGAGATAATGACATATTTTGAAAACATAAACAAGAAAGTAATGCATAAATATATAATTCAATCTAGAAAAATGTGACAATTAATAACCATCTTGCTAGCGCGATACCAGTTTATGTAATTGGTTTGGACTTATTAGAAGAGTTTCATACCTGCGGATCAGAGATTTTGCTTTGGAATATGTCTCACAGTACCTAAAGACATTTCTGCGGTAATGGTCACTTTAAATAGTACTCGTAATGTATTAATATTGCTCATATATACGTAATGTTAACAATATTGTATACGTGGATGTAATACTACTGTTAATATTTGTAGCTATATATCTAGATTAGGACTGAGTTAGTCAGTCTCACTAGCCAAACCCACCATTCCTAGCTACTATGAGACATATCCGAAAACTGCATCAAAATCTGTGATCCAGAGTTACGATACCCTCCTTACTCCTCCTTATTAAAGCTTGAAATTCAAATTAAATATGAAAAATGGACTCACCGATGTAAAAAAGTCCTATTCACAATGGTTACATTCAGCCGATGCTACTCGGTATCACCTGCACTCTTGCGGTGCACGTTCAGCAGAACTCGAGGTGTATCAAATTCCTCGTTTTGCGAAGACCCACGCGCTTAGTTTAGCATATAGGAAGAAAAAGAAATCTCAAAACACGCAGCTCCTACCACAGACCGTGGGGAATGCGATGACTTTTTGGTGGTCGCACGTGTGCGGGCGCTTGATTCACCGCGTCGCACACTCGACTCTGCTATATCGGCCCTTTTATATGTGCTGCACCGGTCGTGGATGGCCGTTGCACGGGCAGCGATTTAGACGCGACGCGAGGATGATGATTCTTAAATTGCCTCGCTTTGATTCAACGACAGGCAGCGGCACGCTGATGGCGCGCTGTGTTTTTGCACAGCGGCTGAATAACGATTTCCTATGAGGATTGCTCATAGGAATTCTAACTGTTTGATGGAGATATTAGGTGGATTTAGGTGCTATTTTTCATGAGAATAAGTCGCTTGAGCGTAGGAGACGCGGTATGTTCATTAATTAATCTTCACGAAGAAATAAACATACACTGAGAACAGATTTAAAATAATTGAGTAAAAACTACTCAACGAATACATAAAAACATAAAATGCAGTGTGTAGCTGATGTAGCAAAAAGTATGTACAACCGTAATATTGTAACTCTTACAAATGTCCGAATGTTTAATTCAAAGATACACTTACGTTAATTACAGCTATATCCTTTTTTCAATGTAGAAATAAAAATCCTATTTTGAATATAACGCATCCCCAGAACAAGATTATGACCATTTGAACTTATGAGTGTTTGAAAACTAACTAAAAAAGCTTTTTTTCATAGTATAAATTGCTTCTACTTGAATTTTATTTTTACTAATTTCAAAATCAGGTTTAACATTTAACAAATACTGAATTGTCATAGTCTTCTCCTAACACCTATGACACCATTATTATCGTCTCAATTGCTATAATAGTGGAAATCGGTATTTGTACAACACTTAAACCACAAACACAACTGGAATGATATCGATAATGGCTATCATGATACATTTAACAATTGTAGTTCTCAGAGCTGCAATCGTAAGATCATCAAAATAAATCTCTTTCTGTGTCTTCATCTCCTTCCACAACCACGTTACAATTGCTTTCATTATCAGTATCATCACCAACCGCGTGCATCGAACTCCCTGTCAGCCCAAAGACAAAAAAACAATTATCACTCCTTGGTACCCGCATCGACCACAAACTACGCTACTCTCGCTCCGAAGTCAAAAGAAAGTTAGGAAGTGCGCCCACGTTATTGAATTACGCAACTTCGATCAAGGTCTCCAGCTCCGCAGCTCCAGCAGCAGCGACATCTCGACAGCGTCAATCACAGACGCTTGCCACGACCTTTTACAGCCTTTCACGGGCCCCCCCTCGCCTACACATTCGCGACAAATTGCCTTTCTCGAGCGGCTCCTTTAATTTTCACCGGCGGAAGCTGCGGCGGCCCGTCTCCTCTCGTTCCCGCGAGCGCGAAATGGAAAGACATTGTGTTGTTTCGCTCGCTCGCAGGGGAAAAAGCGGCGGGAGCGAGGTCGTCGTGTCTGTCTGTTTACGCTGAGGATTCTGATGGCGCGCGCGGGCGAGGGGGCGGGTATGTTGAGACGGCTGCGATGCCGTGTCGCGAGATGTTAATTCGAGGGCGGGGGAGTTGTTGTTGGATTTTGGAGACTCGGTGGAGCGTTCGCGAATTCGAGACGAGTGATGTGTTTAGAAGCGATTGCTTGGATGAGTGTTTGGACTTTATTTTTGGATCTATATGTCGGATTCTGATGGTAAGGCTTGGCATTTAATAAAATTACAAAATCTAGCTTATTTTTCTTAACGTAATTGTTAAAAAGTAGTATACGTTTTTAATTAAAATACTGAACTATATCTGAATTAGCTTAAATTCAGACTTTCAACACTGGTCTAGTAAGCACGTCTTTCTTTTTTATTGCTTCATGCACACTATTTTACTTCTCATTCTTATTCTGACCTAGAAGTGGTCTACCAATGAACCGGAAATGATCTATAGTAAACGGGAAGTAATCGGTAGTATACCAGAAGTGATTTTCTATTAAACGAACACTAACTTTTATTGACGTATCATCTCCTTTTCAATATTCTCTTTTAGCATTATTGTCCTACATTTTAACATCTCATCTGGAAGTGGACTGCATCTGAATCGAAGGCTACCGGAAGTAAATCTAAACCTACTATGTTCAAAATAATGTTATATTACCGGATTACATGTAGTTAGTGTTATAAATTATTTCCCATTATACACACAACAATTACTATGAAAATAAAATTAAAATAATGATTATCCAACGAAGGGAGCATCAGCCAACGAGCCATATCAGCAATCTCTTTTGCAATTATTTGAGTAATCTGATAAAAAAATAAAATTAAATGTTAAAAGTATCTCTGATTTCCAGTATTTTCTATTTTACTTCATTATTTAATCCCATGGCATCGTGCGACGTTATATATATTATCACCCCAAGCTCTCCGTACGCCTCCTAATCGCCGACTTCCGTCGAAAATTATGCACACTCTGTCGAAACTCGTGTACACGAGCCTCCCACACGAACGACTAACCCCCCCCCCCCTATATACCGCGGGGGGCTTCTTTACACTACCCATCCGACTCTCCTTCCTTTTTCACAGCCACTGCTGGTGCTGCTGTAGCTCACGACATACACCGGCAGCATCATCTTATCGCGTGATTTTCTCACCTCGGCCGGACCGCGTAATGCGCCTCTAAGCCCACGACCACGCGATGTTCATAATATAGGCTTTCTCGCTTCATCTCACTTGCTCTCTCTCTCTCTCTCTCTCTCTCTCTTACCATCTCCCTCAGGCCGTCTTCTTGTAATGCGATTAAGGCTGTTGCTGCTGTACATGTGGTGGTGCGGCAGATGAGTCCAGGTGTAGGCGACACGGTGCTGCAGGTGAAAGAGAGACTTTATAAGCCTGCCGACCGCGGCGAGTCTGATGCTGACAACCTTTTGACCTTTGGAGGTGTGTATAGTAATGGGCAGTCAGTGTTAGACGCTGATGAATTTGTAAGTTGTTTGTGTTTGGCTTTGCGTTGTTGATTTGGCACTTGAAAGAACAGTTAATAAATAAATATATAAATGACAAACGAGTTATTTAAATTTTGTTTTTTAGTAAAATAACTTTACTATTCGTTGTAAGATAAACAAACAGTAGAATCTAATGATCTCCACGAATTAAATTATAAGACTCCGTAAATGCCACAGAAGAATTTATAAGAAAATAAAAATGTTATTTTTTTAGCTACATTACGTGCTAAAGGGACCTCTAACGAACTGACACTACCCGTTATGCTGACCGCTTAGAGCCTCTTTTAGTTCATGCATGGAGAGACATAAAATTAAAGAATAGCTGTTTCAGGCATGACAATATATCGTCTCGAAAGAAAAGTTAAAACTTTTTGAAAGAGAAGCAGTAGCTTTTTCTTTTTACAGTTGACAGTACTGAACGTAACCTCATAACCCGAAACTTCAACACGAAACAAAAGAAATAGCTACATCTTATTTTAAACTGATGTAACTTGCACATGAGTACTAAGATTAGACATTTATTTTAAGTACGCAGAACCAAGGTGCGATCCTGCATTTAATTTATTATCTTCCACGTTAATTACATCAGTCATTAGGGCGTTATATTATGATTTATTACACGCTAACGCTCCACTCCTCTGTATCATATATCATAAAAAACTACTGTTAACACTCCACTTTTCTCTACCATTACAATTCTAAATATCCAGCCACTCCCCAAATGTTGCAAACGTCCAACCTTGAGCAGCCTCGGCACATAAAACTCGCAGAAAAATAAATACCTCGGAGGGTGCTCGTTGAGACTTTGAGAGCGTCTGCCGCGGCGGCGGCAGCAGCAGCAGCAGCAGCCGCCGCTGATGACTTCGTCCCGTGCGCGCGGCCGTTTGCCAAAAAGCTCCGAGACAGCGGGTTCTCGCTGAATGAGCAGAGGCAGCCGAGAGACGGAGTGTATAATTGAGATGCCTGCACGCGGAAGTGGCGCGCGCGCGAGATAAAGAAGGGAAAACGACACGGGCTAATGGCTAATTAGTTGATCGAGGCTGATGTTAGCCGGTCGAGTGCATTGTATTTCATGCCTGTCGACGCGTATTAATTATACGTGAGCGGTTCGATAGTTTGTTTTCGCTTTGTTATATTGATTTGATAATTGTTATTTTGCCGAATAGTTACCGCATCACTCAATGGACTGATACTTAAAATAGAAGGATTAGATTATCAACATTTGCTTTAATTATATGTATCTTAGAGGAAATGTATTACTTCTATAAGCACAAAAATACATTCCGATTTTTTATAATTGATTAGTAGAGAGAGAAATAATTTAAAAGTTTATCCTCGTACCAAATCCAAAGCGCAATGATTTGATCAATTATATAAATATGAACTCGAACTTAGTTGATACGAAGACTATTGAATTACACAATTTCTTTATATTTTACCATAGAAAATACTAAGTTTGAATCTATCTAATTCATTTTTTGTACTTTACTGGAACATTCCTTTTTGTTATTCATATTAGTAAACAACTGATGAAAAGAAGAGTTTTGTTGAAAAACAAAGCGCGATAGTCTTCGTAAGAAGCGTCGATATTGTCATCAATGAATACCAGAATTCAAAATAAAATTTGTATAATCAACTAATTAATCAAATAATATTGAAATTTATCATTGAAACGCGCTAAAATCACAAATCCCTATGACCCAAGAAGCTTAAAAATCACATAAAAAAGAATCAAACGGGCACAATCATCGCTCCATCTTCATCCGAGCAAACAAAGCATCCGTACATTCTCGCTTTAACGCCAAATTAAGCCACTTACACACTTTGCCATACGGCACTACCGCGCGCTCTTGGCTTCCTCCTCTCGTTCTTTTTTTTTCCCTCGGTTTCATTACGCGAATGATACAGAGAGCTAATAAGCCCCTGGCCGCCGTCTGCAGCTATGTATATACTTTCTCTGCTGGCCTCCCCCGCGTATACGACCAAGGACCTTCCCTCGACGACCTCTTCTCCTCTTATACCTCCTTGCCGCGTGTCCTTTGAAGGAGCGCGCGGATCCCTTTGATCTGGAAAACTTAAATTGCTTTCCCAAGCTACACGCTATACGGCCTCCGCAGCAGCGTCGCCACTGCTGTACACACGCGCGATGTGACGAGAGAGAGAGAGAGAAAGAGAGGTTTGAGAAAGAAAAGCGCGCACTAATTATAATAATCATGAGCTGCTAATGTCGGTGATTTTCAGCTGTTGCGCGCTGCGTGCTTTCGCTGTGTATAGTTGGGGAATGTTTCTTTTCTTTTCTTTTCTTGTTTTTGTTCAGAATGAAAAAGCAATGCGAAGCGATGTTCTTTTGCGCGGTGCTAGCTGGAGAACCGTCGAAAGAATTTTAAAAAGGATGCCCGGATTTTAGGGAGATTGAGCACGCAGAGAAAGAGTTTCTTGAACCGGAAAGAATAATCTTGAATATGCCGCTGAGAGGAAAATAGTTATGCGAAGCAAAAAATCTTCCTGTTGATTCGAAAGCGATCTTTTCGTTGCGCGTAGAATTTTTTTCACAATTTATAACTAAAGCTTCATTCAAGAAAATTCTACTTAAAAAAATTACTTTTATATTAATAGGAATTTATTTAAGATTATTCTTTTTAGTTCATGAAACCATTTCCTGAGTTATTATGAAAAATTAATCATGCGAAATAAATGAAGCAGCGTCAGATATATTTGCATTAAAAAATGTTTAATTAAAGAATTATTATAATTTTGGTAATTAATTTAATGCTAATTTAACATAAATATTTTGATATGTATAAGAAGATATTTAAATTGAAAAGTATTTGTTGACCAAAATATCTGTTGTTTAGTATAACTTTGTCCGATATTATCTTGCGTGGTATGCAATTATTAGTATCTGGCGAAAACTGATGGATCACGTAGGATTCGATAAAGTCTGCAAGATATTCTTGTGCGTATCAGTTTTATTATTCCATAGAAACACGTCGAGGCATGTTTCTCTAATCGCAGATATCATTTAGTACTCACTTGAGATTAAAAGACAAATACTATAACGTAAATATTTAATATACGCTTTAAAAATACAATGCTGTAACCAAAATAATTCTTAATTGAAAATCGAAACTAAATAACCTCCTGTCAACAATAACACGTTATTCCGCGAATGACATAGACGTTACGAAAAAAAAAACATTTGCTTTTGTGAAAGAAAAAAAATAGTACGCGTTTAAAATATAAAGTCATTACCTGTTCCCCCTGCGTAAGAGGTAAAACGAATTCAAACAGTTGATGCCCACACATGCAGCGGTGCGGCGTAGCGCTTTGACGTGGAACAAATAACATTGTACGGAGCCCGCGTATGTCTTCGTACTTGTCGAGCCGCTATCGCATCCGTTAATTTTCTACTTTACAACGCAAGATGCCTAATTACCGCGCACGTGTACGAAAATGCGTAAACATGTGCGTTATATTTTCAACAACAACAAAGAAAGAGAAAAAAATGAATGCACGACTCATCATCGGCTCTGCGAAGGCCAGAATTATGCGGGTACCGGCCTGTCACTTATTGAAAAAGCTTCGGTGTCCGAGAAGGCTGTTTATGAGTTGCACCTTACGTATCCAAGGCTACTATTCAATTAAAATAGAAACAACATAGGTTCTTATCGTGAAACTTGCTTTTTATCTTTGTAAAAGTCTTTTATACAAAATTGCTTTTTATATCTGAAAACTTTTTAAATAGAGTATATAGTAAAATTGTAGAATGCCCTAGCTTAATGCTCTTTTGTTTCGTCATGCGGTGAAACTTCCTCTTTTTCCTTCCCATTAATCAGAAACTCATGTGACACGATGGTTTTAAAAACATGGTAATTAGAGTGACCTGAGAGTGCGGTTGACGCTTCAAGAAACGGGAGTCGTAGCAAATTTCACCTGAACTACAATGACTCTAATTACCGCGTGTTTTTTTGTAGCTTGCAACGAACGTAACTCGGAAAACTACGGAGATTCATATTACTTTTCTTCTTCAATGGAAAATAACATAAGAACTTCTTAAAGAAAATGTTTTTAAACTAAGAGTTAAGTACCCATGAAAAAAATATATGTTTTGACAAATATTATTATATACTAATAGAAAATTATTAGATTTTTCACATTGATGCTGAAACTTTAGTTTTCCAACCAACCGTGTAAATTGTAGAGAACTTGGTGTTCCGAAGCAAACGTGAATGCCCTCGCAGAAGTCACAGTAACTTTCCGCGTTAATCAATCGGTTCATGTCTAGTTTAATTGAATTCAAAGACTGGCAGCACTGAACTATTTAACTGTTCAAAATAGGATTTAAACTGGTTGATTATACTTTGCCCATATACAGCAATAATTTAGTTGGGGCTCCTAATGAAGAGAGTTTATCATTTACACAAATAAGTATTCCGATATTAAAAGAAAGTTTGTATATAAATGAATGCCTAATGTACACGTCCATATGAAATTGTGTATCATATTCCAAAAATTTATGTTGGTAGAAATGGAACTTAGTAGTTCCTGAGCATTTTTTTAAAACACCCAGTTTCTTTAAAAACGCTAAACTTCATAAATTTATAATCATGAGAATATCTACATAATATTTAAAATAACATTTTTTAAATAACCTTAGAGCATATAATAGATTAGGATTGAAATTGTCAATCACCCACGGCCTTAATTGATTGATCTCCGGAAATCAGTGATTTTTTTTAAACATTGATATGGATTTTATTTATTTACCAGGGAATTTTTCATTTAGTCAAGGTTACTGAGAAAAGAGTTTCCTTATACCTAATACGGTCCCTCAACATTTAAGCCAGCTATTGTGTAATACGCTGGATTAAAGATTCCTTTATAATAGAGTACATAGAAATTCCTCATCTAATAACACTTGTTGACAATTGAATGCAGATTACTTCATATCCATCAATTTACTTATAATAAAGATATTCTTCTCTCAGTTTATTAGTCTATTTCAATTTTCACTAAGATAACAAATACTAATTAGAAACAAACTTTAGCGAAACGCACCCCACTAGCCCTACATAACTAGTCTACTCGTGAATATCGAGTACCCGCGCGCAGTTCCAAAATTAGGGCCCCTCGCGTCCTATCCAGGTGGTCGGATTATAAGCGAAGAAGCATCGGAGAACCACAGACACTGTGAATATCGTGAATAGACGACGAGTACGCTGACAACGGAATAGGTACGAACAAACTGGAAAAGGACAGACCGGATAAAGAGATGTTCCGCTGCTGCCGCAGTAGCGCCTCTCGCGGAGTTTAAACGAGCTGCTCTAAGCTGTTGCTTCCCTCTTTTTTCTTCTCTCTTTGCAGATCCTTGCCCGCTCTATCGTGGAGAGAGAAAGAGAAAGAAAGAATGCACAGCGCAGAGGGAAAGGATAAAAGTCGATCGAGCGAGTGGAGGGAAGAGAAAGAGAGAGAGAGAGAGAGAGAGAGAGACGAGAACGCGCTCGAAATAGTTGCGCGATGTATAATGGGTGACGTTGATGGCAGGAAAGAGGGAGAGCGAGAGAGAAAGAGAGAGATAGAGATAGAGAATGAAGCACGCAGAGGGAGGTATATTTTTAAACATGTCAAATGAAGTTTTATGGGGTAGTAAGGGAATATAAAGTGAAACTTCAGCCTTGTGAGAAAGTGATCGTTTTGAGATTACGAAACAATTTTTGATAGAAGTCCGATTTTGTTGGTGAAATCTTCAAAATGGTTTCTTTGGATTAAACTTAGTTCAAAGTTTTATTGAACTAGAAAGGATAAAATGTGAAACTATGTAGTTCTTTAGTCTCGTAAAAAAGTTATCATTTTTAGGTTAATGATTTTTTACGTAGCCATATTGTAGGTATAAACATGGTGGAAAGAAGACAAGGTGTGCGATCTATACGAGCCTTCTACGGACCCTGCACCATATATAGCTCCGGTATTATTAATGAACCATAACTGGTGGAGGTTGGGAAGACTCCTAGGGAACACACCTTGTCTTCTTTCCGCCACGGGTATAAAGTTCAAAATATTTTCTTTACTTTATTAAGGGGGCAGGCCTGGGTTAAACCCAAAAAAGATTTTCTTTATGAATCCAGAAAACTTTTTATGTTTCAGAGCCATCATTCGGAAAATTTTTATGTTATCAATACTTAATAATATCGTAAATTTTACCATTGTAGGTAAAACCTAAAAATCTTGAACCTACACGTCATAATAAATCACTATTTTCAATACCATATATATTAAAGAAACTTTTTCCACGGTTATTCGACTGCTTTTGACATATATTACAAAATGAGCGAAGCACTTTTTTGTTAAATTTTGTTTATTATTCTTTTATGTAGACCAAATCAATGTTTTAAAACATGTAAAAAAAATATCTTCAGAAAATCGATTGGATGTCCGAAAAAAAATAATAAACAAAATTTTAACGAAAAAGTGCTCTGCGCTTTTGGTAATACATGTTAAAAGTAGTCGAATATCGACGAAAAAAAATATTTCGTTTATCAAATATTCCTTTAATAAATATGGTATTGAAAATAATGATTTATTGTGACTTGTTGGATCAAGATTTTGAGGTTTTACACGGTGAAATTTAAGATATTATTGTACTTTGATAGGATACAAATTTTCAGAATGATTGCTTTTAAACAGAAAAAGTTTTCTGGACTCGTAAAAAGAAGCCTTTTTTGGATTTAACCCAGGTCTGCTCCCTTAAAATGGGCAGATTTTAATTGTTTAGGTTCCCATCTTAAAAAGAGCTCTCGCCATATGATCAGTACAAAACAAGTCGTTTGATTTGTGGATAGGATTTAAGCGCAAAATTCAAATTTAGTATGAAAAGGGCAAAACTGAAAAAAACAGGCTCCGCGAAGTACGCTATAAAATTGTAGTAAGGTCAGATAACGCAATAAAAACTTCCTTTAATGCAATCGTATAAATTCCTCGTCCGTAATTAACGAATAATACATGTTAAGTATAGCAAATTAACCTAGAAATAAACTATGTTCCTGTAACTGTAAATAAACGAAATGACAAGTTTGAAATAATTAGACGGAATTTTGTGCAGCAGCGTTGTTCGGCGCTCATTGAAAACACTCACGCTAGAAAAGCCGATAAAAACAAGCCGAGAACGGGAGGCGAAGAAAAAAGGCACATTCTGCAGCGATTAGGTTAGGTTCGCGTGCAGCGTGCGCGTCTCAAAGGAGGCGAAGTATAGAAGCGAAGACGCGGAGAAAGAAGAAAAAGGAGAGAGAGACAGCCGGCATCAAAAATACGGAGAGAGGCAAACTCTCTGCAAGCATGCAAACTGCTCGCTTCGTACTGCCGGCATAGTTCCACGAACTATATTTCATCTTGAGCGAACCCTCTCCGGGTAATGCAAAAGGCATTCCGTGATGCGTGTGCAGTGTGTACGCGTGTGTGCCGTTGCTGCTAGCTACTCTCCTACCCTCTCTCTACTCTCTGCAACTACATCGCCGCTGTAGTTTTTCGTTTCTGAGCCTAGCGGCCTTCCAAAAATAAAATGGGCCAAACGACGCGCGCCGCGAGCCGTGAGTGTATCTTTTTTATACCGGGCCAGCTGCACGGCGACGAAGTTACGGCTCTCAGACTCGCGCTGCCAAATAAAGTAGGGAGAGGAGGCTCGCGGGTTTTAAGTGTTCTTCTTTTTTTTTTCTTCTTTTTTTACAAAAATTTCTATTTGAAGTTTTTATGCCGATCGTTATTTGAAGTAAAATATAGCTCGAGTAGTTATTGGTGCGCGCGGGCGCGATGTCTGCAGCCTCGAGTCCGGCTTTGAAGCTTAGAGTGGCTGCGGGCATTCGTTTCGGCGACGCGTTGTTCACTATAGAGATCGGAATGCCGATTATACGCGGGGAATTTTTTTACTTTTATTTTTTTTTTGTATGTTTTTCATTGATGTTTGTTAACGAGGATTCAAATATTCAAACGCCATCGTTAATTTCTTATTACCATGAGAATGGCTTTGATATGTTTTTGTAGGAAAGTTTTAATTAGGTTTTGACGGTAATCAAAATGAAATAAGGAGAGTCAATTATTTAGCACCATGTCGTAAAAATACTTTACCGGCTGTGACCAATCTTCAACTAATCAGTAGTTTATTTTTCACCAAAAGATGTCATGTTTTAATTGAAATTGATAACTTCAGAGTAAATAAGAATAAGTCAAGAGAAGACTTACAGATGTCTAGAATCTCTCTAGCTGTCCTTTGAAGCACAGCGGTAAACACAGATTACTAACTTTTACTCTACAATTTTTTCTTTTAGATAAATATTTTTCTAGTTAGATAAAAATCTATTAAAATATCAAAATTTAGAAAATTTTTAAAAATTGCAGTCCACCATCTAGTATTTTAAAATGTTCTTACAATTCGAAATCAAGATCCCGAAAATCCTTCATAAGTAAATCAAAAATTTATGCTTAAAAAGCATTAAGAGGATGCATCAGACTTCCTTTACCCGCTGATAAACATATTCGAAAATTTCGCTTTACACAAAAAAATATGCATCAGAATTAAAATTCCTTTTCGGGGTTGCTTTATTTACGCCCGAATTGTCATCAGAATTAAAAACTAGCTTAATCACGTAATTGCTAATTTTCGATTCTGATAATAATTCGAGTATTCCGCTATGTATTTTACGTAAATAAAGCTACCCTGAATAGTATATTATGACACTGTTGTGGGAGATGGTTTTCTACCTTGCTCGAGGGTTTTCGCACGAGCGAAGCGAGTGAGAAAATCGAGCAAGGTAGAAAAACACCTCCCACAACAGTCTCATACGATATTTTATAGCACAACAACCTCAAAATCGACAATAAAGTTGGCATTTTGAGGTTAGTGTGCTATAAAAGAAATTTGCTTCTGATTCGTATTTCTTGAGAAAATAGAAATTTTCTAATATAATTTATCGACAGGTAAAATATATCTGACACATTTCCTAGCCTAGAGAGAATGCATCAATTATGGAAATAACCAGCAATACTTGCGTCATATATATTTTACCCACAAACCAGTTCATAAAATCCGTCGCTCACACTTCCCTCAACATCCACAAGCCGCAAAATACGACACATACAATCCACCCCAGTTGTATACGTCAACTATGTTTGTTATTCCTCAAACTGCGCGCGCACGCCAGCATCTGCTTCTCTCCGTTCATACTTCATTACCAGCATCGAGCACCTCGATAACACAACAAACACACCCAGACCACAACACACTGCAGCTCTATATCTCTCATTTTTCTCCAGCGCTCCCCGCGAGACGTTCATCATTACGCACAAGTTATAATTTCTTCCTCTTCTTTTTCTCCCTGCTATATATGCGCCGCGGTACATCAGCGAACTCGGCCGAGTGAGAGTTCGAACGACGCCGCCGGCGAGAATTCTATCTGGTCCGAATGACGTCAGGTCCTCTCGTCGTCTCCTCTTCTCTCTCTCGCTCAAGATGAAGAAGTAGGAGGAGGAGGCGAGAGAGAGAGAGAGAGAGCGTGCGATGACGGCGGGAATAAACAACGCGCGCGCGAGCGTGAGCGGGACCCTTTTGCCAATTTCGCGCGTTAGGAGAAAGAGGGGGGAGGGAGAGGAGGGGAGAGAGGTTACGGGGAAGAGCAAAACAGCGGCCCCCATGTTTTTCCCTTCTTCGAAGTGTTATTCATCGTTCTTTTTCAGGAGCCCGAGAGCGCGCGATGCTTTTAGGCTGGTATCTTCTTCTTCTTCTTCTTCGGTGTGTGCGTGTCTTATTCGTTCGTACGTTGAGTCGCAAAAACAAGTCTTTTGAGGTTAGGTGCGTGGCGCGCGCGTTTATGTGGTTATTCAACGCGAGATGCGAAATCCTTCTTTTTGATTTGCTACACTGATATGGTTTAATTAATGGATATTGTGTTAAATTTGTGGGAATCATTCTTTTTTATAGTACTTCTGAGCTTACGTCAGACAATATTTATTTTTGTGAAAGTAAATTATAGATGAGAATAAGACAGCATGGACACATCAATTTTCAAAATATAGAATTTCTTTCATTAATTTAAAAATTAATAAATGTGAAACTTTGTTCGTACAGTTTTCTTATTACATCATAATACTACTACTTACATTCAATTTATTGTTTTTAATGCTTCAGAATCACATTTTTTTCTTAAATCTTGATTTGTAGCTCTATTAAATAATTAAAGCACAAATTAGAACTGGATAGTAGCTGTTTATCTATTATTTATTTATTTCCATGTACAGTATCGACGAGTATTACTAACATATAGATAATATGTTATCATGAAATAATACTTGTATATTACTTGATAGACTTGTACGTAGTTTTTTATCAAGCTGTACTCACACAAATGTACTCATTTATTTTTAATATTTGAATAAATTATTATCAGAAATGTTTTCAGTTAAAATTTAAATTGTTATACTTATTCCTGATACATTAAATAAATATGAAAGTCAGATAATGCATTATTTCTGAAAATTACCAAAACCATTTCGCCTGACTGCTCATACCACCCGCTCTCAAGTTTTTACTTATTACATTTTTATACTATTGTCATTTTACTTAAATTCCAGTCCACACAAACAATAAAATTCAACAACAATATACACCATACACTCTCCCCTCTCACCTATCAAGCAAACTGACAGCCAGCCACTACAGCAGAATAAAAATGCGCGCGACCCATAAACAACCCTGTCCGTCAATCCCAAATAAAGCAAAAAATCTACAAAATAAAAAAGACTTGCGCGCCAGAAACAGCAATTTTCGAGGAAGTTTTCCCCGTAGCGATGCTCGCCTCTCGTAAACCGCGCGTCGGTATCGCTGCTGCTACTGCTTGCATTGCCGCCGTGACGTTTGCGATGTCGCACCTACGCATTATAGAGAAAAACCCACGCGGAAAAAGCTTATCGCGGAAAGAGCGTCAGACGACGCAGACGACGAGTCTCCTCTTGTCGCGCTGTTTCTCTCGATTGCGAGTGTATCAACGCGCCTCGATTTGGCCGCCGACGCGGGAAAACATATGGAGGAGGAGGAGAGTCGTCCAATTTATTCGTCAGGAAGATTTATTTGGAAGAAAATTAACGTCTGATGCGAGAGAACTTTCAATTGTTGTTTTTTGTTTTGTTATTTGTTGGTTTATTTTGGATGGGTGTTTAGTCCAAGTTGATTTTGACGTAATTCGTTATACTTTTATGAAGTCTAATTACTTTACTTTTAAACGTTCAAAAATCCGTTAGAGGCGAGCCTCTTTTTTCAATGAAAAACTGAAAATTATGGATATATGGATATAGAAAATTCCTCGTAAAGATATTCTTTATTTTCTTTTCTTAGATATTTAACTTTTTTAATAAATAAAAAACTTAAAATTGCTTTAATACTTAAGGTCGTGTGTCTCATCTACAAACCATATAATTTTATAACCCTGATAATAATTTGACACGTGAGAAAGCACTAAAATCTTATGGTACAAATATAAATCATACTTTCTTAACGTGTTAAAGAAAAATTTTAGATTAGCTTGTTAAAGTTAAATCTTCTAATTATTTAAATCCAAGTAGTAAAAATAAACTTAAGTAAACCTCGTTGATGATTGTTAGTGAAAGCGCGTCAGTGAAAAGAAATATAAAATGAAATAGACTCAACTTACATCTCATCTGGGAGCCTCAATTCCGCTACTCTGGATGTTTGTTTTCCTACGCATTCGCAGTCAGAGTGTGAACCGGATACTTTATGTCACCCACGCGACACTGTAGATTTTAATAGAACTTTCTGAGCTAATGAAATCATGTTTTGACGGAAGCGTCATTTGGCTTGAAAAGCTTCAGCGGTTTAATTTTTAACTATATCTATTTAGAGATTGTGAATAAACTTGTAGAATTTCGAGGTTTAGAGATTTAAATTTAATATTTTTAATTAACACTTTGCTGTATATATGACTAAAATAGTATAGTTGACTATTATCACCTTTAAATTTAATAAAACTTTTTTAAAAAATGTACGAAGAAAAAGATACGAAAAATGTTACTCGGAATATGTTATGAAATTCCGTAAAATCCTGTTTGCGACAATGGTATTTCATAAAGAATTCATACTAAGTTTCATATTTTTGTGTTGAAATAATATAGCTATCAGTACAGTCAGAGACGGTACGGGTAATTAAGTAATCAACTACGAGTCATTCTGGATCAACTTTTATTTTCATGAAAACAAAATTTACTTAAGTTTTAAAGATGATTTCTAATACGCAGTTTAAGACAAATCAATAATTATTTCTTGAATATTCAAATAAAATGTTATAATAATAAGTTTGAAGTAAAAACTTTCAGAAATTACGTCACAATCAAGAACCGGGGTCTATTACGATATCTTAATTAAAATATCAAAATCACAATCACTTTTCACATATTAATGCATAGCAGCTATAAAGCGCAATAATCAAACACTTGCATGTTTACCCAAAATTTCGATATCCTTAAATCGCGCAGACTAAACATCAACAAATTTGTCATCCACGCACGTATTAACAGCGCATATACGGCGCCCAACGCACCGGCAAGCTCAGATATATACTTCAGAATAAACAATTCCGAAGCCCCAGGCAATAGCCACTTCATGATAATTAAGAGCTTTCGCCGCGGCGGAATTGTTCGAACATAACCTAAAAACACAGCAGCAGCAGCAGCTACGATGTTTGTTGCGTTAATGGCGACAAATTTGCTTCCCACAAGGGCGCACACTCGTACTAAACGCTGCAATTAAGAACTTGAATTTTCACTTAGGTTAATCGCGCGACAGCTCCGACAATCTCGTCGCGCCAAGATTGAAAACTGGTTCGTTTTCGAAACGCGCGGATTAGGATTTAAATTTAGCGCTTCGTCGTCGCGCTGCGGGAGAGTTTGTTATTTGCGCTCACTCGCCAATGCTGCGCGGAGTTGTTCGATCGGTGTGACATTATAATCGATAAATCGAGAGGTAATTATTTTAGAGGCGTTTATGACGTGCGGTGCCGTTTAATAAGGTAGATTTTACGTCCCCGGTAATGAGTCTGATTGCAATACTAATGCTATAAAATTAGCTTTTAAAATTTTTGAAAGAAAAAGCTTATCGATAACTGAGTGAAATTTAATGTAACTGATTGATTTTAGTTCGACATTTAATACATTTATTTAAACCGTATAATTTATGTATTATTTATTTAACACTTATTAACACTATTAAATTAATCAGTAGCAATTGTGTCTAATAAATTCGAATGTAATAAGCGCTTTTATACTTTCCTAATACTGTTTTTCAATTAGTTGACAAACCTATGTAAGATGTAATACTTTTAGACATCGACAAATCACTCATCAAAAGTTATCAGATAGTAAATTAATATCAACCTGACTAATTACTCATCGTACCGACCGAAAACATCATCTGCTTTCTGCTTAAATCAATCATGCAACTTTAATCATACCAAAAAGAACTATCTTTGAACGTCGCACCTGTATGCTCAAAGCAAAGTCATACATCATGCATCACATCGCATCACAGCTCATGCATCACCACCCGATTCGAAAACAAACTAATTGCCGCTCGCATACCAAAAACTCCTACCCACCCTTACATTATACACCATCGCGTTCCAGGCGCACACGAACCTTCAAACTAATTGAAGAAGAAAAAAAAAGCCTCCCCGATCCATCTGCGGGACAAAAATTTCGGAGGGTGTCCCTTGTCCCTCGCGCAGACTACACCACGTCGAAAAGTCGCTCGCTCATCCGCAGATTAATTCTATTAACGCGTCGTTTATAGAGCCCCGCGAGCTAATGTTACGTTACACACCCTCTTCGTTCGTGAAGTGTGTGCGCGCGCGGCCGATGATGTATGAGGGGCTCGATCGCGCGCAACATCGTCGCTGGCCTCCTCTTGGGCGAAAATAATTAGCCGCTGAGGTTAATTCGTTGTAATACGAGGCGTCGCGTATATATACAGCAGCGGCGTCGTGAAAAATGATGAAAAGAAAAGAAAGGAGGAGTGCGAGAGCGGGAATTATTAAGAGCGGGGCATTTTTCATCCGGGAATTAATAACCCATTCTGCGCGCTGAGGTTCGCGCGCGGGCAATTAATAATCGTCCGAGTGGGAGCTGTAGTTTTTTCGGTGCGTGTGGCTTTTGGCCGGAGTTTGGCGCGGCTGTCGGCTCTTTATACCTTTTATTCGTGATTTCTTGAGATTCGGCTGTTATGAACTGATTGAGATTTAAGCTTTTTTGTTCAGGATTTCTGGTGTAAGTGCATCGAAACTCGTTCGAAATTGAATCATTATAATTAATTACATTGCTTATCTTCACGCGGAGAAATAAATCATAGCGGACTGTAAATTATTAAACGATTTTAGTAAATTTTACAAGAAATGCAAAACTGAATCCATACTTCTGAATCTATTTTTCAATTTACTAAATTTGACAGCACTGGAACCTAAATTGCGGAAGTTAAATTCTTGTATATTCTCATATGCATATAAATATTATAAATTTTCTTTAAATTCCAGAATATTATAAGCAGAAAAAATGTATCGTGCATTAGCCTACTGATTAACAAGTAATAATAAAAAATGAATTCTATCACCCACTCACCAAAAGCAAAATTAAATTTATACCTAATCCTGAAAAAGTACTTGAAACTCGCAGCGGACCCTTAAACTCCTACAACTTATATTTTCCTCGTACCTCCTTTTCTCTCTCTTACGCTTCTTATACGCGCTCGATTCTCCTCTCGGACGATGTGCGAGCGCGCGCCCGGGCACATACGTGAGCGCGCAGAAATTTTGTTTCGCAGATGTTATTCTGATCGATGTAATTTTCATCGGAAATTCAGCACCGCGCGGAATGTGTGGCACCCCGTTAGAATATTGAATTCCCTTCCCGCATTCGCGACCGTTCTCTCTTCCTCCCAGAGAGTGACTCTGCCTGCGCATATATTATAGATGTAGGTATTGTAGGTATATATAGGTATATGCATGCCCAAATCCCGGCATTTACTTTTATATTTACTGTTTGTTTTCCTTCTGAGCTGGCTACATAATTTTTGTACGAAACAGCTTTGAAGAGTATATAAGCGAGGGTTTGTGGAGGACTTGGGTTCTGAGCGTATGGCAATTTATTGATGTAAATGTCATTCGCCTTGGGGGAAAAATCGTTGATACAGGGAAAACGTTGGTGTACGTATAGTATTGCCATGTATCGTATTTTTATATGTTGTTGTGAAGTATTTTTTAAGGCAGAAAATATTTAAATGTTACAAAATATATAAATTATTCTGAAAATTAGTACACTGAAAAACATTACATATGGCACAAGTTTCATAAAGGGTATATTTAATTATTGTATAAAATTTAATATTCGTTTATAGCATTATTAGCAATGTTTACTATAAATTTAATAATTTTTATAGAAACTTAAGTATGTCCCAATGCACAAACAGAAACAATAATTTCTGTCAGTGTAGTCATAACGTCTAATTCCTGTTTGACAAAATTTAAAATGATTTATAGTTGAGTGGTAATGACTGCGACAAACAGGAAACACATTTTACGATGTAATAATTACTCCATGTGTGCACGAGAAAAGACAAACAAAAATATGTGTTTATGTAAATCCGCGCTGTCGCTAGGCATTTACTTTTACATTACTTGAAAAAAAAAAGAAAAACGTATTTCGCACTACGGGCGATATTTCTTCGGGGAAGCGACCATTTGTAACGGGCGACTAATGAATGTTCAATATTGAACCTGCAGGTTCTTTCCGCTTGCGGTCAGAATCAATCAATCGATCAGTATCGGTGATTATTATTGATTGGCATTACTTCGCATATTCATTCGCCGTGTTCGGTGATTGATGTAAATAAGACGAATGTATTAAATTACGCCTTCCTTTGGCTCTTTTATTTCCTTTTTCTCCCGATGGCGTATCGTCTTATGTACGTGTAGCTTTTGTTGTCTTCCCTTGACATTGTAGTCTTTTATATTATGCACATTTCCAATGTGTCATTCAGAACATCTTTTGAACACAATTCTTAAATATATACGTACCTTTTTTTTAATTGTATATAGGGGTATTACTCTTCACCATTTTACTAAAAATTACTGACAAATTAAAAAAAAACATTGTAAATTGCATCCTCCGTGTTGCGAAAATTCCGCTGACACAACCATAATTCAATCATCTGCGCGTTCAAATGAAACGCACCGACAAAAGTGCAACAAAAGCGTGCAACCACCAAGTGAAATTACATCTGCAGGGAGAAACGGTCTCAATTGCGTGTCGCGTGTTACGTAGCGCAATCGCATAATGAAAACAGGCGTTTATAATCCTAAATTTCTGTGTCGAATATACATAAGGTTTCTAAGGACTTTTCACTCTCGCGGCGTTAGCAGCGTTTCTGTGACACCGACGAAATTTCACAAGGTGTTGCAAAAGTCGTTCGCGCGTGTCACAAGCGAGCAGGAATTTCGCGCCGAAAAGTCGAGTTAGAGAGCGCGATAGAACGAAAAAGAGAAATTAGTACAAAAAGAAGTATTTCATGTTATATGTGTCAAGTATTTACATATTTAATGTCGAGTGTCGAGTTTGAAACATTCATGTACACATTGAAGCTTAGTAAATTTAATTATACAATTAGTTTAATTACTTAATCAATTTAAAATATTTTCGGAGTATTATTCTTCTTGTATATTATTTCAAGTGTAGTTGAAGGCGACTTTGCTTGTAATTTGTAGCATGTAACATTTTTGTAGGATAGATATTGAATTTATTTTTAAAGCAGTCAGTGACTAATGCTTTCAAAATGGTCTACTTTTCTGCTCGAAATGTAACGTTTATTTCTCGTACTCTCAAAGTATAAAAAATGGAGTAGAAATAACACAGATCACCTTAAAGTTTCATAAAAGAAATTACAATTTTTTGGTGTAATTAGTTGAAAAGAATGACATTTGTAATTATTAAGAATTAATTTATATATTTTTATAAAAAAATATTTTATTGGGATATTATTGAGTATCATTATATTATATATTTACATTATTATATTTTATTGGTATTTCTACATCATGATTCATTTTTTCACGGTACGCTATATATTTTCTGCTTTATTATTATATACATTTATTGCTTTATAGAGTTTCAGATGTTACGTTTGTTACGAATCTCACGCCGATACAGGCTGTATATTGGTCAAGTTCTGTCGAATATTTTTACCCTATTTCACTAGGGTTTCTACCACTCTTTCATCATTAAATTCCATATGAACATCCACAAGAATCTTTCCATACCATTCACATCTTTCAACATAATCGACCAATTCTGCGCCATCAACCCCAAAAATCCACTCTATGTTTGCGTCGTTCGCCCGAAGAACTTCCCAATTTGCTTCGGTCTCCCTTTCAAATTCGCTTATCATAACAGAGACATTAACACCAAAAGTAAATCTGCAAAGCTCTCCAACTTCCCAGACGTTAACAATTTCAAAATCCATATACCTTTTAACAACTTTACGAACCATCGATTAACTCTTTCGCGAAGCAACCTCATTGGCCTATCTTCCTCCAAGGATTTAATTTTATGTCTCTGCTATCTCACACTCGTAAAAAGAAATTCGCAGTCCAAGCCCAAGCAACTCCAAATTACGCAAAGAAGGGCAGAAAGGAAGGAAGAAAGAAAGAAAGAAAGAAAAAAGCCAAGCTCGACAATAATTAAAAGGACAACATTGACGCACGCGCATATATATACACCCGTGCAGAAGTGCTAAGCTGGCAGCAGCCTACCGAGGGTAAGACGAGCTTTGACGTCAGTCGGATTTCGAGTCTCCGCGCGTCCGCGCCGTGATATGGTGCGCGTGCATCATGCGAGTATAAGTCTCATGATATACACTTTGTCGGCCGTTTATGGTCATGGGATATGCGCCGCGCCGAGGTTGGGCAAAATATTACGCTCGTTTCCTCGGAGCTGTTGGCGTTAATTGGCTTTTCGCTGCGTGGACTCGTAATTTTTTTTCGCTTGCACGCGCGGGGACGGCGTACAATGTTGCGCCGGTTGACGCCGCCCTTCGAGAAGCCTGAGATATGCTTATTAAAGAATTTTTCGGGGAAGGCTTTGAATCGAGGATTTTCGGAAAGTTGATGATTATCCTGCGGATGGTGAGAGGAAGAGGGGATGCTGTAATGACGGTTTTAACGAATATAGGACAGGGGGTTTTGTAATAGAAATTTGTGAAATACTGCAGATTTCCGTATCTCAATAATGTTGGATCTAATTTGGCGGACAAAATTACGATTTTCATGTTCTTCTGTAAATGTTTTGAAATTTTAAATCCTAATGGCAAGTTTGAAAATCCGGGACTCTGAAAATAGTTGCTGTATTTTTACGCTTTCCACATTTACCAAGTTAAACCCATTGTTTCTCAATCGACATGTAGGTACCGATTGGATTTTTAACCTAATGACGTTAAAATTATTTTAAAAAAGTGACTCCAAAATTCAATTTTTTCAATTCTGTTCTTTCAGAGTCAGAGATGAAACATTCATTTTTTCTCACCGGAGTTCAGATGATGACATACTCCCTAAGAAACAAAATATAGCCGAAAATGTCAATGCTAATGAAACTTGTATTCCCAGTTCAACGTCACCTCTTCAATTCCTCATGCCTTTTTGTACGCCCCATTCTTCATGAATAAACACTAACCAGCGTCACATAAAACGCATCCACACCACGATATACACATCGCATCCGCGCAAACCGATGACCCGTCTCATCCTCCTCGCGGTAACCAAAAGAGTCGTCGTCGTCGTCGTCGTCGCTGTCGTTGACGGTGGTCTATTATACCCGCCACCGCAAAAATGGACTATAATACGCGGACCGCGAACGCTAGCTCGAAAAGTCGTAAATTAAACGCAATTTGACGCGAGCTATCTCACCGCTCGCGCCGCCGCCGCGATGAGCTCGTAAATGAATGGACGCGTATGTGTACATCATGCACGTATACGCGCGCATAAACTCGACGACGACGAGTCGAATTGCGACTGTATACGCACTCCCCGCGACAGATAATTCGCGCTATTTCTGTCGCTCTACGCGGATAGTACGCGCGGATAGCGTTTACGCGCGTATCGGCTTTCGATGCCAGTGTTTGAAGATCGGCGCAACGGTATTGTATTGATGCGAAATCGACTCCTCTACGTGTGGGGCCGATCGATTGATCGATCGATCTGTTTTTTTTCTTCTTTTTTTTTTCATTCGAGTGCGGGGATAGCTACGATGTCGTTGTTGACACTCGTGTGTGTTCAGTTCGGTGTGTATTTGATAGAGGCTTTTTTCGCGGAGGGGAATAGTGCGGTTTTTTAGTCTATACTTGAAGTGGAGTGCCAAGTGCGATGAGTAAATTTTGACGGCGTGTTTGCGTTGCAA
Source organism: Gastracanthus pulcherrimus (assembly GCA_949152435.1). NCBI lineage: Eukaryota > Metazoa > Arthropoda > Insecta > Hymenoptera > Pteromalidae > Gastracanthus > Gastracanthus pulcherrimus. The sequence continues at coordinate 160,589,760 of OX424573.1, read as the reverse complement.
TGTATTTGCGACGTACGATAAGTGATTGATTTTTTGGATAGCTTGAATGCATGCTAACAGTAAGCGCTTCGAAGTTTACTGAATTTTATTTTATCAGAGTAAATTGTATATTTTGGACTTAACTTTAAGTACGCAAAGTTAACTGAATTAAATATTTAAATGAAAATGATATTCTGCAAGTTTTTTAGATACTCTTAAGATTATATATATTATGATATATTATGATATTTAGAAATTTAAATGTACAGATGAATGTATTAAGTAGCGTTTATTGAAAATGTTTTATTTTTAACAATTTGACATATTTTATTTGCTCAAATATATATATAATATATGCATTGTAAGATTGCTTTGGGTTTATCACGTGCTGAAACATATTTGTGTCTTATACAATCATCTGTAAGGCTTTGTTAATATCTTAGATTCACGCAAATCTTACTTTTTCCATCTAAAAGCGGGTTCCATTGGTTTTGAAGATACTATTTTCAAATTTAAAATAATTTCCAAAGTTTACATATTTCTATGGGTTTAAGGTGATGCTAAATCCTCATGTTATCAGCAAATAATACAAATATGAATTAAGAATAAAACAAAATTGAAAATTAAATGAAAAAAGTGAGTCCTCGTAATTGTCCATGGCGGGTGAGTTTTAGCATCACCTTATTAAGAGGTTGAAGAAATTATACCGATAAATCTGTCTAATAAAGAAGAAAGTAATAATGGCAGTGACATAGACTAATATGTCTTTGAATTAAAGTTTCAATTCCTGACCTTACCAAACTATTTGTAATGGTCCTGTTTGAAATTCTATCCAGTTTTATCCAGATACAAGCACAATAAATTCTCCTAAAAAACTTAAGCATCCGCCTAAATCTAAATACGTTCCCACTCTAAGTTTACCTCGAAATTCATCATCCAGGCCAAAAGTTCCCCATTTACATATTACATTTTGCGCGCGTGCACACACAAGTAAGCTAAAACTCCCAATCAGCAAAAGTCTCGTGCGCGCGCGGGGCCAGGCCTCTAAACCGCAACAAGTCTTTCGCACACGCGCACTCTGCGCACACCTTTATATACAAACACCGCTACCTCGCGTACACCAACACCGACATGCGTCAGCGCTGGAAATTCAAATTTCGCGAGAGAGCTCCTCGGAATTCCTCGAAAAGCGCCGGCGTGCGATTTAATCGAGCGCTATTCGATTTCTTCCTCCGCGGGCCTCTTCGTTTTGCGCGCAAAAACCGTTTTCTCCCGTGGCGTATGCTCCTGTGCTCGCGACGAGCGCCGACGTTGCATAAAAACGGTATAATGTGCGAGTGCGCGAGCGCGCGTGACGCAGTTGGACGAGCGCGATTTCGTGTATATAATGCGGTCGTCGAATTACGAAACAGAGACGATGCGCGCGTGTCGCCTGCCGCTTCCCGCTTTTTTAAAATAATTTCTCTTTTCTTTTGCGTTGGAGTTGGGAGTTTTGCGTTTGTGGGTTTTCGTGATGTGCGAAGCTTGCGGCGACTCGTCGTTTTCTATCCCAGCTTTTGAGGATGGCTCTTCAGTTTTTAATTTTCTGTTTTGGATACGAGATAGGAACGTTATATTATACATAAATGTAATATTTATTTGAGACTATATTCATTTTACTTTTATTTTATTACTATATAATAAAATATTAATGTCCATAACGTTAATCGACACTTTATTGTTAATTCTGTAATTTAATCCTTTAAAATGTCATGGCTAAATACGTAATAAAATTAACGATAACTGTCGTTGTCAAGAGCAGTATCCATCACTTGTTTATTCTACGCAAGAATTAATAATCGTAAAAATAAAGTGTAAAGAAAAGTGCGTGCTTGGAAAGGTTAAGGATCTATCGATTATATCGTATTGCAAAAGTGTCCGAGAGAAACTCGCGTATATTTTTAGAACATAATGTCTATTTATATCAAAGAAATGGAACGTTTGAGTGTAGAGCAAAGAGAATATTAATTTTTGCGCGTATTTATATCAGAATATCAAATATAACCGTTAATTATATTCTTAACGTTTCCCGTCAAATAGGATAGTTATTAACTTTACTTCGAAATTGTAATTCGTAGTTTGAGGCATGTGTCAAACATCTTTTATTCATAAACTCATCACCCGCAAATCAATAATACGGTAGAAAGTGCGTATACGCATATTATTCAAGACTATATCCCGTTTGCAAGCAATCAATTTAGTATACCGACAGTTATTATGAAAGTTTCTTATGAACTAGAGATATATTTGCTATTAGTAATGCTAAAATTATTTTATTCCACTTAAAAATACCCGAGGAACAGAAAAATAAACCGAAATAGAGGTGTTCCATCTAATGTAAATAACTGCACAGATTTAATTGTCCTTAACGCGAGGTGAATCTGGTGGCAGAACTGCATTCTTCGTCGCGCAACGTTTACTCTGAGAAGATTGAGTTCATACAGTTCACTCCAAAAGTTTTCATTCAGCGCTGCAATTTAGATTTTATATTTAAGAGAGCGAGATTCTAATTATGATTGTAAATAAATTATTCGCATCTTTTAAACAACTTTATACGAAAATTATTTTTTTTAAATTTGATTAATTTATGAGCGGAAAATTCCTTGTCATAGTAATTCCGTAAAGAAAGAAAACTCTGTTGATCGCGAAAAACTATTTAAAATTAATTTGTTTTTTATAATACTAATTTTAATTATCATATGTATTCTATAAAATATATCTAATCATAATTTTTCTTTTTGTTACAGGTGAGTTTCAGAAACAATCAATTTGTCCATTTTTCTCGTAACGTAAGTTTAAGATTAATATTTTACGATATAATACTTACAGCATTATATTCATTTAATGTGGAATCTAACTGTATCCATATTGTAAATTCCTTGGATTCCTCCACAAAGTTAAAATGCGTCCTACAATGATTGCTTGTTGTTTTTGTTTTCCTAACCCTGGAGGAAAATTAATCTAGAACGATGCAGATCTATGTAGTTTGCCATGGGATAAAACTAGATAATTTTCTACCAGGGAACCTATATAATGTATCCTAATCTATTTTAATGCAGACAAACATACTTTAATCTGCTGCACTCTAACAAAACTTCCCTTGAATAATTAGAATTCAAACTTTTTAATAACCGAACTGCCATGTATTTAATCCAGTTTTGAACTCGAGTCTGACCCCGTTCTCTAAACTCAAGATTCATTCCCTTCAATTCAAATTCGAGTCCAAGGAAACAAAAGATCCGCGTGCATTCAACAATTCTCGATAAGCGCAAAATCCGTTCGAACGCAAATTAGTCCCGATCGAAATAACGGAAGAGAGCTGCATGCACTAGACTCGATCTCTGTCCCTCTCTCTTTTCTGGCGCGCTGGAAGAAAATGCCGCTAATGAAAAACGCCTGGGAAAAAGAGAGCCGGCGCGGGGCGCGAGGAAGCGCGAGCCAGCGCGGTCCCGTGAGAAACAATCGCGCGCGAGCAGCGCCGCGGCGGCCTTCGTGAATATACTTTTCCAGTGTCCATTAACAGGCACGAAACGCCGGTGCCGCGCCACGTTACGGAGAGCCGCAGCGGTCCACGACGAGATAGCGCAGAGACAAGAAGAATGCGGTACAGTCGCTCTGTCGTTTTGTATCTGTATGCGTGGTGTGGTGTAGAAGACTTTTTGGTCAGATGCTTTAGTTGCTCAATTATATGCTGGTCCAGCTGTTGTGTTGGTTAGAATAAAAGTAACGGCTTCTGTAGAAGAAACTTAAGTTGGATGTTAGAAGAGACAAGTAATTGGTTTCATTGGTGAATCATGATAGTTGCTCAGAGAAGTGGTTTGTTTAACCATGCAAGAAGTATAATTTTGTTTTATAATAGGATATTGCTGAGAGAAATATTCATAAAACAAAACTATTTCTGTTGGTTCAAAAGTTAATGATTTCTAGGTCGAATAATGTATAAGTTAGAAGAACGGTCATTCTCAGCTATAGAAGAAGTTTAAGCTGAATAGACAACTTAGTTTCACTGTCAAACTATGTATCCATTCACAGAAACAGTATTCCAAGCCGAGAAGAATCATTTTGAGTAAGATGCTAAGAGGGATATAGTTGTTAACAAAAATTATTTTTATTGGTTCAAAAAGAATCTTTTCATTGCAAGTAGACTCTTACTCCCACAATATTTAAAACGGCTTCAATTCAAGAAGATTATATTTGATTTTATTTCATAAATTTTGAATCATTAGGAAGAAATTTGATTCTTAAATGTCTTTCTCAGACATGTTATTTTAGAATATTCTTCTTGATTCAAGAAACCATATCTTCGAGTATCGATTACTGATAACAAGGTAACTGTAGTTAAATTAACAACTTCATAAGAAAATTTGCTTCCCAAGAGAATGAATAATTTCTACGCATGAAAATCGTTAGTCTGCTCCAATCACCACTTTGTTGATATTACTGAGGCCAAGTGCAACATTTCTTTTTGCAAAAGTAGCCGAATTCATCATGCTACCAGACGTGGAAGTGCACAATAAATATAAAAGGATTTTGGAAACTGCTAATGAGGTCATAATATTTAACGTGTAAGTTGCAGTTAGTATGATCTACTGCCAAGAAAATGTCTTCGCTAATCCCGACTTAAGCCAAATAAAACATTCTTCATAATAGCCGTCCTGAAAGTACCAGTTTCTAGTCGTTTAAGCGGAGGTTGCAAACTACAATCTCTGGAAATTTATGTTAACATTTTAACATTATATTTCAGAAAACAAACCAAATATTTATCTTTATTATAAGCGAGAAAGGTCGTTTGTATTGTGCCCATTTATGAGAAAAAGGATTTTCCGTTTGCTGTCGAATCACTTGTAGATTTCCCGCTTTTATAACGTTCCTGACTATTATTATATATTATATGGGTTGTTCAACCACATAGTAGAATTTGCAAAGTGCATTTTCCAAACGTTTATGATGATTACAATATTCACAGCAACCTCAAAATAATTCTATCGATTTTATTATTGTTACTAATGATATATTATAAATTTAATCTATTACTCTATATAAATTACTCAAATTACTGTTAGAATTGGATAATAGGATATTAAATTAAAAAACATTGCTATAGTCAGTAAATCATCCAATAAACTCTTACATTATGTCTTTGTCACTCATTCGAAATCTTGCCTGCGTATTAGTCCGATATCGAATACGAGTTCGTAACTGCTAGGACAAACTAAGCTATTAAGAATTTACCATAAACCCGAATGGGATATTAGTATTCCTGGGTAAAATACATTCAGACCTTCTAGAAGCCTAGTCAAGGCATGACCCTAGTGGATTACAAAGAAAAACTATCAATGTATCTGTATATTTGATGCAAATATAGATTTATTGAAATTCAAGTAAGCGATTCATTCAATGCAAGAAATCCTTTTCCTCAATGAGCATCGTTCTAATTTCATTCACAAAATAGTGTTTAACCCAGACCAGCAAAACAAGTGAGCGTGAGAGTTGTGCGATCAACAAGTCAGTGCATCTTCAATGGCCATACTGATTGGAAAACAATTATAAACGCGCATTCCTCTCATCTCTCTCTCCGTCTCTCTTTCTACCACCCATCTCGAATGATAAGGCGTTCTCACCGAGCGATTTATCTCGTCTTATTCGCCTTGTTAAGTCACCCATGGCGCTATCCCAAAATCGACTGACTCTATTGGTGGTAGCCGTATACCAAATACATGGGACAATGACAATTATTTTTTTTTAACTAAAAATTTAAAAGGTTCAGGATAATTTCCCGAGTTATTATGACAATGTCAGTTAAGAGACTGTTTCAAAAAAATATAATCAATAGCAAACACTAATATTAAACCGATATTTATAACATGTGACCTATCTCGTTCAATGTATTTACCACCAAAAGGGTAGTTCAATTTTTTGCCTCATCATCTCTTTTTACATGGGTCAAATGGCGCTAGTGGTCACTTAACAAGGCGAAAAAATCGATGCTCTCTCTAGCGTCGGTCGCACCACAGTTTCGAAAGATCAGCAGCCACGTTCGCGCTCAAACTCCTCTCTCCGATCGGCGCGATTGGCGCGGAAATCAGTCGATTGCCCGAGACTCGCGACGACGACGCCACAAGTGGCATTGAATTCGCCTCAATCAACTTTCGCCTCTCCTCGTCGTCGACGGCAATTTACGATCGCTTGTGCGTCTTTATGCGCGCGTATAAGCGCGCTGTTAAGATTCGTGGGATTTCGATCGTTCTTGAGTCGGTTAAGAGATATGGTGTGGGGCTTTTTTGTTACAGTCATCATGCAGAATTTCTCGGGAAGTGCAAATTTTAACTTTTGTTTAACCCACTGACTACATTTTGGCAATATATTGTCCAACCCACTTTTCAAGAAATATTGCAATAACTTTTTTACTATAAAAGGAAAAATTTTGAAAAGAATTCAGCAATATAAGAAACATTTTTCCACTAGAAATAGCATGACGACTTATTTTTTGTGTTAAAAAAAAAGAAAATATGCAATTTTTTACATCGTTCAAATTTGTGTTCTTTTTTAACCTGTTTTTAATATATTTTTAAAAATGACATTTTCATGATAAAAAATTATTTTCCTTGACTAATTTGTCAGTCAATGGGTTAACTATAATTCTAATTAATTTTGACGAATGATGTCAGATTTTAACAGAATTTTTCAAGATTGATTAAAATTTCTGAGAATTAGTCATAACCCACATAGCACAAAACATTTTAGAAACGTTTTAGCAATGAGTTTTCGGAAACCATGCAGGGTTCCTCCGCCTTTGTCACCAAACACACGTTGAGTAAGCGTGGGGGAGACCAATTTTTCCATGTTTACCTCTGTTAGGTGACGAATGCGGTCATTTAAATATCTAAGAGACGTTTCTAAAATATTTGGAAACTTGTTTTTCAACGTTCTTGGTTTTGTGAGAATACTTTCATTTGGGGGTTTTTCTATCTCTTCCACTTTTAATTACTCTTTTAGATAGACCCGATTTCAATAAACCAACAATATGATGAAGTTAACTTTAAATTTATAGTCAAAGTGGTCTAGGTATTAATATTGTTGCATATATAATTACCCGATGATAAAGGTGTAAATAGAGCGAAATAAAGTTATACATTTCTCAAACTATCAGAATGCCAAATACTAATATTCAAATTTTGAATTTATAACTATTTCAATATATCAAAACAATGCGTAATTTTCATTGGATCCTCTCTAAAATATAGAAAATAAAAATTTGTATGCGTTCCAACATTGTTGATAATATATTAGATTCGACTTTTGATTTCTCTCCGTGTAAAATTGAATCGTGTTCTAATGGATGATACCCTAACAAAGGGACGAGAAGAAGTGTTACATAAAGATTCATTTCCTTCGTCAATCGCAAAATTCTAAACACTGTATAAAATATATAGTTCGCATTCTTCTTTCCAAGCGCGTTAAAGAAAAAACATCGTCAATCCACACGTAGCCGCAACATATGCGGGCATGTTTACGTCGAGAGCTATAACCTCTCGCCTCCTTCTCTCTTGTTAATTCAGACCAAGCGCAGACCAAGACAAGTAAAAAACAAAAAGAAGGAGCCGAGAAAGGAGCAAAGAGGGTTAATTCGCGCTTGCCACCGAGACCCCGATCCAATATACGATCAGCGTCGCGCGCTTAAGATTTCGCCGGCTGCGCACTGGCGGTCTTAGCCGGAAAAATATCAGACGGATTTTCAAGAGAAAATTCCCGGAGCTGCGCAGCTTTCTATATCCGTCTCGCTCCTCTGACAAGTGGACTTGAAAGGAGACCGAGAAAGAACGCATCGATCAGAGGCTCGTATTATACATGCTTCGCGGAACGCAGTCTACTGCGCAGCGGCGGCGGCGGCAGCGGCAGCAACAGCGAGTTTTAACGAATGTGGTCACGTGTGCGGCTGCAGGAGTTTTTACGTTTGTTGTTGTCGTTTGGGAGGCGAGGGAATTTCGTGTGCAGCGCGTGCGACCGCGGAAAAGTGTGAATGAACGCTGCGCTGGAAGCGCGCGATGTTGTTTTTGTTTTTCCATTTCAATTTGATGATTAAGGACATTGCTGTGTTCTGAGTCGGCGTTGGCGTAGTCAGGATGAGTTTGTGCTTTATGTGTAGAAATATTCTTATTGCGCGTTTGATGTAAAATGCGTTTTATTTGTAGTCGTTAATTTCTGTATTTAACTGTTAAATTAAAGTTATTTTTACTATTAATAAACAGTGTTATACATTATACTTTAATTCTGTATTTACACTCACTCCACTCCTCAGACGCCGCCACCTCAAAATTTTAAATAATTCGGAGCAACAATAGCAATAGAGTAATTATATATCTCTTAATTATGATTAGTACTAATTGTAATATTGTTTTAATACTTTGATGTACTTATTATACAGATATAAATATTCCATATTAATATTGAATATCGTCAAATCAAAAATTTGTATTTAAACGTTTTATGCAAAAGTACATCATTTTAAAAAAAAAATTATTAGCAATTTTTTACAATATCAATATCGTAATATTTCACGATATTGTTTTCTCAGCGAAGATTAATATCTTTGTCAACTAACGGATAAATTTGTAAATTAACGGATATTAATTTACTAGTACGTAATAATATTTTTATAGTAAAGAATTTTGTTCAAATCTAATTATTGTCATTAACAGTTCGGAGGATTCACAACTCATAGATGGGTTATGAATTTTCACAAATTTTTAAACATTTTGTTCTAGAAATTGTAAATTAATCTTTTATTACATTAAAATCGTATAGCTGCTTGTTAATTGTATACAATACAATTTATTGTAAAAATGTTGTAAAAGTCAAGTTTGAGCATTAGTCACTCGGCAAAGTGTTTTCAAACAAACAATTTTCTGCTTAACTTCTAAAGCGGGGAAAAAATTCTGTCCCATTTACCAAACATATTCTACGCTCACTCCAAACAAACATACGTATATACGTGACATATTCTAAATCCGCAATCCACGATGCAGTAAAAACGCGTGTCTCCATCGCGGCGAACGGCCGAAAAACCCCGGAGCGAAAAACATCCGTTGACGCGTTCATCCGGCGCGCGCAAAGAGTAAAAACGTGCCCGCGCAATTTCGTGCGTCGTCCCGCAAAAAGGAAGAGCACGAGGAAAAGAAAAAAAGAACGAAAACCAGATGGACAAAACCCCCGGAAAAACATAATAAATCCTCGCGGGCGCAGAGCCCGAGTGTATACACACAAGTAATACACACGCAAACACCACATAGAGAGAGCCCCAAGTCCGAGATTCCTCTCTCTCTCTTTCTCTTGGCCGCTTCCCTCCCTCTCCTTCTTTCTCCGCGTTCCGGATAATCGCTCTCGGGAGCGACATCGTTCAAGGTCAGCCGCACAGCTCACATTCAAAGTTCTACAGGGGGCCTGCGAATAAGGGGACATACGCGCGCGTATAGTACGGGTGTTTCTCTTTTTTTTTCTGTTTCCTCTTTTCTCTCTCTCTCGTATTTTTGATTTTCGCGAAACTGGAATTCATGCACGGGCACTTTTCTTCGCTACTCGACGCCTTGAAGCATCGATGGCGCGGAATATAATTATTTAATTAATTAAGTAATTAATTAATTGAAAATGTGAATAAATATATCAATGTATTATTTTGAGTAAAATTGAAAAAGCGGCATACTATATAATGAGACTCGCTAAAAAATGTCATATTTACTTGAGAACACTTAAAATAAGATTCGTGCACTCCAAGATTTTCCAATTTTGCGTTCTGTCTATACATAACAGCAAACAGAAGGGAAACTACTTTCGCGCTGTTGGATTTCTTCTGTTTTGCAAGAGGACGAAACAGTGAGAAGCAAAGGAGAAACACAGATAAAACGCGAGTGGAAGAGAGAAATATAAGCAGAGAGAGAAGGAGAACCTATGTGTATTTGAGTGTGCGTGAGAGAGATAGAGAGAGAGATGGATCGAAAGTGACCAAAACAAATGTCCCCATGGTATATAACAACCGCATTCCAGCGCGACTCCGCGCCATATTTGAATCTTTCTCCCCTACTCCATGTCTCTCTCTCTCTCTCTCTCTCTCTTCGCTAAGTTCACCTCCTTCTCCCTCGGCCGTTTCTCTCCACTGCCTCTTCTTCTCTCACGCTCTCTTAATTCTCCCACCCCTGGCGCTTCTCTCTCTCCTCCGCTCCTTGCATTTATTTCCTTCCTTTTCTCTTTCACTCGGCTTCGAGTCTCTCTCTCTCCCTCTCTCCCTCTATGCTACTCTTATTTTTTCCTCAAGTTTGCGCGGTCCTTATACCGTGTGTTTATCGGTGTTTAGCACCGGCGGTATAAACGATTCGGTCATATAATTGCGCGATTAAATTGCCGGATTGATGAGCGGCCATTCGATGCATTGACATTATGCCGAATTGGCTCGAATCAAAAAGTCATGCTGCCGAGCGTTACGAGATTCGCGAGGCTGGTTCTTTAATGAGTTCAATTTGCGTAATAAAGATTGCGCGCGCGAGTTGAAGTTTCGAAGATAAACGCGAATTTATTGTCGTATGCGAAATCAAGCATGCAAACACGAGACGTTTGCTTTTTAATTTTCTGCACACTTCCGCGTCACGCGCTTCATTCATTAATTTACAGCATCGAAAGAAATTACTAATTATCATTAATAAAATAAATGACTACAGTAAATTCATGAATTTTGCATTATTTTATTACATTTTATTTTATTGAATTTAATATGAAATTGAATCTGCAAGTGTATATCTAATATTCAATAATTTAAATCTCTCAAAGAAGTTACTAATTATCATTAATGAAATTCATTTTAGTTTATATTATTTTATTATATTGAAATTAAAATTCAATCTGCAATTATATTCAATGTTTAAAACCCAAATTTCACTCTAAAAGGTTGTGAACAACTTTCAAACTAAAACTTGCAACAGCTACAATTCCGCTAGTTTTCTAAACAACTCAATTAGTTTAAAAAAGTCTTTTTGCCGGTTGATCGTCACTTCTTCAGTTTTTGTTTACGAGAGGTGCAACGTTCTGCCGCAAGCTGCTGCACATTCCAGTGGATTACAAACTCGTTTAACCTGCGCTCGCTAAATAAGTTAAACGTCCCAAAGTATCCGCTGCAAATCATCGGCTCCTCAGAAGTTCAGAAATGATTAGTACAAAGTTTAAGTAGCGAAATCTAAGTATGTTTGTCTAGTTAGATCTGTGTACGAAGATGCAACACATAACGGTGAGTGAATTCTTGAAAAATTAGCATCGTTTCTTCACAAAGTTAACAAGGCCAACAGTCGCTTTACTAAATTTAATAAACTGTTTGTTCCTCTTGAAGCATCAATCGATGAATACTGGCCATCAATTTCTTTCTTCTGACCGTATAAAAAAAAAGTACTTTATTCAATGTTTTTTCGCAAAATGGAATTCGCGTGAATATAAAATCTGTCATCAATGCAATTCCACGAATACAACGCTTCGATCGACAATTTATATTTTCTTTTTTATTTTCACAAATTTGAGATTTTCTAGAACGCATTTTGAAAGATCTAGTTATATCGGTCACGACCTAGTTTTATATAAAAGTTACTATGATCAAAATAATTTATAGTTCAAACTCTCTTTGGTGCACTAATTGAATATTTTCATAATTTTGATTGTGTAAAACTTTTTAGCCATTATATTTAATTTACGAAGTAAAAAGAGTTAAAAAGTTATGTAAATGTATAAGAATTTCAAACGTTGTGCCACGTGATTGTGACGTTACAACATCCTTTTCAGCTAATCTAACTATTGTAGTGCAGCAGGTACTGCGTAAAATGATGTTGTAACGTCACATTCGCACATATTCAGGTGACACAATGTTTGAAAACCTATACGGTTTACTGCGAATTTCAACGTTTCGCGACTTTCAGAATAGCTGAAAAACAAAAGATACCGTTAAATAAATATTGATTTTCAATTTTGACTTAAACCTGAATTTTCCCAAAAATGGTGAATCTCGTATTTTTAAAATCTAACTTAATATAAAAAAAATATATTTTCAAAAAAAGAACTCTGTACGCGACCTTAATTTTTCATTAACAAAGTAAAAAAGAATCCAGTTACTCCAATCGACCGAAAACTAGATCCACGACGGCGTACACCTCCGCAAAATGAAGTCATTCCCCGGCGTGACCTCTGCGAGGCGCATCATTCGGCAACGCATTTGATTACAATCGAACTCAATGGGAATCACGAGACCGCATCAGGCCCATAGCAAAGAGAGGGAGAGAAAGAAAATGAAGAAAAAAAAAATGGTCTCGGCATCGCTGCAGCCGTTAAGAGGCGCGCGCGCGGTAAATAACGATAATAAAAATTGTCAGTTTCGGTGGGGCTGGCTCTCTTTGGAGAGCCGCGAACGCTCGCTGAATTTATCAAATGCCCGTGATAATTGATGCGGATGACGTCATTGCGCGCCTCGCGAACGTGTTTGTGCCGCCTCCCTCTAGATACTTAATACGCTCTGCGTGTGTGTGTATGTGTATGAGTATTTCGCGCTCTCGGGCTTGACTCGAATTTTCAATAAACTTGGCATACTTATTGGATGCTTGAAATTTAGGACGAGAAACGGGCCGTTTTGCTCTGAAACTGTTTTCTTATAATTGATTTTCGAGGAACTTGCTATCTGAAAAATGTTTTGTATAAGAGATTCGCAAGTATCTGTAAATTGTTTAATCAATCTATTGGAATCTGAATTGATTCATCAATTTCTACTTTATTTCAATGGATAATGATACTTTTATGGACATTTAAATTTGTAAATGTATTTGAGTCTAGTAAAGGTAATATAAAGACAGTTTATTTATTTTATTAAATATTATTTACAAAAAAACATAAGTATTTTATAATATATAGAGTGCCGAGAAATCGATGTAATTACGGTAAAGTTCGTCCTTAGCACAGAAAGAAAAAATTATTTAAATATAGTAAGATTACATCTTCCAAGTTGGTTCATTAATTTACATTGCATAATTGTGTTTGTTGTACAATACTATAGTACACTGTAAGACAAATAATTGCATGTCAATGAATTTCGGTGTTGCTCGGTGTTTTCTTTTCGTAAGAGATAAATTAGTTTATTAGTTGTATAGCATAAAAATGGTCATCAAGCTTTGAAAAGTTACTTTAAATTCACATGCATAATCATAGTACAACAATATTTCTATGATCCATTTATATGATAGCGTATTGTTAAAAGGACCTTTAATAATGGACATTGTAACCACACTCTACATTATAGTAAAAACTAGACTGAAACCATCGTACTTTATTTTATACAATGAGAAATTCCATAATCTATATGTTTGCAAATTCAATAATATGCTCCAATCTACATAAACAATGATAAACCCAAAATATCATCTCATTCAAAAAGTCCATTCCTCGTCACGACGCGCGTGACTATTCGTCACTTATTACACCCATAAACCCAAACTCCAATCGCACCTACACTTTTCCCCCCTATTACACCCAAATTCGCAGGGAAAACCCAGCCGGGGAAAATCCTCGCCTACTACCTGCGGCGTCCTGCTCGGAATTTCGCATTCCCCCTGTAAATCTATATATTATACACAACACCGCGGCGCCCATTGTAAACGTCGCCGACGCGCAAAGCCTTCGGGGCCTCTTTCTCTTTCTTACAACCCCCGTCGCGCTCTTCCTCCGCGTGCCAAAGATGAAAAATGCCCTCCTCCTCCTCCTTTCTTTGGGAGGTCAAGAATTTCCCGAGCGAATTTTCCCTCCCTGCTTATGATGCTTTCAGGACTAACGTGGCGTATGTATATATTGTATATGGCCGGAGAGCGAGAGGTACGAATGAGTTCCGCGAAAGGTCGGTGGGGAAAACTCGGTGAGTGCAGTCGCACAAAGCTGCGCTAGTGGCACCGTGCTGATCGTGGGTATTATAATATATGGGGGATTTTCACGAAACTCGTAGATTTTAGGTTGTAGTACAGTGTAAAATATTATTCTACACTAAGAGGATAATTATTTTTATTTTAAGCTAATAGATGCATTTGAAATATTCTGAAAAGGATGCATTTTATTCAAAATCGGATTTCTTTAAGCTATTAAAATATCTGAAAGTTAGGTTAGGTTAGACACTTTTAAAATCATGATTGCAGATTACTAAGAACATTCTCTTTTTTGGTATACGTTAATTCGTAAAATGATACCGTTTATTAAGTTATATGAATTAAATAAAGAGAATATTGTAATAATTGTAAATTAACCAAAACAAAGTATATGAAATGTAACGTGGCATCCTCATCATTTTACATTATGTTGGGAGAATAATTCGATGTAATTCGAAGTATTATTGCTATAAAATCTGTCTTCTATTGAAATGCACATTCTTCAGTTGAAAAAGTGCAAATTTCACCGAATCGAAACGCTCGCTGAGCCGTTACTGGGAAGTAGTAAATTCTCATTACTTCAATCGCTCAGTATATTTAGCCATACTAGTTCTCAGGCTAATTTTTTTTTAAGGGTGCCAATACATTTTATCGAACCCGGCTCCATTTTCACGGCCACGCGCGCCAGTTTTCTCCGAAGATCGAAAGCAAGTAAGTACGTAGACGCGCGTGCACGAAGTCGCACTGCTGCTGCTGTTGCTGCACGAGGAACCGGTATGCGCGAGTCGAAGGTCTGCAAGGCTTCGGACGACGAGTCGTCTTCGTCGTCGGCGGCGAGCGTATAAGGGAACGCAAAGGTGGTCACGACTCGAGACGGAAAGACAGGGGGAGAGGGGGAGGGGGACAGAGAAAGTGAGATATACGAGGAGGAAAATCGCTCGTTTTATTGAGCATTAAAGATTTGTAATTGCTTGCGCTGGGGATTATGTATTCGAGCTCCACGCTTTGGCTGTAAGGCGATTATAGAGATGGTTTACGGAATTTGTTAGTATATATTGGGAGGTTTTTTCGTTTATTGAACTGCTATTATTGTGCTAATTTGTGTAATTTTATTGAAATAAAATTACACCGCTTCTCGCGGTGGATACCTAGATGGAATTCCTAAAGTCTGTACTTTTGTTTTTAGTAAACTGACACTTGCACGAGATGTACATTGAACGACTAAATTTAAATGACTAAAAACAATTTAAGTAATGTACCGGATAAAAATACATTGAATATCTTAACTGTTAACAGCTATCCTGAAAAATCATATATTCTTGTACCGTAAACCGGGGTGACTTTGTGCATGTCAAATTTAAGAATACAATCTTATGCATTATACACTCACAAAGACGCAAAAAGAAAATTTAGCGTAGGTCTATTTTGAAGGTTAGGTTCTCTAGAAACTAACCTATATGAATAAAGAAATTTCTAATCGTAATTAAGTTTTTTTTTACCTTTTTAAACCTGAAAACTTCCCGCTGTTCCCCCATTCGTTTTTTTATTGGTAGAAAAACTATTACATTCAGTTTCCTTAACATAAAAACTATTTCTTAAATCAATTTTAATTAATTTATACATCATTATTTTAGCTTAGGTATAAATTATTAATCATATGGCTCGAAGTCAGCCCGAGCACCGGGGTGACTTTGACCACCATGTCTTTGAATTTTCATACGACACTCTTAAATTTATATTTTTTTTCTTGGAATATGTTCTATAAGCTGCTATCATAACGTGAGATTTTTCTTTATGTCGGTAGATATGATAGAATAATAAAGATACGTACACAAGTGTCCAAAGTGACTCAAAGTCACCTCGGTTTACGCTAACTGGATTCTGTATGTCAACATCAATGTATTTGACTTTTATGAGCCTCACATTATTCAGAAAATATGTGATTTCCTGGTAAATCACACAACTTCCTCTACGAGAAAGCAATAGTTATGCTTGATTAAATATGAAATTGTGATTTTGTGGCCGTTAGATCACTTTATTGTATCATTAAGTACTTGTAACTTTACCGGGAAATTATATATTTTCTTAGTAAAAGATGTTTTTCCTAAAGTCAAATACATTGACGTTAGCTCCTGGAATCCTGCGATAGGTACAAAAACATCCGATTTCGCAGCAAGTTGATTTTTCAAAAATGAAAGGTGCATCGGTGCCCCCAAGCACCTATAGAAAACCAATTTCTTAATTTTCCTCACACCAGCTCCCAAGACATTCACGCGCCATATAGCACCAAAACACACTGCAGAACAGCGAGCGAGCGCGCGCGAGTACAAGGTACAACATCTCGCAAAAAGAAATCGACATTCCACTCTCGTCCTCTCCTCTGTCTTCTCCCGTTCAGCTCTCTCGCGCCGGTTGGCGCGAGAGATGTCGAAGCGAATAATGCGATTACGGGCCGCGCGTCGCGCACCGCGGAGAAGGGAAATAAGTCCGAAGCCCGAAAATATTACCATTCGGCTTCTGAGCGCCGGCGCGTCCGACCGACCGACCGACCGTCCGTCCGTCTTGCCCTTGACCGCGTATTTCAATACCAAAACAGCCGTCTCTCTCTCTCTCTCCTTTTTGTGTATAGGCGGCGTGGATAGAGTGTGTATATACTCGCGAGCGGCAAAAATTCGGCCTCGGCTCTCTTTCTCTATCTGCGGCGTGGCAATCGGCTTTCGAATTTGCATGGCGTTGGATTCTCTCGCTGTCTCTGTTCCACCCGATTTCTCTAGGCTCTGCCATGCTGTTTCTCCTCTGTGGAGGTGGATGGTTTAGAGGCGAGGTGTATAGGTAGCTTGTGTGTCCGAGAATATATAAGTCAATGGCGAGAGTGCGTCGCTTCTCTCGGGGTCAGGCCGACGGGACGAGTTGAATGCCACACGCTGTTGGTTCAACGTTGTAGGATGTTTCGAGGTCTGTGGTACTGAAAATCAAGCTGGAATTGTGTGGAATTGTCAGAAAATAGTACGTTACCTATTGTTTGTTTGTATGCTGACTTGATTGGTTTTTAAATTTCATGTTTTAGACGTTTTAAATGGGTGACGGTCAAAACACGTAGTTTTTTGGAGTTTTAGCTCTTTTGTATGAGTTTCTATGCAACAAAACGATTCCAAAAACAATAATTTACCATGTACAACAAACTTCATAAGAGTCTGGACTTTAGATCACTGTAATAATATAGAATGTAACTTAAGTTTTAATTTGTGGGGTCAAACAGACCTTTTAGAATTAAGTAGATCAAAACTTATGATCGAAAATGCTATGATTAATATATTCAACCTACCGACCGTGGGAACAACTCTGTTTAGACGCGGATATATTCGATTCAATTCAGAGAAGTAGGGTTAGTGCTCTTTTAAAAAAAGGAATATAATGTATTAATCTAAAAATATTCAGGTTTATTAAACTAAATTCCGGTAATCGCAGAATTGTAATTAAATTTCAATCATTTTAACGTCTAAATTATCCTTTTCCTAGCATGTCTATTAAAAATATATTGTGTAGATTTTGACGAAAATGTGTATTTGTTTTACGCATACTGAGTTAATTCAAAAATACTTGTCTTGCCAAATGTTTCAAAAAACATTTCTTTTTGCAATTCGGTTGCAAAAAATTTTTTTTTTTATGTCGGCATGGATTTTTTTAGTAGAAATTGTAAGCTGATGTATAATTCATTACGAATTTTTGTAATTTAACTTTTCGAAGATATAAATAAAATTCCAAAAGTTTACAAAGGAAATGTACTTCGACTTGTTCAAATATGTTGTTAGAAAGAAATGCTTTTTAACCCAATTTAAAAGATTAAAACTGACATGCAATTTATGTTTTAAATATCATTATTATATTTTTGTAATTTTTGTGGCTAAAAAGTTTAATTTTTTTTACAACATCCCATATTCTCAATGAGTTTATGATAAATCAGCGATGGCATGGCTTAATCCAGTCTCCAATAATGCGATCGATGGAAAATAATTATTGATAACATTTCAAAGTCCGGAAGAGCCATTAGACGATTCTAAATTTACCTATCTGACTAATTACATAAAATTAGGATGCGCAAATTATCACTGCATGATTCGTCGGATATACTGATTCATCAAAAAAATTCATTAGGCATTTCAACGTTATACATCATTCAGTATGAGTCAATGAAAATCTCTATTCCAATTCTATTGGAAAATCAATGATTGAGTGTATGGAAAGTGTATAGATTACTACGTAATGAACCTCATTTCACCCATTCAATTTAATGTTATACATATTGGAGTATACTCCAACTACGTTTGACATAATTATATCCATTTCTAAGGTGAAATGAATCTCTATTGAATGCAATAGATATAAATAACGCTTCTATGGTAATTGAATGGTCCTCTCAACAACATTATTTTATTTTTAGGCTCTCTGTACATTCTGAAGCTATACAATATTCTTTGATAGTATTAAGATTATTACTTCTGGTCTCCAGTCTCTAGTCACATAATGCCTTTCTTTCTTTAAAAGGTTCACGATAAGTGTAACCAAACTGGATCTCGCCCAGAAAGTGGACCAACACTAAGCCGGAAGTAGACAGAAATAGATCGAAATTACAAGTAACACTACGCAAGCATCAATAACTTCTTCTATAGCCTATGATATTAAAATTCTTCTTTTCATTACACGGAGTGAGTGAGATTTTCACTCTCTAATACATACAATAAAATTCTTTTAGCCGTTTTCCGCAACAGAAACTTTATTTTTCACTCACATCAAAATTTTTTTTTAGATCTGCTCAATTAAAAAAAATAGTGGTTTCGAGAAAAATGCCACTTTAAACGCTGACGTATGTGTAGGAAACCTTTCGTAGCTGTAAGAACTTTTCGAACTTCTTTACATTCTTTTTATTTAAGACCCTATTAAATAGAAAGATGCTATAAAATAAATTTCGATTTTTAAAAATCGACACCTTATTGAAAATAAAGCGATTTCGAAACCATTCCATTTCGCAGCTCTAAGAATATGACATAATCCTGAACCTTTTCTTGCACACTTTAGAAAGCGTAAGAAATAAAATGCAATAAGCAAAAATTTGTAATATCATCACCCTGATTTCCCCCCTCAACGAATCCCAATCAAAATAACCATCAGATCCGCCTTATCATACTTTCATTCCTCCACCCAGGATTTCGAAAAACTATACAAGCACCATCCCGAGCGAAAACAAACTAATCAACCGCCACGACGACGCAAATAAAAGGGAAAACCCCGGCCCCCACCCCCTCGGGAAAAAACAGCGGTATACTCCGCAGCGCCCTGCGAAATGAAAAGAGAGAGAGAGAGAGAGAGAACGTGGGTGGTATATAGCAAGTCGGAAGCAGTCGATCCGGGATCGACGTTACGCGTGCGCGTCTTCGGCAAGTTGTGACCACCACCGCCGGCCGCGTCCACTTATAAGCGGCCAATATAACGGCCTCGAGGTAAAATCCAATACGACGCTGTGCCTGCGCCGCGCATTGTTGACGGAAAGCTTCAATTAACTTGCTCCCATACGTCCGCTCGATCTTCCCTTTCTCTCTCCCTCCCTCCTTCCTCGAATACAATGGCGAAATCATTTTTTGTCCTTTCTTGTTTTCTCGTCCCGGATCGATTTTGCTATACAGCGCACGGCAAACAGTTTTTCGCCCTCTTTCTTTTTCGAAATCCCGAGCTTGCAATATTACGCGGATATGGGAAAAAATGTGTATTTTTTCAGGCTCGAAGAGTGCATTCGCGCGTCCGGGACATAATAAAGTAATTTCAATTTTCCGGGGAAAACTCCTCGCCGGTAATGAGAAAAACTTGAGATCCATTACGCCCGGCTTATAGGCTACTTTCTTGTTGGCCGAAGTGGGTCTGTTATACCGTATATTCCCTCCCACCCTCCCGTATTCCCTGGGCAAAACTCTTCACCAACTCTTTTCGATGCCGCCGCTGCTGCTGCTGCAGCTGCAATTCAATACACGCTCCACACACGTCGTCGTGCCCGTATGGTATAGTAATATCGCGACCTCCACTCGCCAATGGTCGAGAATTGATTTTCCAAGAATGCACTTACTTTTTACGGTTACGCTTATCGAGAACAAAAATTGCGATATCCACGACGACGACGGCGACGACAGAGCGTCCAGTGCGCGCCACATGTTGCTCCGAAAGGCGCGCTCCTTTTTTGTTTGGATATAATTAAAAAACTTTTCAAAAGTATAACAAAACTTGGGTTATCCTTTTTTGAAAATGTGATAATCAGAGAAACTGACTCTCGTACATTGAATATGATCTTTTGGTTGGCTGTTTGATAAAGGCGTGAAAAAAGAAGACGAAAGTTGTTTGAATTTCAGTACTTTGAAAAAATATCAAGGAAATTGTGCATGGACTTAAACCTATTTTTTCGTTGCGTCATTGTTCAATAAATGCTTTGACCGAATGATCATTTAATTTTGCTGTTTATACCGTATCTTAAGGGGTCTACCCACTTTAGAATTTTTAAAAAATCGATTTTTTTATTGCATTTTTCGAAAGTACATATATCTGAAAATATTATACAAAAATTTCAGAAAGATCGGAGCAGTGTAAGTGTACTTTTAGGCGCTGTTTGCTTAGCTACATGAGCGCGCTAATCCGCACCGCTCCGCACCATAAAAATAAAAATTTGTGGTCATTTATGGTACAAAAATGCGTTTGTCCGGTGTTCTTGTCATAATAATAAATGTTTATAAAGCTTCAAGCGTACATAATTGCGTACAATTTCGTAAAATAATGAAAAATACGGCGCGAAGTGAAGCTATCAGTAAGGCTAAGAAACGGTAAGATGATCATCACTTTTACCGTTTTCCATTCGTCAATTGTAACAATATTTCATAATAAAAAACTTTTGAGGCTACTAATAAACAAAATTGCTGTTGTCCGGTGTTCTTTACATAATAACAAACTATTATCAACCTCAATTTTGATGTTATTATGTGAATTTTAGACGTATAATGAAAAATACGGCGCGAGGTGGAGGTCACAATGATAAAGTTCGCTCCGACCTCCCCTTAACCCATTTCTTCCCAAGCGGCCATTTTATAGTCGATTGGTTTTATGCCTAAAAAATTGTCGAAAAAAACATAATAATAACCAATAGCACTTTTCTGAAGTAAAATTGTCCGCTCATTCCGATTCTGAAGTCAGAATTTTGAAATTTCCGTTGGAAAATTTAAAAATGGCGGTTTTAGGCAAAAAACCAATCGACTATAAAATGACCGCTTGGGAAGAAATGGGTTAAGGAGGGTCTTTCGCTAAATATAGGACATAGAACAAAAAATTATATGAGCGTTTATATAGGTCCTATGATAAAACTAATGAAATGAAGTTAAAGTCAGTTAAATGAAGTTGTAGTCCACAACTAAATGAAAAACAAATTGTTCCAATAAAATCATTGACATCACAAGTGTAAATATTGTCAATTTAAAAAATATTTAATTAACCCCCAATTATTTTTTTTATATTTTAATCAATTTTAATGCTTCCGGGGTTATTCTTTTCTTTAAACATTTATCTACAAAGTTAATAAAAGAATTTATAAAATAATATATCTGTGATAAGAGAAAGAAAATTGTTTATAAAATTTTAAGCATTTACTTATAAATAATTAGATTTCTCTTATTACAAATATATTATTTTATAATTTTCTTTCGTTAACTTTGTAGAGAAATGTTTAACGAAAAAAATAAGCTCTAAAACATTAAAATTGGTTAAGAAATAAAAAGAAATTGGATTTAACTAACTATTTTTTAAATTGACGATATTTACACTTGTGACGTCACGTTTTTGTTGAACAATTTTTTTTCGTATAGTTATGGACTATTATTAAGTACATTTCACAAGTTATATCATAGGATCTTCATAAACACTTACATAATTTTTGTTGCTTTATGTCCAATATCTAGCGAAAGATCCTCCTTAAGCATTAAGAATTTTTTGGTATTCAATTGGTATTGCCTTAGCGCCTAATTATTTTTATTGGATAGTTATGGGTTTCGAATTTATAAATGGGTCTAATAACTGGGATGTTTTCGCCTATTATAAAGTCTAATATTTTTTCCGTGTTTATTTTAGTCAGAAATTAAGAAATAAAGAATAAATTAATTAAATACTCGAAATCGTTAGTAATGTTATCAAGATTCTCGTTGAACAGTACGATCCATTGTTTATATATGCTTTCTTACTTATTTGCAAGTTTGAAATAGTGAAAGATTAAAATCGCTATTGCAGAATAGCTAAACTAGCTTTTCAATAGTAAAATAAAACTATATTAAAAAAGGAAAATATCTTTTTGAGAGCGCGGACCGAAGATAACCTCAAAATCTTGTAAAAAAGAACTTTTATCTGTTTTCATTTTAAAGCTATTATAACCTAAAAATAAGAAGGTCATTTATTTTAAGTCCGTCCGTCAAGAATAGAAAACCAATTTTTATTAATTAATTCTTAATACTTACTTCCTCAATCGACATAAAAGCACTTATATAACTTATGTCACTAATATAATATAACCTGAAATTCTTCAAGACGAAGGAAAAAACCATTGCAACCCAAGCCCATCTACGAAACTATTTATTAAATAAAAAAACGCTCTATATACTTTTCCAGTGCAAATAATCCATATATCCGTAAACAAGATCGCCACGCACGCGCCACGCTCGTGCGCACGTACTGTTCTCTCTCTCTCTCTCTCTCTCTCTCTCTCTCTCTCTCTCTCTCTCTCTCTCTCTCTCTCTCTCTCTTACAACCCTCTTTCCTCCTCTCTATAGTCTCTCCTCAATCTCGGTATCGCGTTCCTTCGTCCGCTGCCGCCGCCGTTGCCGCAGCCGCTGTGTACCGTGTGTTGGCTTGCAGCTTGCACACGTCGCTCGTTTTATGCGAATTCCGCTTTTATTGCTCGCTACAGCCGCCGCTGCCGCCGCCGCCGCCGCCGCCGCCGCTGCCAGCGGTGTTTATGGCCGCGTTACACCTCCTTACGGTGGCGCTACTGCCGCTGGCCGTTATATTGTCCTTTTGGCGCGCGCTATCGCCGGCTCGCGCGCTCCGGCAGGCTCGCTCCCATAAATCGGCGCTGCAATACCTCTCTCTCTCTCTCTCTCTCTCTCTCGCTCTGTCATATATATGTGTGTATGTGTGCGTGCGTGCGTGTATGTACGTATGTATTTGTGCGTTTGTGTGGTGCGGGCGTACGTATGTACGTGCGTGTGTACGTGCGTGCGTACGTGCGTATGTGTGTGTGTGTGTGTGTAAGTGTGTGTGTACATGTGTTTGTGTTATATGTATACGCACAAGGAATGTCTTGGGGTTCGACGTTTAAAGTTTATTTAACGAATTTGTCGCGAAAATAATGAATCATCATCATCATCATCGTCATAATTCATGATCTTCCGGATAAAAATGGATTACATGTATTAATATGTGATTAATTCCGCTTATAATTTTGTACCGATGTATATTCGTCACGAAACACTACCTACTTTCGCGGCCGATTCGCGAATTACGGGAACAATTACATGTTTTATAACTTACTAATATATTTCTTAACATTGTAATAATTTATCTAAGATTTTAAATCACAAATAAGCTACTGTAATGAAAATCAGAGGAATTTTACGAGAAATCTCTTACAAGAAAGTCTACCTATAAAGGACAGTAATGAATGTCGCATTACTTATTTATGAGGATTTTATTAGTATGTGATACTTGCTAGCGTTAAAATGCAAATAGTATTAAATCGTAAAACATTACCACCATCATTAAGCTTCTTAACCGCTTCTGAGTAGGCACTAATTCCTTTGCCGCCATTTATGACGAACATCGCACAAAACTCGCCTTAACACCCCTAAGAAATTGTCTGCGGCATACTCTAAGTCTAAAGCTTCATTTGTCTTTCCGCACCATGAAGCTTAAAATCTCAAGAAATGCACCCCAATGTATAGCATATTTGTAACTAACAGAAGGTTAGTAATACAAAAAATATAATAATAATTTTTAGAGTTAATAATAGAATAAAAGAAAAATATAGAATTATATAAAATTTGACAATATGTATTTTAATGATTTTCAATTCCGTGATAATGAAAATTTACTTCTGAATTCATTGTTACCAAAATAAAAAATCATAAAGTTATTCAAGCATTTTTCGAAAATACCTATAAACATTTCTAAACTTCATTTGTACTACTTAACTGAAGTATTGAGTTCTATTCATAAAAATACAATTTTTTTTTCAAAATATGTCTATTAGAAAAATTTGTATTGTATTTTAGTATATGACAACAAAATTGAAAGAGGCGAAATTGTTGGATTTACTTGTTTTGAAACAATTATTTTGCCTGCACCGTCTCGTATGTGTTGTTTCTCGAAAACTAATTCGAGAAAACAATATTTCGATTTGAATTGAATGATGACTTACTTTGTATGGAAGCAGAGGTTGAGAATGAATCTAAACGATTTAAGTGTACAGGTTCCTTTAATTTTGTGCCGAGAGACGATGTGTTTCAGTCCGTCGTCGTCAAGGTTCTGATTATCGCTAGATATTTTGAGGAGGAGCTTATTTTATATTTTCCACCCTATTGGTCATTGATTGATGTGGGTGGTAACAAAAATCGTAGATGCCCGCGTAGCGCTGGAGCTGACCGTCGTGAGAATCCGCTTCCGGTTCGGGGTAATAAAATAGCGCGCGGCACAGTACCCATAATAAACGCATTTGCGCTCTTTCTTAATCCGCGTCGCATGAAAAACAAAAGGATAATCCGGTTGTTTACGTGTCAGCGCGAAGTGTTTTGCTCGACAACTTCTATATTTTAGGGTCCACCTGAACATTTGGCACCCATGCGCGCGCGGCTCGACAGACTACAGATGCGCGATCTTGCAATACCTCGAAGGTTTGTATTTGAACGCCATGTATTTTCAAGATCGATTTTGTATGAGAGCAGATACGTGCTGCTGTCGAATGTTAAGACAAAATTTCAAGACACAAAATATGAAGTATATTGAAAACGAATATATATAAAGTCCGTACATGTACTTTTAAAATAAGCTCCATTTTCTTATCAATTACTTAAGTATTTATCGAATCAAATTATGTATAATAATCGTCAAATAATAATAATAATAATGCCAGAAATTAATTATAATTTATGCATTTGCGTGAAACTAAAGCTAATTAAAATAAAGGTATCAAATATTATTCTATATCGTAGGAATACATCTACGAATATATGTATACAAAATACGCGCGAACGTACATTAAAGCCTATTTATTATGTACATTGAAGATAAGATATATATTACGTTTATATTAGAGATACATAATGTTAAGACTATAAAAGGATGTGCTATGTATAGTTAAAAAAAACTGTACAAATTTAAATGTCAAAATCCGCTTTAGGGCTCACTTTGCGTTGGCCTCCTCTACAAACTTAACAATCAATCGTAAAATTAAACGTTATCAAAGTGTATGAACCAAGCATCAACAAAGCCACTCAAGTAATTCTTTACCTATCTCCTACAACCTCGAATCACCGTCAAACGCCTACATAAACACATCTCAGAAGCCTCTACCTCTACTCTTTTCTCCCTACCAATTTACACTGTACACGCGAGTAACTTGCTCCGTGCCTTGTATCAAGATACCTCTTGCGAAACGCGCATAGGGTAAATGCAAGTATTACTGTAGTGCTTTTTCCTAGCATGAAAAAAGAAAAAAGAAACAAACACGAAAAAAAGACAGAAATAAAATCGGTCTAATTATGAATACTAATAAATTTAATTTTGAGATATTATATAGTTTGAATCAACTGATTATGTCTTAAAACTGATGTAAATAGAATATAAGTCCGCCGTAATCAGTACGCGATTTGTACATTGGTACATTGTTTTCTATCATTTTTCACTCCGATAGTTATTGTGTTATGTCATGCGGAGAAAACGAATTAGTTATACCTAATGGCTACTATAGTACTATCGCAGGAAAATCGGAGCTAATGGAAACATCGCACTCATTATTTATTTGATTAGCATTAAGCATACTAATCCTTGATGATTCAAAAGCAATTAATATTTGTTAGCTATTTGACTTTTTGTACATACAATTAGTATTATACGTACAAGATAAAATACTTTAGTAATTGTATAAATATAATAAAACCTTTATTTACACAGGTTTATTTATGAATACACGTTATACGAATAGTAAACATCAATTTTTAGTCGTGTCCATAAAATTCCAAAGGCCACCCATTTTTTCATACACGAGCGTAAGATTACAATTTTCTAGAATACTAAAAATGTTCCGTTTTTCCTTACAAAATTCCGTAACGCAAGGCAATGAAGTGATAGAAAAGCACCATACCGCAGTATAACACGCACTTCCAGGCCGCGCTCTTTCTCTCACTTAAACTTCCTCACCTTCCACACCCCCTACGTCTTCCAGAGCCCCTCGTCGCGTATAATACCTGTGTCTACACGCGCCTGTACCTCTGCGCGCGCGTGATCTTGTTACTCGGGTCTTACGTCTTCCTGGGGGCTCTCCGCGCTCGTGTTTGGCTGGCGGCCCGCGAGAGAGGGTCTGGGGGGGTGTAAACCGCGCCACCGCGCCGTGCCTCTCTTATCGTGGCGAAACAGGAGGCCATGAGTCTTGCCAGGCGTCGTCGCTTATCGGCCGGCCGCTTGTACGCGAGAGCTCGAGATCTCCTATATATACGTACGTGTATGTGTGCGTGTGCGCGGGGGGTGGCCCGGGGTGTGTAAAACGCGAAGAGGTGAGAGATGAGGTGGCGCGGTAGGTCTGTTTACATCGTGCTCGCGCGATTGTTGGCCGAGGGGCGGAGGTGGAATGGATCGCTTTGTCTGTGCTCCGGGGGTGGGAACGCAGGCTTGCGAATGGTGTTTGAAGTTGCTTGGGAGAGGTATGGTACAGTGAGAGTTGCTCGCGATTTATGGGCTGCTGGACTGCTGCTGAGGGATTTCATTGAAATGATGCCTTGGGTATTGGGTTGTTGCGTGTTCTTTTCGCATGTCGCATTCTGAGAGTGGTATAACGTTTTTCTCAGTGAATTTTTAAGATTTCTTGTAATATATCAAAAATTGGAGAAGATACAGCGCTATGAATGTTCGTGCCGTCAAATTGCAATACCTACCGACAGCTTTTCAAGCGTAAGGGTCATAAAATAAAGGTATAAAAGATGTAACTTCTAAAATTTTGCGAAAAGTTAGT
The DNA here is from genome assembly GCA_949152435.1 of Gastracanthus pulcherrimus. Lineage (NCBI taxonomy): Eukaryota > Metazoa > Arthropoda > Insecta > Hymenoptera > Pteromalidae > Gastracanthus > Gastracanthus pulcherrimus. Next base: position 160,562,517 of record OX424573.1, on the reverse strand, counting down.
TCTGCGTAAATATGGTTCTGAAGCAGTAACATATTTAAAAAATTTATTCATTTAAAACAAGTCTTCAGATTATCCCCTCCCTGCCTTCTTTCACCCCTACCTCCCGAATCCCTTCCTACCTTCCTAGTAAACTAACGCGTATTTCTGCATGATGTTCACGTCATTATTTTGTTTGGGAAACCCTCCTTCCATATCCCCTATTATTTCTCTTCTTTCCCTTGCGCTTCCATACTACCATCCCCTTCTCGTTGACCCTCAAAGCTTTTAGCATGGGATAAATAATCTAGTAAGATATATAGTGAAATACCTCATAAGAAATCGGTCATTAATTAAACAATGGAAACTAAAAACGAAAATGTGGACTGTGGTGCCCCACCACTGCGCCTTAAAAGGTTATTAAACCTATTATTATATGCGAAGGATTCAAGTAATTTTGTAAAATCTATTCTCATCTAACCAAAACCTGCAAAATTTTTGCTAAAATACATACCGTCTCTGTATCATTAGTACGTTTTAAAATACATTATTTTAACGTCGATTTTCTTTTGTTGCAGATATTTAGAAGTCTGAATCAAATTGATAAAGTCTTCAGTTTCGGTCAGAAGATTCCTATTGGTAAGTTACAAAATTAATAACCCATTCGTATCATACTTCAGCACACAACGAGCCAACCTAATCATTCCAACCATTAACACAACTCCAAATCTTCCCAACAAAATCATCGAGCCTCAGCTCTCTCAGTAGTAAAAGTACCTTAAAAATCGGGCATATTAGCCGATCAATAAATAAGTCTCGAAAGACTCGCTGCTCCTTACATACAGCGACGATAGAGCCGCGAAAGAATGAAAAAGAAGAAGAGAAAGCTTGACTGGCATTATGAGCTCGCAAGCTCCGTAACTGTATCTCCAGGTTCCAGCGAGAGAAAACGAGATACAGATACAGATACATCCGGGGGTGGTGGTTGTATCGCAGGAGGCGCCTTGTTAACTCGGGCGGCTGTGCTGCCGCTGCAGAGGGGATGCGCCGGGGCGCGTCGTCGTCGTGGAGGATGGTGGTCGATCGCGCCGCGGCGGCCATCCTTTCCTTACTGCGCACTTTCTTTGCCACCCCTCCGGGTTACGGCCACGGAAGCGGCGCGTCTATGCTCTCTCGCGATGGTGCGCATGCCGGGGGGCATATAGACCTCGTTCGTCTAACTGCGTACATTGATGCTACGGCTGCTGGATTTTTTTGCTTTGGGTGCTCGATGCTTTTTTTTCTATTCCTTTAACAGGTGGATATTTCGAAAAAAGACAGAATTTTGACGATTGGTTTATTTACTGTAATTTTGCTATTGAGAGTAAATGATTCACACAAATCGACTTTGCTAGTGATCGAGAAATCTTTTGCAAGCAAAAAAGCCTTTTATCTTCAAGTTAGTCAAATTATTACAAAACTATAAATGCAGAGGAACGCCCAATAATCTTGAGAACGAGGCATATTTTTAAACTCACTATAGTAGCCTAAAATGTAGCATTTCAAAGGGTTAATTACTTATTTAAACATCAATTTAGCAAACCATTATAGTTACATTCTGGAAAATAAATCTAAATATAATTAAAGGACCAAATATAGTTAATATCCATTATAAAATACATTGTAACTAAAAGGGTAAAAATTAAAATTGGTTCAAATAATGAAATTATTGTTATTTGGTTAGGAGTGTTTGAGTATTATTTATTGTATACAAATTTATACTTTTCTTTTTTATTCCATAATTTCTTTTGCTATCAATTTTTTTATCAGCAACCTCTAAGGGATTAACTCTCTTACTGTAAATCCATGTACAGGCATTGATCGTTTGCTGATCGTACAGCGAAAACGGCACGATTTTATCTTCAAATTTAGAGAGTATGAAACCAGTCACATAGTGACGTATTTCTTAACCTTCGAATACCTAATAGGCGTCAGAACATACACAGCGTACCATAACCCAGTTCAAAGTTACATTTTATTTTGAATCAACGTGAAACAGTGTAGTATGCGTTATTTAATCCTATTTAGAAAATCGATAAAATGAGGATAATAAAATTAACAATTTCATATACAAAAAGCAACATCTGAGTGGTAGAAAAAAGCAATTGGAGATCGATTACTTTTGCAATTGAGAGATGAAACGATATGATAAAATCATTTCCAAGTACATATAATTATTGGTATTTAAGTATTTAACACATAACGCGTATAAATTGAAAACTGCACTTCTCAAGCTAGTTTCGCAACAAGTGAGTTTAGCATGGGCCGTGAGAATATTATTCGCCGGAAAGTTGAGCGCGCAAGCGCAAGAAACGTCCGAAGCAGCAAGAAGAATAAGCGGTTCCGGAAATTCTGACAGGTTGCGGAAGTGTAGGAAGCTTGATGAGACTAATGTTAAAAGATGTGGGAAAGGTATAAGTCGACCAGCTGAAATTGAAGGAGATATACGCGCACAGAGTACACGAATCACGTAGAATTTTTTTAGTTTATTGTATCTTGTACATTTTATACATACATAAACGCATTAATTTTACATTTTTTAAAGTCTATCTTGTCAGTTATATATATTTTTGCTAAAATCATGATACGCACGTTAATTATATATAATAATTATATTCCAAATCTAATTTCATTCAAGTAGAAGCAATTATCATGGAAATATACGAGATACAAATTATCGCTGTACCAATTAATTACGAAATCAGTATAACACCTCGTCAACGATACATGCTATCCATTCTTACCCTCTTGTACACGTAGTGCAATAAAATTTACCCCTCGATGCACACGCACTTCTATACATTCAACGTTTTAAAATCTTTTCGAAAGCATAGATGATTATTTTGAAAAATTCTCGAATCACATGCTAAAATTTGGATCTAACTACTTTTCTTGTACAATTCACAAATCTGTCAAATTTTCTTCCGTAATGAAGAAACCACTTTAACGAAACAAGAAAATACTTTGTAAGCCTTACACCAATCTAAATAATTTATCACATTTTACCCAGAAACAATGCGAACACGCGATTCCCCCGAAAAAAACACAGCGACTGCGGAATATCACAGAGTTCGCGAACCAGTTCCTCCGCGAGTCAAAGCTTTAATGACGAGGAATGCAATTATACACTCCCTTTTGAAAAGGCTCAAATTTTTAAAGCGCCGCCGCACCTCGTCACAGCGAGACTCCACAAAGTGGAACAAGCGCTCGCGCGCACAAGAGGGCACAGAACATAATACGGAGCCCGCGTGCCTGCACCGCTATACATAAGTATACGGACAAAAGTGCTTCCGCCGCAGTTGTCTTAACGCGCGGGCGCCGAAAAAGACGAGAAACAGAGAGAGAGAGATTCGCGAGCGAGTCAAGGAGGGCAGCGAGGGAACAAGAAGAAAATGGGCGAAAGAGGGGAAAAACGACAATGAGAGTGCCAATTATTGCGGTGCGAGTCGCTCAGCTTTGTCGGCGAGTACTCTAACGAGCCGTACTGCGTTGGACGCGAGATACGCAGAGCGCGGTGGAGTGAAGATTTGAAGAGTGGCTGTATGAATGGATCGGAGGGTGTGGACTGTCATGGGAAATTATTTAGATGCGGTTATCTACATTCTAATTGGAAGAAATAGCTTTATTACAAAAATATATGTATAACTGTATGAAGACACTTAGATTTAGGCAAAATACAGATCAGGGAACCATTCGAAACTGAAAGGTGAAAATGTATCTACAGATACATGTGAATGTTTATCTCGATTATGCGTTATCTACAAATATAGATAAATGTCGATAGATGTAGATAGATATCAATACATATAGACAGCAGATACAGATAGATACATATATATTATACACGTACAATATATATATGTACACACACACAAGTATACTTAATTCCAATACTTTTTTCTTAAATTCGCGTGCAGGGGATTCATGAAAGTTTTTGTCAATTTTTCATGCGAACGTATATGAAGTTTATCTAGAATTCTCTAGTGTCGCATTGCAATTTTCAATGACTAATATAAAAAATATTTGATGTAAAACAAAATATGTGAGAATCAGCTTATCGAATATGGCGACTTTTGCGCTTTGCAAATGTAAACCATAAGATCTTCTACTGACCTTGGTGCCTCACATTGTAATCTCATTCGCACTTTTATGTGTGTACCTATGAATTTCCATGAGATACTGTATATTGCCTGCACATACAAAAAATATAACACATATAAATATTCATACCTGGCCCGTGTATACATCACTACATAATTTATTAGATAAGCCTTTTTCAAAAAATTTGAAACTATTACGATACTTTTGTAAAAAAGATAAATATACAGGGTACACAACTATACACGTTTATCGAACGCTTTTTAGTTGCAACTATCTTTTGACTGCGGTTGGCGAAATTTTCGCAAACGTGGCTAGTATTTCCAGATAGTAGGAGAAGTACGAAAATGTGTTTTAAAAAAATGTTGCTTCTGCGTGAAAAGTATAGTTTTTAGCAAAATTTCCTCGACGATCGTGGAGAATCGTCTTTTGCGTGTAGGAGAGAGTAAAGCAATGAGTTATATATAGCGATGGACGGGGGGCCGTGCTTTCTCCATTGCAAAAATGCTTAGTGGAAATAAAGCGCGCTTCCGAGAAATCGCGTCTCGGAGGTTTTATTTCTGTTGATCAAGATGTGTGTATATAAGAGAGTCGCTTTTCAAGCCGACGCGGGTTTTGCGATAATAATTTTCGAGTTTTTATTTTATTTAGATTCCTTGCGCGTGTCCGTGATTGATCCACATAAATTTGCCTAAACATATGAACAAAATGTTAGGTTGCTGTAGAGTTTGAATATGTTTTTTAAATAAAATAAACATAATAAGTAACGTCAAAAATTGTATTCATTATGTAATCATTTAACGGGCTTATTTTCACTTTAACGTGGCTCTATAAATGTAAAGCAAATTTAAATAAATCGTTAATTCATGAATTCGGTGAGCACAGTGCTATTTTTAGAAGGTCGAGATTATTTAACGTATCAGATAAAATTGAGATTCGCATGTAAACACGTGGGTCAGAGTATAGTAACACGACCATGACTGGTAAACATATTTTAGATTACAACTTTTAATATCAAGTTGGATATATTTTGAATTAAATTTAAACTTGTAAACAAAAATATTTAAATTTTCTTAAAACGAAAATTAATGATCCATAAAACGTGAGATTTTTCGGGATGTAATGTAGATCACTAGGTCTTGCGCAAAAGATATATACTTTGTTTGCAACATTATCTACTTTGATAATGCATATTATGACACAGCAAATTGTTTAATGCAATTGATAAACGAATGTCTTTGCCTTTCATACATGTTTTCTTCTTGCTATAGATACACTTCAAGAGTATTACTAATCTTCTCTATAAGTTCTAGTCACAAACATTTAATTATCTCTTATATTAAATATCATAAATATTATCTTTGCACAATTGAAAGCTGAATCGCACAAAATTTATAACAATTGATATAAAATTTGCATTTGGAATTCTTGACTACACTAATTACAAATTAACATTTTAATATGTAACCGTCATTTACTATAAAAATCAATTGTAAACATATTCAGAACTATCGGTTAAATAGTTCGCCTATTACATTGTCCAAAGGTTTGGTCTAACAATTATACTGAAGTTTAAAAACCCGTACGAGGAAGGTAAATGGGATTAAAATATTTTAATATTTAAATAAAATTAATTCTAAAAAATACCGATATAAAATATATTTACATCGGTGCAAGAATTATACAGAAAAGATAGACTCATAACGCCGGAGACCGACGCCCACATAAAATATAAAAATATCGAAAAAACGTTCCATCTTCTACATCCATTATGTGACATTTCATCATGATTTGAATACTCCGTTTCTTAGTCGGCATTTATAACTTTATAAATTTATTTTATTGAATCCTTTTTAATGAAAATTTTCCAATATGAAAAACGTTCTTTATTTACCTTCACTGTGAAAATTCGTCTACAATAATGCGAAACCTACTTTACGGAATATACTAATCCTAATAAACAGTAAATTTATTACTTTTACAGTATAAATGCTATACTGAGGGTAACATACTAACCACTCTCGGTGTAAGTCTTATAAATTCTTACTCTCATAGTGGAGTATTTCTACAAGTGACTTTTCACAGTTCCATCCTAAACACACTTAGCAGATTTAAAGTTAAAACCCGAGATTAAAAATAAACCACACACCTAAACAACCCAACGAAAATGCAATCCCAAAAGCCCAAAAGACAAAAAGCCCTCATCAAAGAAGCAGCAATCCGTCCGTACCCTCGTATATACATCCACGTATCCACGCATCTTCCTCCGCCGCGGCGTTTCCGCGACTGCGGCCTCACTGTATTATTACACACACACGCGCCACACTCACAATTCATCCGCGCGCTTGGCCGTCCTCTTCCCTGTCCGTCCATCCATCTCCCCGCGCGTATACACGCACAATGCGCGCATCGGATCTATAAAGCCGTGTATGCGTGGGCGTCGCGACAATGTTGTGTCTGCGGGCGTACAGCCGGATGCGCGTTGCGATCTTTTCGCGGAGTTTTCGTCCGCAGCGCCGCCGCTGTGGATTCTCTTTGTGAGCGCGAGTCGTTGTGACCCTGGTGATGCTGATCGCGAGGGGAGACGGGAGGGGTGCGGATGGTATAGTTCTTGATGGAGGAGCGGACTGGAGATTTCTGTTTTATCGGTGAGGATATTTGGCGTGCGCCGTGGTGGAGGTTTCTTGTACGGTTAGAGTTGCTTTTTTAAGTGCCTTATTGTTCGGAAAAAGATTGTGTGTCAAACGTTAAACATTTATTATTTTTGTTCGTACTTTGGGGATATACGCGATTATCTATGATAATTATCATATTTATAGGAAAGTTTTCCATAGGCATTGTCAAAATTGATACTCGCGTGGCAATTTTTACTTTGAATATGGCTATTTATACGGTAAATACGATAATTTTTATGGAATCTCAAATATGTCACAAATATTATACATTCAGCAATACCTAATTGAGCTGCTAAAACGCTTAATTGTGGATTCAAATTTTTAATTTCTATAACCAATAAATAAACAGTTTTTGTCGATATTTTAATTTTAATCTACGTGTTCTAGCAGTCTACGGCAAAGCTAAATGTATAACAAGAAATAGTTATTTTTGCTGTAAACTTTCTATCAATATGAATGTTTATACACTGCAATTCATAATTCAAGCAGATTTTTTTTTTTTTTTTTTTTTTTAAATGGCATTTCGAACTCGAAAGTTCATCGCCTCATCTACGCAAGCCTTCCACGTTTCCCTATTTTGTGCCAACCCCATCCATTTCGCGCCTTCCCGCCCAATTTCAGTTATGTCTGATTTTACGTTATCCTCCCATCTGCGTCTAGGTCTACCAAGAGGTCGCGTTGCTTTCGGTTTTCCTTTCATTATGCGCGCTGCTGTACGATCATCGCCCATTCTTGCCACGTGCCCTGCCCATCTTAGTCTCCGTGATTTTATTATTCTGTTAATATTTGGTGACGCGTACAAATTATGTAGCTCGTCATTGTGCAGTTTCCTCCACTCCCCAGTTTCCTCATCTTTCTTTGGCCCGTATATTTTCCGCAGAACCTTATTTTCAAATACCCTAAAACGATTTTCTTCCGCTTTAGTGAGCGCCCAGGTTTCGCACCCATACAAGATTAAATTCAAGCAGATAGCAATTTAAATTCCATTCCATGCCTTAGATAAATTTTATTATTTGTACTTGAATTTTCCATTACATGTAAATGAATAATGTACTTTAATATACGATGTGTAACTCAGCTTCTTAGTTACATAAACTGACATTTAATTCGAACACTATAACTGAAAATTCAAGAAATTTTTAACTTTATGGTATTTAGCGTATATTGATTTGTGAGTCTAGATTCTCGTAAGAAATGAAAAATAGGATAAGCATTCTCTTCATAAATACGAATTAATTATGAATGGCATTAGTTATATGAATACAATTATGTAATGTATATTATAATAAAATGATGAAGTTATTTGGCCATACGTCAGTATTGGATGAGATATATGGATTATTTTATAATTTATTGGATTCCGACGTTCACTCGAAGGCATCTCAATCAATCCAAGGTATGTCATGAGAAACGGCTTCCGTTTTCCGGGTTACAATTTCAATCTTCTGTAACCTAGAAACCCAAGTTATAATCCAATTTTCAATATCCTTCTGAAAACTGTGTCAAATCATTTAAAATGAATACAATTCTGTATCATTCCAACGTGAACTTCATATCATATTTGTTCAATCGTACTGTTGAAATCGATAAAGAAAAATACATATTTAAAAGGGTTCAAAAATTACAATTATAAATTATAGTTTAATAAGAAAAAGTCATTTAATTCTAAAAAGTTAACCACTCTATCGAATGATTATATAATTTAATTTAATAGCTATAAAGAATAAACATATGAATAAACATATGATGATTTATACCTTATTTTGAAGGTCTTAAAAATGCTGGACTAAGTATAGATACAAAGTATAGATTTAATGTAACGTATACACAATAACTTACTCAACATCAAAGCCGATTTCTCCAAAAAATACCTTCTCCGTATAAAAGTTCCTCGATTCATCACCAGAACCTCCCCCACCCATCGAGCTCTCTCACTATACACCAGCACCACCTCCAGCAGCAAAGAAATATGCATCAATTCGCCGCCAAGTTTAATGCACTTCTCAGGGGCGCCCGCGCAGACTTCGATCGTCCGCCAACGAACAAGCGCGCACGTATGTAACTCCTTTCTCACCGTGCGCACCGCAGCGCAGACAAAAGAGCGAATATCCGCCGCCGCCGCCGCCGTCGTCGTCGTCGCGAGGCTAATGCATTTTTCCGTCTAGCCGGGGCGCGCAAGAAGTCGCCACAATGGGGCAATGACGAGGCCGAAGTGCGCGCACGCGCGTGTATACCTATTATGCACAGCGCTCGCGGCTCTCATTGATAAACATCGCGGATTTCGCCGTGACTCGGCACATGGTGCCCGGCGCGCGTGCACTATGCGCGCGACGCGAAGCGTGAGGTAGGGAGAAATTGCAGGGTGCGAGGGAGGCGGCGGAGGAAGAAGAAGCGAGTAGGCGAAGATGGATGTAAGGGCGCATTGCAGTCTGCGGTGCGGAGCGTATGTAGTTGATTGAACTGTTGCTGGGGTTGTTTCTAGTGGGAGAGATGAGCGCCTCGCGAGATGTACTTAGTGACAGTTGGCGATGCGGATGGGAAATATTGCTAGCGTGATTTGAGGCTGAATATTGTCTGCTGTTGTTGTGATGGATGGCTTTGGGGGTGCGTTTGCGCGAGATTGGGCATGGCTAATGATGCGTTTCGTTAAGCTCCTTGCGGATGAATTTTTCGCAATTTCGACTTTTAACAGGATCTAAGCTATAAAATTGTCCATTGAATCTTCGAGAATAGGTAAAACCCTTGAACCGTAGTGAGCCAACTTTGTGGGTCGAGCACTGCAATTTCAGGTGTTGTTAGAATAAAAATTCTGCTTTGTGGCTACATATGTAGCCATTTTCGGGAAGACTTAATAACTATTAGGTTTCCAGTGTTCGCAGTCATTCAATTGAGCTTTAATAAATCACCGACACTTCTAAGTTACACAAAATATGTGTGGATCTACCGTAAAACTGAGATAACCACGACGCATTTGACAAAACGACTACAGCCTTCAAAGCAATGCATATTCTATGGAACTACATTTATGTTTTAAAAATTTAGGAATAATTATGTTATTCATCGTATAACCAATAAACCAACGAATAATCAATTGTATTTTTAAATCACTACAAAAATGTCTTAATGAATGCGAGGTTGCATCACATTTATAGATTCAATCTTTGAAAGTCGTATTTTCAATTTTTATAGACAAAGTTAAAGGATCCACTTTATACTTTAAGATTATTTTTAAGATAACTAAATAAGGAATCTATATTTTTTTACTAGGTCAGTACTTTAGAGTTAACAATTCAACTAGTGTTAAGTTAATAAGATGATTTGTTTGTTAGTGAAATGGCAACTTTATTTCTCAGATGCTCTGAATTATTCAGATGTATTCAGTGGTCAACAAGGATTTAACGAGTAGAATTTTAACCGACAGAATATACTTGTCAACTAATCTATGTTGTCAACTTGCAGAAATTACGGTATCAAACTACCAGGAACTCGCTGTTAATCCTTTATAAGCATAAACCACTTTTAGTATCTTCATCGAAATTCATGACCCATAGAGGACATAACTTTTCATGTACGCCGTTCTTGAATTAATATTCCTCCCTCATGATCGAAGTTCACGCAAATAAATTACCAAAACTACTGCTCCTCCATTATCGTTGCAACGGGCCACCAACGGCAAATTCATCAGAATCTTTTCCGCTCGAAATGTATCATCACAGTGGCCCAAAAGTATCTTGCATTGTACAATCTCGATATCTGTAATTGCCGAGAGTCCCGGGACCAACTGGCAAGCGCGATGAAAAGAGTTGCATTAAACGGATTACATTCGATCCGTGGAAAGTGCCGGTTCTTAAATCTAATAACACGGTAGTCTCTCCTACCCGCGCCACGGTCCCGATCCCGCGCGCGACCGAGATAGATCTTTACCCTCTAATCGTCACACTTTAGATAACACCTTTCTAATACTCACTCGTGGAGATAAATCTCTTATCGCCAGGCCCGCGGAGACTCTATAGACAAGCTATTCTGTACTTTCTATTGAGAGTCATCGCTTTCAATTATTTATAAATAACGTGCTTGGCGACGCGTCAGATTTAATGCTCTTAACCCTCCTGTGCAATAATTTAGTTTCTGGTATTTCAATTTGATTGATTGTAAATCTGCATTCATATGCGCTGCAATCATCTGTAATCTCTTCAATTGAAAAGGTACTATTTAGCTTTCGTTTGAGAGTTCAAAGATGATCATTTAATGAAAGGTTGTATATTATTAGCGATACAAAGTATATACTAAATTGATGAGTATTTTAAGATGAGTAAACCTATAATGCTCGTCTCAATGGACAGGAGAATTATCTTTCGACAGTTTGTTCGTTTTTTTCGCTTAACTGAATAAATTGCATCTATTTTAAAATGAATATGTCCTTAGCATTTCCAACTTTTACAAATCAAATACAAAAAAACGGAAATACACGCTTACATAAGTTCTAATGTATACACGCCTAATATCAGTGTTGAATTAGGCAGAACTAAACCTTTTGTCTAGACAATCATCAAGACTTTACCTTTCAATATTAAATAGCATCATTTAACAATAATCATAAAGCTACAATGTAAAATTTCAGTATATAGTTCCATTTAAAAAACTTCCCTTCCACCCCACTCCACCCATCACACATCATTAAAAGCCGAAAATTCCACTCGCAGCAGCCCTCAACCCCCACGCAAAATCCACTGCAATTACTCTCCGATCTCCTCGTTCTCACTTCACTCCCTCGTCCAGGCTCTCCGCTCCGACGTCAACAAACCCACGCCGCGCGACATCTCTTCTGCGCGCGCGCACCATGACGCGCCAGCCTCGCGAGAGAGGAAAGAGACGCGCGGCGCCAGCGTAAAACGGGCTCGCGCGCGCAGCATCTACCGCCTCGTATATATACATATATATATAAAAGCCAAGAGGGGGGGGGCGATACCGCCGTATACCTGTGTGTGCACAAATCAATACACAGAGAGAATCGCGCGCGCGTCGTCGTCTCTCTGGTGTGCGCGCGCGCGTGTGTAATATTATGGGTGTGTAGAATTGAGCGGAGCGGCGTTATATATAGCGTCGGCTGATTTCGCCTAGTTTTCAATCGGGATTTAATTGGCCCCGATTCGCGGAACGCCGGCTCGCGATTTTAATGATATGAATCCATGGCGACGCGACACGACTGTCAATCGCGATTGAGAGCGGCTTTGTATTGGAGTGCGCGGTGGTATATAGTGACGTGCGTTTGTTTTCCTTCGTGGGAGTCGCGGATTCTTTATTGAATGATTTTTTTTTTCTTTTTGGTTTTGCGTTGGAGTTTTTAACGAGGACTTATCGGGTTTCGTTTTTTAATATATTTGTTTGGTTTTCAGGTTTTTCGGGGCGGGGAAATGGCTGTGTGAGTTTCGGCTCAAGAGCGATGTTATGAAGGCTTTTCAAAGTTGCATGATTAAAAATTTGATCTCGAAACTCCGAAATTCAGAAGGGCATATTTAATAAGGTGAACCAATAGAAGAAATTTTAAGGTCGCTAAAATTTGCAAAAATCGTTCTACCATATAGGAACTACCCTTTTAAATTTTACCTGGTAGTTATTCGTACTTTCATTTCCCTCTCTCAATTTGAAATAGTGAGATTTTACTAGTAAATTAGTGAAATTTCACTATTTCAAATTTAGAGAGCATATTTCTTTAAAAATCTCGTCATATTGGCTTCCATCATTTTGAATCAGCATTTCTTAACTAACGGTAGATAAAAGAAATAGACGGTCATATTTGCTTTTCATCATTTCGATCGATAATTAATAAAACATTTTATGATGATATTATTATTATAACATATGCAATTAACATTATTCAGAGCTACTTCATTTCAATTATTCAAATTAAAGTCATTATAAATTAACCTTAAAGTTATTTTGTGAAATTTACAATAATCATATATGAATGTACTTAACTCAAAATTCATAACTTCTTAAACTCAAAATTAAGAAATTTAGAGTTTCTTAGAGTATTATATGGAGACGCGACTTAACAGCTTGATTACTTTATAACTCTTTCATTTTAATGTACCTCAGTTTCATACTTGAAAAAAGTGTTTACCTCATACATATTAATAAAATGCTCGCGTACAATGAGGCTTCGGTTTTACATGTATAATGAGTTTTACCCGACCAATGGATGTTTTTATCGTATCTATCACCTCTTTTTTTTAAGTCTTAAGGTGCAGATTTTAACATATTCAAATTCGATGTCAATGGAAATAAAAATAATTTAATAATAGTTTCGAGAGCGTTGAAAAGTTGTAATTATGAAATAAATAAACAGAAAGAATTTTTTTTATATAAATTACCATGAAAATTGTAGGCCACGGGGGATATTTTAACTTTACATTATAAATTATCCTTATATTATACGGTAAAATGTATCCCATGAACTGTAAAAATTATAATGAGTAAGATTGATTTTTAACATGTATCAAGATCATTGTTTCCGTAAAATCACGATGTCTCAGGTGTACAATAATTTTCATGGTTTTCATTTATTAGAAAATTCTCCTCGAAATTCTCTCTGCATATATTTCTTTTAATAACTTCTTTTAATCAGAATCATTTACGAAAAGCCTAAAACTAAACTTCAAATTTCAAATCCAACGTTCAAGTTTTTCATTTCAAAGAATTAATAATCTCGACCATTAGATAATAATCCATCGATTGACACTCCGCAAAGCAAATAAAACTTATTTTCCTCCCTCGCTCCGCCAAATTTTCCCACGCCCAATACACACAACCTCCGTCTGTTTGATTTCACATGTTTTCTTCTCTCTCTCTCCTTCCAAACACGTGCGTACGCACAAACAAGCCAAGCCGGTCGGAATGGAACCGTCAGCTGACGCAAGATCCTCGTCGTTTTACGATCGGGGCGTCGTCGTAGTCGTCCGCTCGCCGCACCAAATGTATAACTCACTGTTATCATTATCTCGCGCTCGCGACGGAAGAAGAAAAAAAACGAAACACAGCAAAACAGAGTCCCAATAGGAAGGCATGCAGCCGGAAACGAGCAGTTACAAAACTGCTGCCGGAGCCTGACTCCTGAGAGCGCAGAGTTGCATCTCCCTCTCTCTCTTAATTTTTTTGTCTTCCTCTTTGCTCGACGGTAAAAGCGAGCAAGTGAAAGAGAGAGAGAGAGAGGGGGGATTGACTTTGTAGCAGCGCCGTTTCATGAATGACACGTGCGCGGAGATACGCGCGCGCGCGGAAATGAAGAATAATAAAAATAATGACCACGAGAAAGGATATATGTAATACATACACAACGAGCCACGGCAATAACACATCAATTATATTGTTGTGCTCCCCATTTTTTTTCTCGCTCTCTTTTGTTGTGATTATTATTGTTACGGAGAGGAGATAATAATTGCCGCGCGCGGAGTTAATTAAGACGGCTGCGGAGGGGAAGGAGAAAAACGACGACGACGACGACGACGACGCTTTCCGCGCAGATTTCACGCTGTTGCTCCGCATTCCCGTCGATTATTAATGCTAACCGAGAAAGAGGGCTTCGTTCGTAAGTACGGTCATTATAGTAATAATTACAAGAATGTTTTGGTAAAAAAAGCATGTACTTTGTAGCGTTTCAGACGAATGAATCATACGCCGATAGCCGGCCGCAGATGTTATTCATCACGCGGAGTATTTTCTTTTGAAATGTGTGGAAGAAACGCTTGTGTTGATATCTGCAATTAACCTTCTTCATTTCCTCATTATAATACTAAACGTATTGTAGAAAAAAGTGCGTAAAGGGATGTTTATTTATTTTTTCTTTCCTAATTTTATAATTCATTATCAATGTAGCAAAACAATCAATCCATGGAAAATAAGGATAATTTTTTTTACTTTAATTCGTCATTTTCAGGAACTCTGAAATAATAGTTATGTTAGAGAAGTCCGATTCTCATAAAAATAGATCGTTATTATTAAGTTTAGTGTCTCATCATAACTATTAACCGCATTCCTTGTATTATACCGAAGTACCATTAGATAACTTTTATTTTCGTTAATAATCTAAGAACATACTTTCACTTACTTCTAAAAGGAAATAAGTTCTCAATAACAAATCTGTATAATATATTTAGGTTTTCGTATCAATAAAATAAATCTACTATATACTACTATTATTGATTTTAAAGAAATGGTTTCTTCATTTGCTATTTACAAAATATAAAATTATCAAAGTATGTAGGAAAGTGTCGTTTACTTTGGGAAACTTGCGTATTAAATCTTTGTTCCTTTATCAAATTCAGCTTGATTTAATCCACACTTTTGTGTAGATCTTATAACCAAATATGAGTGTATCAAAGTTAGAAACGCAGAAGTTCAAACAGCCGAGCTGCCGCTATTGTTAACTGTTACGAAGTATGGAACCAGTACAGTGCCCCAAAGAGGGCGAGTCTCCCTCTACAAATTAAATAAACCATCTATAATCCGCATCTAACGTAGGAATGAATCCTTTTCACAAAAATCGTTAAGGAATGGCTAGCTGACAACATGTTCGTATAATATTTTGACAAACTTTGCTGCAAAGATTCCTCTCATTCGCAGTAAAATTCATCCTACTGAATGCTAAACAACTTGCCCTCTGATTGGAAAAGGAATACGCCAGCCATTTCTGCATAACAATCAAAGCTTCCATCGCACTCCGCCTCCCCTCGTACAGACACCGGCAAGCAATAACCCCAGGGCGCGCGCAGCTCGACGAACTCGCGAAAGTCGGACTCGTACGCCGCCCGCGGCAATTACGCAATTAGCATAATAAAACGCCGGCGTTCAGTCCAGGAAGCGCGCTCGTGGCACGGCCCGCAAGCACAGCCGGCTCGAAGAGTCGCACCAGTGCGGATCGCGCCTCGCGATAACAAGGCCAATCTGTCAGCGAGAGCGCTGCTGCTGCCGCCGCCGCTTCGAAAGTGATTAGCTTTTCCGCGGAACTGCTCTCTCTCTCTCTCTCTCTCTCTCTCTCTCTCTCTCTCTCTCTCTCTCTCTCTCTCTCTCTCTCTCTCTCTCTCTCTCTCTCTCTCTCTCTCTCTCTCTCGCTCCGGTCATCCACACGGCCGCGGAGTGCAGTGCAGCCCAGACACGCGCGCTCCTGAAAAAGAAAGGGATGGAGGCACTCTGCCAAGTCTGCGGCGGTTCTGCTCGTCTAAGGTGTATATAGTTGTAGTCGTGTGGAGCTATGTTCGGCTGGAGCTTGAGAGCGGAGAGTCAATGTAACTATGAGGATGTGTGTGTGCGAGGATGGCGAAAAGTATCTGTTTGCAGAGGCGGAGTATCGATGCGACGAGGAGAAGCGAAACGTGGTTTTAGCGGAAAGTTGGGGTTTACGGGATGATTTGCGGCTGCGGATCGACGACATTTTATGCACTTTGGATTTAGCGGGTTGGTAATGTACTGCGAGGCGCTGTGAAGTTTTATTGGTTGTTTAAGGAAGGTAGCCTTAAGCGCAGCGTATTGGTTGTTAACTTTTTTGACAAGTTTTAAACTGTAAGAAATACAATTTGATGTCGAGTATTTACAATGTATTGATTACAATTGTGCACAGTTTGCAAGTATTGTGAATTCTGACTTTTGTTCTAAACTGCTGACTTATTCATACGATTTATGTAAAATTCTGACCGAATTTTCTTAACTCTGACAAAACCTGCATTTGTAATAAAATATGTCAAATACTGTTAAAACTATTAAGAATAAAATCTATATGGATAAATACTAAGAGTTTTGATATTCCTTACCGGATTGCTCAGGATACAATATTTTCGAATTCGAGAGAATTTAACGGAGTAATTCTCAGAATTTGACATAATAAAATTTAACAGTATTCCTCAAAATTGAACACCAATTTTCAGAAGAGTTTTCAGACGCTGACCGAAGTTCTCAGAAATTTGCGCAATATTTTTCCGTATAAGATCCAAATTCATACGAGACTTCAGAATTTAATTTCAATTTTCAGAATTTCTCAGAATTTAATATCTCAGAATATTTTTTCTCAGTAACTCATAGGATTTCTCATCTTTTGATAGCATTTCTCAGAAGATGATTGTATCTCCGAATTTGTATAGTATTTGTGAGAATTTGATAGCATCTATCAGATTTTGATAGTATCTATCAGATTTTGAGATAATATTTCTCAAAATTCGATTGTGATTCTCAGATTTTTGCAGAACCTGACCGTATGTCTGGGAATTAGTTCCAATTATTTGTCGAATTAAAACTAAAGTTAGAATTCACATGTTTCCCGAAATCCACGAGTTCGGACCAATCGTGTTTACGAGGCTTGGTACGACTACTTTTTGCGCCTCCTATCTGTACATATTTTCCCTAAGATCCTCATTACATCAATGACTCGAGCTGCAGGTGCGGAATCACGGCAGCGTCACTTTCCAGCATCGACTCGCAGAAAGAGGCGTCGGCCAAGCCCTGCTTTACTTAATAGCTTCCTATTATACCAAGGCTCCTCGGCAGCAGCTCGCGCGCGCGTGCTCGCGTCTTTATTACTCGCCTGGCGTATAATCCGTTTGAGTTTTTGCCCTTTTCTTTTTCTGACTTTCTTCCTTCTCACTTCTTGTTCTTCCTTTGCGCTCGCGCGCGCGAGAAGACCGCAAGCGTCTGCTTCTGCTGCAGTGGCTCTCGAGAGTCTTTTCGTTTTGCTCATCCGCGGCGCGGTTTACGAGTGGCCGGAACCAGAAGTTTTCGTCCTTAACGGATGCAATGGTGTCTGGGTTATTGGGGATGGGGGGAGGGGGGAGAGAAGAGGTCTGCCGCGCTTTTTTGGATCGGTAAACAAACCGCAGATTTCGTTGGTTTCTTATTATGTAACCTGATTCTGCTTGCGGGGAATGTGTATATCATTTGTATTGACCGAGTTAGGCGATTCTTTGTGGGTTGCCGTGGACGATGCTTGAAAGTTCTGCGGTATTCGTTTAGAAATATAGTTATACATAGTGTTTGCTGATTAATTAGTTTACGTATTAATATTAGTCGCTTCCATCATTTGTTAATGTATATTAGCTTTAATATTCTGGTATAAATGAATGCGTAACCCCATTAACCCAATGTTATCTGCAGATATCTTAAAGGTACAAATTAGATACCATTCTAGATTTCCAATATTTATAATAGTTATTTTATGTTACAGAATAACTATAACTAATGTTTATTTAATACGGTTTAGATCTCCATGAATCCATTAAAATAACTAAAGACTATTTTTTGTTCAAGTTTTTGTTTATGGTTATATTGAGCTTAGTTCAGTTAACTGATCAACTTTTGTTGATCAAATTTGTCACGGAACACGTGTCAATTGACGTCACAGTGGCCTATTAACTGGGCTTTCTACTTCTCGTTTCTATACCAATTTCTCCGGAGTGCCGGTGTGTACGTGTCGCAAAGCAATTACTAGATGACACCATAACGGAGAGTCGTGACGCAAATCGTTTGATCCACATTCGCAGACATTCTTCGGCCGGTCAACAATCGAGTTTCCAAAACCTCGATACGGTCATCGTCCAACAATAAGCACCCTGGTGAAATAAAAATCACGAGAGATACGTGGCCAACATGTCGAATTTATATATTGCATTGCATTTCCCATGTCTCTAATATTTTAGCATATACCAACTTACCCGATTATTAGATTTAACGAAATTTCTATGAAATCGTCACTTTAATAAATTTACAACTTCACTATTCTGTATACACTGAAAAAATATTTGCATTCACAAATAAATGTTTCACGAATGACAATAAAAATTTGTTTAAAAAAACAATAATAATTAATTGTAGAAAATATTTTCAAAATTGTAAGGTTAGTGAATGGAAAATACTTAACATTAACAATGTAAGTCATCTTAACGTTAAATTGAATCGAAAGTAAAAACGGTTGAGCACTTTTGTGATTGCAATGTCTTCACGATTTTCGATTCATTCCGTACCATTACAAAAAATGCTCAATCCTCTTTACTATTGGATCAATTTGTCATCAACATGGCTTATATTGTCCAATACTTTCCATCGACCAACCCAACATATAAACAAAGAGATTCACCAGCCCTAAAATTAAAAATAAAAAGTTAATAAAAACATAATAAAATTGCACGATGACTGATTTATTATCTTATTTCAATCGAAGAACTATCGCAGCGATTATAAGTACAGGAAAACAGTCGCACAGCAGCAGAACAGGAAACTTCGTCCACATAGCTCTCTCGTAAAGAGAGTGTGGAGAAATTCGTACACCACGCACGGGCAGACATCGCGCAAAGAGAGCGCGAAGCGCCGCCGCCGCCACTGTCTGTGTCTCAAGAATGTCCGGTGTTAGAGGCCACAGCCGTACCTCATCTATCTCCATCTCTATTCTCTATCCACCTCTCTCTCTCTCTCTCTCTCTCTAGTATGTCGTGCGTGTTCGTGCCTTTAAGTGCTCGGCATTGTGCGCAGCCTCTCGACTAATCGGCCCGGAACGCCGCGGAGATCCGCTCGTATACATACGTGTACCCACAGACCTATAACGCCTCGTATACATAGAGAGAGAGAGAGGGAGGGAGAGGAGAGGTTGGCGCTGGTGTAATTCGGGGCGCTCTCCCGCGAATTATACGAGAGCGGCGGCACCTGCCCGGGCCTTCTAATTTCAAATTCGCCTTAATTCCCGGAGACGAGGCGACGCGAGCGAGAGCGGCTCTGTGGCCTAGACAGCGGCGGAGGCCGAACTGTGCGCTGCTGCTGTTACTGCTGCTTCTGCTTCCTCTTAGCCTTGTTTTTGGTCTCTCTTTCTCGTGTTTTAGGTGTGTGGTGGATACGTTGCTTTGCGCTGGTTTTTTTATAGGAGGGCTTTCACTGCTTTGCCCGAGATTTCGGGAGAGTTCTTTATTAAGATTGCTTGGTGTGAAAATAGTTTCATTTATTGTTTTCTACAGTTTGAAGAGTAATTAATCACTTGCACTTGTCACTTGTCTTCAAGGGAAAATAATTTGCTTCACACCGCATTCATTGTGTAATTAATTGTGATTTTATGATATTACTTCTGTGTTATTACTAAATATTTAAAAAATAAAGTTAAGTACATAAAATAAAATTAAAATACCGACTGCTACGGAAATCGATATAGGTGCTTTAGGTTGCTGTACCAACTCTTAATCCATCGAGACCCAATTGTACTGTATGTTAGAAGAAATTTTTTTTAAATACATTCATTAATTAAAACAATAAAGGATAAAAATAACTATTATAATAAAAAAAGTAAATGTCAATATACATTACTAAACTCATATTTTTGTATTAACTTTAATTCTCTAAAGAATGATTTAAATAGTAGATGCTAGTTTATTTGATATGTACACTCAATGGTAAAAAAAAACTTTGATTATGGCGAAAAATTTGTTGGCGTATGCTATATGTTAACTGAGGTTTTAAAAGGTTAGGTATCGAGAAGTATATAAATCTTACGTAATTCCAGTTAACACGTCGAAAACGAGTAATTTAGTTAGTCTGCACTCTTTGAAGTAATGAAGAAATCACTTTCAATTTCAGAAAGTGAGTTTTAATTAATTCACAGATTTGATAATATATCAAAATCAACTTTATTTATAATTCAGAATTCTTTTAAGCTGATTTAGATTATATTTAAGAAAAGTAAGTACAGCTTTGTTAATCCATACAAGTGCCGATACTTGCCACTGGACGCTATATATATAAATTCCGTTTACTTATTACTTTGAAAGCCAGCAAATTAAAAAGTGTGTTTATGTATACTATAATCGCCAAAGAAAACGAGAGTTTCATTCCTGCAAACATGCACAAACGAAGATTCTCATTCGGCGTTACAACTGCACGTGGAATTGTCGATATAATTCATCGCACGAGGATTAACAGCCACGCGCGGCGATCGAGGCGTATAAATACGGTAACCGACATTATATACATCCACCTTGGTATTAATTTGATTTTACTCGTGTTTTATCGTGCCATAAAGGTCATTTTTGCCACCCCCGCGCGCGGTCTCCCGGCATATTTTCCCTCACCTTTATCGTTTCTGAAAACGCTAACGACGCGCTGCCACGGAAGAAGTCGGTGTGTTCGAGGACGATTTATCCGCGTGTGTGTACTCCCCCGGCGGATGGCTCAGAAGGCATTTCGCAGTTTAATTAACTTCTGCGCACGACACGCGGCGGCACTTTGCGGCAATTTTACGAGAATGCGCTTCGAAGCCCCAAGAATATTTATGGGACGTATGTAATTGTTGAGTTTCCGGGATGGACGCTCGCACGCTGTATCACTGTATGGCCGTTCGATTACAATGTACTTTTGCATCTGACAAGCGCGCGAGTGCACACAGCGAGCAAAGGAAAACACATAATACGCCGCGTATACCCGGCAACGGCAAAAATCAGCAATTTAAAGCGCAAATATCATGTCATCGACTGAAATGTTATTGCTGAAGTGAAACTTAATAGCTGAAACACGCTGCACTTTCACTTTTCGTTCGTTCGTTCGTTCGTTCGTTCGTTCATATATATATACATATATATATATACATATATATTACAAATATATATATATATATATATATATATATATATATATATATATATATATATATATATATATATATATATATATATATATATATATATATATATATATATATATATATATATATATATATATATATATATATATATATATATATATATATATATATATATATATATATACACGAGCGAGTGCTGCGCACAACTTCCTATGGGACAACATCACTTTTGAATTAAAACCGCGGACTATATCAATGCCTCGCGAGCGAGCGCGCGAGAGATAGGCGTGAGATATTATTGTCCCTCTGGGTTTGGCGCTGCGCAGCGCGAAATGCATATAAACGCCTTGCGCGCGCGCGCGCGCGGCCGAGATAACTTCGGAGTTATAAAACGCCGCCGCGGCCGTCGTGCGCATTTACTCGGAAATCGCAATAAATCTTGCGAGCGCCACGATAAAGTTGTCCCTGAAGATTAAAAATATGTATTTACTCTCGAAGTCCAATCGGTTGTGTGTAAGCCATTCAACGGCCGGTTCTTAAAAACAAAACGAACGCGTGCAGTGTATATGAAGCGTGTATCCAGCAGCTTTGGAACCGCACCTTGGTAGGTGTAGCTCGGAAAGAAGTTTATTGCAAAAGTCAACCGGGTGGAAAAATTTAGATACGTAGCGTGAGTGTGTGTGTGTGTAGTATGTCGGGCAACATCGATAGTCGCGTAACAAAACTACGACGCAAAATGTACTTCACGCGCGCGCGCGTATACGCGCTTATAATGGTTCTGATAACGATAATCCCTTAGAACTTCAGTCGGTTGGCAGACTTGAGTGTAGTTTTGCTTGGCGTTACGATTGGAACGTGGGCAAAAAGAGCCAAGCTACAAGCGAATGGCTAATAAAATAAAGAAGTTTGAGCATTTACTCCAATTTTTATTGTTAATATGATAAGAAAAATCGAAAGTTACTGAGCTTCAGTAAAAAACAATTTATTGAAGGTTAACGTGTATTTATAGTGAATTATTTTATTTGTAATATTAAATTAATGCTTTCAGTATATCAAAACTATTTATTGTAGCAGCTTAATAATGCTAAAACGGATATATTTTAAAGTTAATTCAAAACTTATCATATATAATTTTCATCGTTAACTATTTATATTATTGTTTATCTTTAGTTAAGAAAATAGTGGATTAGAAATTTTAAAGGACAAATTAATTGTACCAATTTTGCACTGAAAAATGTACTTTAATAGTAATAAATACTTTACATTCCTGTCAGTTTATTTAATGTTAAGAAGTTTAAAATACGTCCATATTAATAACTAACTTAATTAACCATTGGAGGAACTTCAAATTAATAAGGTTAGTTGTTTAATTAAGAAATTTCTTCGAATATCACGCTTAAAAGTTTTAAGTATATTTCTACTACCCCTAAACAAAAAAAATGAAAATCATTTTCGGAGTGAATGTTTATACAAGCTGAGTCAATATAGATAGTCACTAGTCACCGAGTAAAGGCTAACTTTTACATTCGAAAAATACCTAATAGATCCTCTAAGTATTTTTAGTGAAAAGAATCAATATTCACTATAAAAATGTTCTAACTACTTCACTATTGATTCAGCTAGTGTCAGTACTTACTGCAAGAGAAATTAGTTCCGTTTTCTCTTCATAAGTTCTCTTTAAAATCTTACACTGAGAGAATAATGGTTTTACTATAAGTAAATTGATGCATTTGATATATTAAGAAATGAAATATTGTTAGAAATACACTTCCATTAACAAGTGTGCGCCGAACTGGCAAAAATGAGGTTATCTTAGAGATTTTATGGATCGTATTAGGTGTATAAAGAAACTCTTTTATCAGTAAATACCCAAAATTTTTAAGCGTAAACCAATGAAAACATTCTCGTAGTTTCTTCCGCTAGTTTTTCTCTTTTTTTTAACTTTTTGACTTATGAAGATTATACTTTACACAAGAACAAAATAAACAAAAATCCCCGCTTTACCTAATTCTCTCCTGTCTAACCAAACAAGTACTATTATACATGAAGATCAGGAAGTTTGCGAACTGCGCAGATGAAACACACGCAATCTTTCGTACCGTGAACCCTTTTCTCCAAGGGTGCACACGACTCAACTTACAAAAAACGTCTAGGTATGAAAAACTCGCTCTACATCGCAACAATCGAAAATGCAAGAGAGAGAGAGAGTGAGAGAGAGAGTAAGAGAGACGCGGCTAAGTGAACGTCTCCTAGCCTAGCTTTACGAGTCTCTATACGAGAGAGAGCCTATATAGCGGGACTCGAGCTATTTCTGCTGCGTAGTAAATCGGTCGCGGACTCTCTTTCTCTCTTTCTCTCTCTTACTCTCGCAGATTATCAGACTCAGAGCAAGACCTACCTCGTACATACGCGTACATAAGTATATATAATACATCTATCTCTCCTGCTTTGCTTTATGGCTGGATCTTCTCTCTCACTCCACCATCTTTCTCTACTGGCGTGTGTCTAGGTGCTATACTTTAACAGAGTCTAGCCTTAACTTTCATCATCAGATAATAATGATCCTACTTGCATGAATGAATATTTTGCGGCATACAGAAGGTAGAGAAAAATGTTCTCTATCCATTCGACTTTAGAAAATTTATCTGACTGGGGTTTTACAAGTTCTATTCTACGTTGAAAGTCAAATGAAGACTTTATCAAAACGTAGACCCAGAAAGACACGGCAGTGTATCAGTAGAGTAAAAGTACGTATTACGGTGGTATAATGCTTTTTTTTGTTTTGATAACTTGTTTTTATTGAATTTCCAAATTTATAAAGAGAAACTTTAACCTTATTCAATATATCATTAGAAGATAACAAATCTATCAGTGTGACAATACTCGTGACAATACTGCGTACCAATTACTACGGGCTTGCATTCTATTTGTATCAAGTTCTAAAGATGATGATTTAATTCAAATTGTATATACAGCTTACAATTAGTATACCTTCTAATAAAAAAGCTGTAATTATAGAGAATTCACCGATATTTCAAATTGTGTTTCGAAGTAAAACGTGAGAGTGTATCAGTCCTGCGACAAGAAATTGAAGCAACACATTATAAACACGATGTTATTGTCTAAAAGCGACTTAATTATAAATAATAAATGTTGCTGAATCTATAGCAAATATGGGTATTACTGCGACAGCTCCGATAATTGTATATTTTACAAAGTTGAAAGAATACTACTTTTTAATAAGTAATCCTTCTTAACATGTTTCTTTTCGCCTTAACTTTTTTAAGAAATGCATGAAATATTATAAGTTATAGCTAAGATCGAAAGCTACATATTTCCCAAAACCGCGTGACCTCATAAGTTTCCATTTTCACAAAAGCACAAAAGCTTCTGAAAATAAAAAAAAAACAGTTCCATAAAGTAAGAAACTTCTCATCAGCTAGTCCCAATATAAACTCAAACACCTTGCATAAATCCCCATCACACCTCTTTGCCCCCAAAAATTCCTTCTCAAAAGGAAAAATCCCTTCCAAGTGCGCACCTCATTTTCCAAAAAGAGCACCGCAGTAATACCTAGTATACACCCTCCAAGGCTGCAAAGGTACGGCGTAGCAGCGCGCGCGCATGCACTCCTCGAAGCTCTCGAGTCTCCGCGCCGCGCTGCAGAGAGAGAGAGAGAGAGAGAGCTGCCGAGGCATGTGGCAATGTTTTGGCCGGCATCGATCGGCCGGCCGACGCCGCGTCTCCCTCGTTTTCTACGCCGTAGTATCACGGACGCACGCACGCGCACACATGCGCGCCCCACCACTCGCGTATAATCCACCCACGCCCTGGTTCGCTCAGCCACCCTTAGACAGAGAGAGAGAGAGAGAGATGGAGGGGTGGTTGTGCCAGGGGTGCTCAATTGAAGCTGAAGCGGCGTGGCCTGTGGAGGGAGGGGGTCGAGAGAGCGTCAACCCCTGGCGGCAGCGACGCCAACGGCGGGTGTATGTAGGTAGGCTTTGAGAGAGAGAGAAGGGCGATTTGTTTATATTTTGAAGGGAATGTAAACAATGATTTTTGGGGAGGGGCGTGTGGAGAATTAAAAGTTTGGATTTTTATATGTGGGGAGGGTTATTGTGCAGCTTGCTGTTAACATTGTGGGGTTTTTATAAAGTTTAGGATGGGTCGATGACCGAATAAGCGCGAGCAATGCTCTTGAAAATTCAATGTTTTGTTTATGCCAAGTTGCTACCTTTTTATATTCTTGGATAATTTTTATGATTCTGGTCTAAATTTTCTCACAAAAAAGTAGATAAGTATTAAGTATTAAGATTAGTTCATGAAAATGAAAAGAAAAGTATGAAGTTATCACAGTACCTGATCAACTCTTATTTCGATAAAAGTAAATTTATTTAAACTTTTTACCTAATAATTATTTCTTGAAGAACTATAATATTCTTTATGGTAATATTAATTTTAAGTTTTGTATTCTGTAGTCTACTGCAAAATTTATCTTTTACACGAGTCAAAGTTCAAAAGTGGCAAAAATGTGAAATGACTAGAGCAACACGTTTGTAGACACGCATAAATTATGTACGATGAAGGTATAAATAATTTATAATATATGATACCTAGAATACCGGTTTAGCCTGAGTTTTGCACATGCTTGTTAGCCTAGGCTTACTATACTTTAAAAAATAATTAACAAAAGTTTATGTACTTGTGATTTCATTAATCAGTATTTATATTTATCAAGGCTTAACAATAATACTAGGCTTACATATAGATTTTTATATATATTGTTTAATAAATAGACCTGAGAACGATGGCAAAATAGCTACCGAAAAATCGTCAATTATCTTATTACGTATTTCATTACTCATGAAAGCAATCGTTTTGCACAAGAATAAAAAAGACATATAATGAGTGTCAAATATGTAAATAATATAAACAATGTTCGTTGAGGATCGGTGTACTGAAGATGCTCAATGAATGTCATGCACATGATGGCCATTAAGTTGAGTTTTATTGTGAAGTCTATCACAATTTAAAATAATGCGTAATGGTTTTGTTTATACATAAAAGGTTTATTATACACGGGTGACAAATATTAAAGTATGCATGAGATATGCAGACAAGGCACTTCATAAGCACTGCCAGATAATATTCAAATGAGTGTTTATGAAGTATAAAAAAAAACTTTTTGTTTGTATGAAGTATTGAGTCTTATATCGCATTGCTTTTGTAGGATAATAGGGCAATAAGTCTTGTACAATATATTGTAGTGAAGTGAGAGATAAAATATGGTAATGGTTATTTTATCAAAATCGCTGCATAATTGTGGGAAAAGTTTGAGTGCGTAGTCTACAGTATAATAAACATCCGTTCCATTCACCATAACTTGTTAAAGTCCGTGGGCGTGTATTCTTTACTTTATTGAACGAGAATTCAATACATTAGAGAATGTTTCATTACTCAAATTTAATATCCAACAATTCCCTTCAATTTCCTTGTATGTGTACGCTGAAAAATCCGAATTAGCAGCCCGAATGTGCTTTGTGGTCAAATTAAATTTCCGTAAACTAAACCAGTTATTACAATTTGTTTGGAAAATAATTCCGCACAAAGGCAGAACTGCTTGTGGTCCGCGAATTCACTCATGAGTGGGAAACTCCACATCTCGCGTATGTAGAATATAGCATTAACCACAATTTCGTCAGTGTATTCGACCCTATCTTATTGTTTTCAAAATATTTACAACAGAAAACTGTACTTTGTAAAAATCTAATAACTTCACATTTATTTAAAATTAATAAATATTTACGTATTAGTTTTCAGCTACGTTCTCTTTAAAGTTGATTAATTTAGTAAAAATGCGTACTATAGTATTACGTGTTTTAAATAAACTATAATATAATGTTTTAAATAAATGCTTTCGTCATCAATATTATAGCAAACCTATTCTTGAATTTACTAAATTTCTATTCTCCAGTGTATAAAAATAAAATTTTTGCACTACAACCGTCTAAAAAAAACTTCCCCATTCATACACAACTCACTTCGCTTTACGTCTCACTTCCCCCATTCCCCGAGCATGCGGCATTTTCTTATTTCCAAACGATCATGTTCGATCGCGTCCATCTGAATTATTTTCCCATTCATCCTATCCGACGCTCGCGCGCGGGGAGCTTTTCTCTCCATTCCGCAAAGGTTTTTCCGATCCTTCTCTCTTTGTACACTTCATTCGCCCTTATGGGGTGAACCGCTATTCATTCTCTGGACGCATGCGCGACAGGACGCACAAAAGTTTCATACATCCCGCGATGACCGGCGTATGTTCTACGTATAACAGCCCGCTCTATTCTCTCTCTTGCTCTCTCCCTCGAACGTATACGAACTCGTGCGTCGTTTTATATCTTGTTTATGCGAGCGTCTGTTTTTTCTTCTTCGCTCTACACCCACGCAGGAGAAACTGCGCGCGCGTACCTTATTATTTCGTCTATGGTATATCCCCCATTGTGTTGCGCTCGCTCGCGCGAATTTCTTTTGCGGGTTTGTGCTGAAGCGGCGATTGTGTATATACTGCGCAGTTGCGCGGACTCGCGGTGTCTAGTGCGCGGATAGAGGTTAAAGAGAGCGAGCTATATAGAGGTGCTCGGTATTGCGCAGAAGTAATTGCAGCCGGAAAGTTACCGAGGTGACATTCGCGATAAATGTGAGTCGTTGATCGGGTAGACTACATTGGATAAAACTGGGTGAAATGCGCAGTTTGTCTGTACATAATTCCGTGAAAAAAAGCAAAGAAAATTAAAAAAATTATATCACCTGTACTGTCAACATTTTTTATAAAAAAAGGATTCTTAAGGTATTTAAAGGAGTCTTGGAGTAGTTTGTAGCTTATTTCATGTCGTAATTTGATTCAATGTCGTAAAAACACGAGGATGACGATGATGAGACCTGCGTAGAATGCCTCACCTACTAGAAGAAATTAAACTATTTAATAATGTACAGTCAGACCTCGCGCACTGTTACGATTCAATACTTGCGCACTGTTATAATATAATTCCATGTCCAGGAATGTATCAAGCTCACAGGGCCCCTTCAAAATTTTTTCTTTATTTTAACATTATACATTGAATAAAGCTTGTTTTCATTGTAGAATATGAACATTTTTATTATTTATGTTACTGAATTGAGGAAAGTTATTTCAGTTTTACTGTTGTAGATATATGATTTGTAAATTTTAGTATGATGAACCTGCATATAATTTTCTATTTATACAATAATAATTTACATGTTAAGATTAATATTGGAAAGTCTATGATTCCTCTACTTTATATAATTTATATTTATAGAATTATTAATTATGAAATAACCTAATATTGTAATAAAAAGCAAAAGTTAATTTTTTCTAACGTTGCATAGATTTTGTAATTTATTTGATATACCTAATCTAAAATATAATCTATTTTTATTAAAAATATTCAAAATTCGTCAAAATATCATTGTTATTTATTAATTTTATGAAGATTTGAATTATTAAATCTAATTTTTAAAAAAAATTTAAGCACCCTACTTTTTTGTAATTTTGTAAAATGTACGGCCCTGACCTGTGAATCTGATTGGCTGACGCACAGTAACAGTGCCTAGGTTCGTCGGTTCCGACTTGTAACAGTGCGCGATGTATGGCTGTATTTGTAATATGTGCACATTGAGATTTAGATTGCTAATTTTATGATATTATATATTGTATTTAACGCTGAATAATTACGATATCAAGTTTTTAAGATATGATGTTTTATCAGTGAACTATATTAGTGAAATCCCGTACACGTACACGCGCTTGAAGTTTGTACTAAACAAATCTGAAAGTACAATACTTCTCCCTTACAAAAGATTTGTTAGAATGCCAACCATCTGAAAAATACATTTTTTGGAAAACATATTTTCCTTTTTATTAAATGTAACGTATATCATCGTTTAGTTCTTTTCGAGAGCTACCAATTGAATAAAAACGTTCAAATTGGTGCAGATTTACCCAAGATATGAATCAAATAAAATCGAAGGGTTAAGAAACCGCTGATCAATAACAACCGAAGTTAAAATTTGTATGAGTAACAGAGATTTAAGTATATAGTATATTAAAGTATCGTTGTATACGATAATGATAACCTTTTAGAAATAAGTCAGTTTCTTTCCTTTCATCGAATCGGATAAAAATGAAACACATTATGCGCCTATTAGTATTAGTACCTCGGGCACTCGCAAACTTTCATTAATCTCGTTACTTATTTATGCTCGAACGAGTGCCATATACTATGCATTGCGCCAGAAATAGCTATGCCAGCAATTAGAGCGTGTAGCTGCTCCGCGGCGTAGTTTCTGACTCTGCTACAACCTCATTGAAGAATGAACATGCCCCGCGGTACGGATGAAAGCAATCGTCGGCACGGACTTCTTGATGATGAAGCAGTCAAGTCGAAAATAAATACAAAGTACAAGGGACCCGCATGCAATATTTTTGTCTTCTATATTGCCTTTATACGGCTCTCTGCACTCGCTCTTTTGTTTGGACTGGTATTTTGCATTAGCCTATTTGTCGAGTCTTTATTCAAACACTCATTAGCGTGTGAATCAATGGATTGTGTAGCCTCTGTCATCCTCGATTGCACCGACAATTATACATGTATCATAGATTATAATTAGCTAATAGCTAAAATAGTCCGTGAATAATATTTCTATTTTTATCATCCACACAGTTATAATGCTGATTATTTCATGAATGATCTGAAATGCTACGCGTTATGGTCTAAAATTGCATCAAGTACAATCTTCTAATTTTAAAAGGGAAATTGAATATTACCGTTAATGATGTTACGTAAATGATGTTTCATGCCTTTATTTATGTACACCTAGTTGTAAATGTAGTCCGACGGTATAGATTATTTAACTGCAAGTGGTGATTCAAACCTAAATCCCTAGTACCAAAGTTCTTCGTGGAGAGAATTGTTGTAGATGTGAAAGTTTTAATGATGTTATTGAAGTTCCAAATTGTAGTAAGCCCAAATGTTGGCTGCTAGGCATACAGGACAATTATAATAAGACCAACGACCAAATTCTTTTCTTATAGTTTTATACACAATCGAAGTGTTCTCTGATGTGTATATTACTTAACGTATGATAATATGATCTATATGATACGATATATCTTATAATAGCAACTGCCACGTAGACAAATATAACTGTGACCGTAACCAATCGAATTTTGTGCAAGTCACAGCCTGTCGCAGCAGCGGTTACAACTTTTACCCGGATATTTTTCATCCAGCGCACTGCCAACTAAACCCTCAGCTATAATCCATATACAATTGCACGCTCGTTTTCCTCTCCTTCTCCAAAAAATTCTTCTCGTGAACTATAAAAAGCTCCACCCAATTAATAAATCAATCATGCGCACACGCATTTTACACGCGTATTTTTCCTTCTGCATCGTCGTCGTTTCCCTCGCACACGCATACACACACATTTTGCTCTCACTTGTCTCTCCTACTTCGCGCATCTCCCTCGTCCCCTCTCCACGTCTCTCTCTCTCTCTCCCCCCTCCCCTCTTCTCCTTCCCTAACCAATCACACCCTCTTTTTTTTATACATCCAATGTACATTCTCGTCCCTTTTGTCACATTGTTTCCCTTATTTCCTTTCTCGCGCGCGCTCGCATACGCTTCTCATGCCCGCGTGTGTCTCTCGTTAGACGAGCCCACAGTCCATGCAAATGACACCTTTCTTCCCTTCTTCTTCTCCTCCTCCTTCCTTCCTTCCTTCTTCCTTCGTGCATAATGCGTGCGCGTATGCATGTGGCGGGCACCGGCAGCAGTGTCGCCGCCGTCCTCGTCGTCCAATAAACCGGTATTAAGCCCATACACGCGCTGTTTTCTAGTCGCGGCGACGGCGGGTCAGCCTGTGCATTTAACCTGAAACCTAAAGTTTCTCCATCTCTCTCTCTCTCTCTCTCTCTTTCTGCCTCCCCTTGTAATGTGTACATGTACAGTGTACACACATACCGTCTGTGACCGTCTGTCTGTCTGTCTGGCTCGATGTACCGCTAGTAGGGGAGATTGGGGCAGAATAAAAGCTTGTACTGGAATATACAAATTTCTTGTGATCACGATTACTTTAAAATAAACATATTATATCCGCTCGCTTATTTAATAAGTACATTTATCAACAGAATATTTATTAATTTTAAGTGATTTTCACTTATTCAAATTTAGAGAGTATGTAAGTACGTTTATTAATGGAATTTATGGGTTATATTTACTTCTGACTTCTGTTGATGTGGTTCTTGCGACATCTACTTCCTTTTTCACTACCAATTCAAAATTAGCGCACTATTGATCAGCAAATTACATTATTCACATTGTGCAGTCTATAACATCTTCATGACATCCTGTTATCATTTCGTTATAGGCGGATAAACCTTCAGCAATTAACATATAAATTAAATACCTTCAGCAATTAACCTATAAATTAATTATAAGTATTTAAAAATTAATTTACAGAATCAAAAAAAGGAAAGGCTCGCTTTACACCCGTGATTGAGGTAAAGTCGGTCTCTGGGCGAGGCAAAGTGAGTTTCAATAAAATATTCTGATACAAATTTAGATTATGATAAGATAATCATCTTATCCTAAAAAAGAGATCACGTCATCCTTTTTCCATTTTAATACCTCGCTTGATTGATCGCTTCATTTAAGAGCAAAATTCAGATTTAGTATAAGAACTGTATAAGCAGTATAAATGAAGAGAAGC
The DNA here is from genome assembly GCA_949152435.1 of Gastracanthus pulcherrimus. Lineage (NCBI taxonomy): Eukaryota > Metazoa > Arthropoda > Insecta > Hymenoptera > Pteromalidae > Gastracanthus > Gastracanthus pulcherrimus. Next base: position 160,530,340 of record OX424573.1, on the reverse strand, counting down.
TATTAACTTCTAGTTTTATTAAATTTTTTTAACGTAATTCAATCTTTTTTTCAACAGAATTTTATTATAGATAATCACTGAGCAAAATAAACTTCTAAGCATATTCATTACGCATCTTTCCTGCGGCATTATCGATCACATGCTGTAATAAATCTGAATAAGTGAAAATCACTTAGAATAAGTGATATTCACGTTCAAATATTCGTGTTTTGTACACTGAGAAAAATAATTCTCTTATACCATAACTTGAATGGTGTAGACAGTAGCATAACAATAATCATTGAGGTGATTCGCTAACCACAAGCGAAATTTAGGTAGAATTGAGTATTCAGCAGATATAAGATCAGCTGTTGCCTATAAATGAAGTTTGCTTTGCCTTAAATGAAATAACAATAGCTAAAATACAATCTTTCTCAAAGACGAAATTAAATATTATTTAAAACTTCATATCATACCATTACACCTGAAAAGAGTATTAGTGAATGTTCGCTAACGTCTACAGAATAACTTTATAAAGCACAAAATTATGATATTAGCAGATTATTTTTCTCAGTGTATAGTACTAGAAAAACATTTTTTAGAAAAACTAAATATATTTAGTATACAAACTAATATTTCTGCTATGAAATACAGTAAATGTCTGGGCACTGTGAAAATCCAGATGCGAGCACTGTAACCATTAAGATGCCTGCTAAAAGAAGATGCTTTCTTGTGATTAGTGAAAGCAATTCCGTTAGGCCCGCAACTTTAACCCGATTGGCGAATCGGTTAGGTTAGATCGCATACAGTGCTCGCTTTTTACTTCAACACAGTTACATTTTGTTTATCCAAAAACTAAACACGAAAAGTTATCATTAAAGCGATCAAAAATTCAAAAATTCTTTTTTTATATACAGATTGAACAGGCGGTCAAAGCTACAACGTAATATTTAAAAACAATTACTTTATTGGCTAATGTTACGTAACAAGCGAAATGAATACAAATTTGTTCTTCACGTCAAAACAAACAAGAAAGTAGATTTAACCCCTACAGGCTCAGCAATGCCCCGAACTCCCTTAAAAGCGTCGCCTCTCCCCGTTCTCCCCACACGTGCATACACTCGCATACGCCTGCGTGCGTATAAGTATATAAATACATGTCGTCTGAGAGAGAGAGAGAGTCGGCGAGCGAAAGAGTGTGGAGAGCGTCCGTCTGGCTGCACAGACAGCATAGTTTTATAGTTATGCAAATTCGCGCGCCCCGCCGCCGCCGTGGACTTATCGTATACACCACTGCTGTTCGGCGAAGCCTATTTATAAACAAAGCCGCGTGCGCGCGCGCGCGCTACGCGTTTTCTGTCGCGCATGCCGTTTTATCGATCGCGCTCCTCTCTCGCACACGCACAGACACGAGAGAGAGAGAGAGAGATAGAGAGAGAGAGAGAGAGAGAGAGACGCATCGGAGATAGGCTTTCTCTGTATAGGCGTCTCTCTGCACGATCCTTCTCGTTGTCTCTCGTTGCTGTTCCGCTCTGGCTCTGATGTTTTCTTCTTCGTTCTTTTTTTCTCGCAGGGTGCAGGCGTTCGTAGACGACGTCGCGATTGTCGGGCGCTGCTTGCGGTTGCTCGTCTTTTTCCTTTCTTTTTCTTGCGACGGGCGATTTGTGCGACTTTTAGGCGGGGAATCTCTCGGGTCTGATGTTTGTGCCTTTGCCGAGGAATTGGTTCTCGGAGCTGATCGGCCGGGATTGGAGATCAAGCGTGTTGCTTTGCAGATCGTCGAGGATTGGACGTCTCTTTTTTTTTTAATGCTGCCAAGAGGGCGTTTATTTTAGCGGATTTAGGTGGGGGAGAGTACGCTTGGGGATGGTTAAAGATTTTTATGTGTAAAATATTGGTTTGTGGATCATTGAGTTTATTAGGATGAGTAAGAAGACTCTTTGGGTAGGTTTTGGAATTTGGAAATACTATACCGAATCTCGATTCAGATAAGACAGAGCTATACAATGTAGAATTTATTTAATGTAGTTTTAACCAACCTAATGTTTGAATCCGAGCTTTTTGAAAAGTTGTTCAATAAAATAGTAGAAATCCCTTAGTTGTTTTGCTGAGTACCTTATAATTCTAAAATTTTAAGTTAATAATTAAGTTAAAAGTTAAAGAATTTGAAGATCCATCTTGCCGTACTTGAGGGATATCGAGAGCAATAGAGTTTCCCAAAGTAGGCGAATAAATAATTCTGATTTTTCAGCTTTAATGTCAAATATCTTTCTTTTGCAGACTTATATTAACATAACTCATCTAGTCGATTCAATGAAAAGAAATTTAAATCCAATTCCAATCAATTAGTTAACCGTTAAAACATACGTTGATAGTTATTATTACAACATATATAATAGTAACGTAAAAGTTAATTTTCTCAAAATCATCAAGTGGTATCAAAACTTACCAAAACAGTATTATTTTTAACTTCTTTGTAAGCTATAAGTGTCAAAAGAGTAAAATAGAACCAAAAACGAAACGTTTGAAAGAAGACACTGTCATATATTGAATTGCTCATAAATCATTGACTAAGTCCCATACAGGAAATCATCGACTCAGAAGTCTAAACATGTGCAAGTCTTAGGACCGAAAAGTTTCGATGTTATAGTGAATGCAAATCTACTGTTCGTTATCAATTTGCATTTATGTACAAAATAAACCCACGATTAAAAAAATACAGACTCGTAATATTTAAAATGTATTTTTTTATTCAATAACTTAACCATTCACATACCGTGTAAATATTCACCATGGACTCATTCAATTAAATAAGTAGTTAGCATGTAATGTTATCCCTGTGGTTATAACGAACTTTGCAATAAGTTAATCAATGCAAAATAATTCATAGGTTTGAAATTAATCAATAGTATTCTGGTAAATTGAGTAGTTAATAAATTTTGTTTTAGTTTTATTAAATAAACTCTAGTAAATTCTCTTTCATACGTACGGTGTAATGCATGCACAAAACTTATTATTAAACATGACTAAAGCACGACCGTTAACTTCATAACCTGTGCAGTCATTCAAAATAGAAAAACGTTTTTTTTTCCACTGTAATAAATTACAAACTGACAAATATCGTTAAAGCCGTTGAAGCAAATTGTGCATAATCAAGTAAACGATGTGTAAACTCTGCTTTATTTGTAGAACATAATGATACGATATTATTCTCCAGAATGTAAAAATTCCCCCCGATAAATTATACGAAAGCTACAAGGTGGTTTTCTGTCTTGGCTGAGAGTTTACCGTGCACATGCCGTAGCGTCGTCGGCTTGACCGGTTTAAACTTTCGTGCAGCTTGACGACGGTGGTTACGAAAACGCCGAGTCATCATATGCTTGCCGGCTTGATTTAGTACTGCGTTAAGTGCATTAGATTCGCACCTGCGTTATGCGCGCGATAAAAAAGTCTTCGTAAATAACGTTAAATTGCAAGTTGTTTTCGGTGAATGACATTCTTTATGACCGAGTGCTCGAAAGTCGCTTTTTCTCTCAATTGAATTAGCCGTTCGCCTTCATTATAAATAATACACGGTTAACGTAACATTTTTATTTTTAAAAGGATGTAAATTTTTTATTAATTTCAGATTATTTTAATACACATTTTCTAAATTATTACTCGACACGCTTAATTAATTGCATTCGTCGATAACAGTAACTAGACTATGTTGCTAATTAATATGTATTTAAAAGAACAGAACCGATAATTAATTCCCTTCATTCTGTACATTTTTCATACATTTATTAAGTCAAGTATTTGATCGAGAATCTTGTTTTTGCTAGAATGCACTTTATTACTTCCTTTGTTCAAGCTTTTAATTTCCTCTTTTTTAATTTGCTTTTATCGAGGATTTTAGTGTAAATACCCTAGCAGCTAAATAAAATACTTTTCACTTAGAGCGTTCAGGATTTCATAAATTAAAAATTAAAAAACTTTGTTAAGTAAAGTGCATTATGTTATTAATTATCGTAGCTTTGTTATTATTTTTCGCGCGTTACAAGAACTCATCAAAATTTGTTTTCGCTTTTGCGCGGGTTTTGTAAACTTTGCACAAATAAAGGATTATTTTGAAATTTAGACGGCATATTTAATTATCCCTGCAGGCCTTCCCGGAATGTATTAAAAAGCGTACCTGGCACGTCCTCCGAGGAAAGGAGAACTTTTATCGAAGAAACGACAGCGTACGTCAAGGCGTTTCTTGGAAGTGCGTTTTAGAAACTGAGAAGCCACGACATTCGGATCCTTTTTTTCATAAGCTGTCTCTTTGTCGCTATCATTTATATGAACGACTTGGGCTTATGATATTCTTTTTTCTTAATTATATGACGTTATTACGATTCTGATGTAATTATCAATAGTATAACGTTATAACAATGCTTAAAAGTCTTATTGAATATGTATTTATTAATCAGATACGCAATATTATAGAAGCTAGTGATTGAGTCAATGTTGATAAATATTTATAATACTTTGTAAATACTGTTCGTTGGTGGTTTAAGTATTGACTTGCGTTTCTATCCTTATAATACTAGTATAATGATCCAAATGCAAAGTACCTTATCAATAATAAATTACTCGTAATTCACTATCTTAATGCAGACAATAAATTACAAACCTTGACAACCTAGTGTCTATTAGAGGTAAATTATCAATAAAAAACTTATAAAAACAATTTCATTCATATCAGAGCGGTTAAAAAAAAAGAGCATTGACTCTATCCCCTTCGAGAGCTCAAAACATTTCAGTGCTATATGAAGTGTAGGTGTGCACAAATGCAAATGATAAATGATAAATTCACCGTACACGATTAGGACAGGTATATTATATCGCGAGCTACTAGGACATTAATGCAGACATAATGAGCTAGAAAGCTGAGAATGTGCTTTTTATCAGTAGCGTTGAGGCGTGTGACGTCTGTTACTACTGTTACCTTATTCCCTTTCTAATGCTCTAAGGTAACTACAGAACAAGGAAAGCAGCGCGTGTTAACTTATAAGAAAGAGAGATAAAAATGATAATACAAAAAGGTGGAATCGAAATAAATTATCAATAAAGGTTTAAGGACCGTAGGCTTAAGTACACGAGGAATTTAAAATAGTTCATAGTTTTTATTTTGTATTATAGTCCAAGTAAAAGCGGTTGCAGTATGAAGAGCTCAATGAGATTATTAGTATACTATGTAACTTCTTCCGACGCATCATCATCGTCCTTATTATCATAATGCCTCGCAATTTGTTACGTCGTTCGGATGCCAGTCAAGCGAACGCAGTTTATGCGCTGGTGAAGGCAGTTAACAAATTCTCATGACGATAGTTCCCCAAGTCTCTTACTCACGGCTTATCAGTTGGCAAAGATTGGCTTGAACTTACCGCAGCCACTGAGAAGTGTAACTTAACGAGTAAACTATGACAGGCTAAAAGTAGTTACGAACAAATAAGTGAGATATTACATTTAGAAAAATTCACTGTATCATGATATTTTTAAAATTCATTAAAAACAATCCAGATATAATCAAGAACTTGATCGTTATAAATAGTAGTTAGTTGACATCTCTGTGTGAGAAAGTTAAGTGCTAATACAATTAGTTATTTTGATCCTTTGATTGAGAGCTTAACAAAAATGTCACTATCCTATAACGATTTAATTTCATTTATTTACTGCTTGTCATGGGATATATTCATCCATGGAATTCCGTAATTACGTGTGCTTTGAAAGAGCAACGAAAACAGACGTAATTGAGAAATTCAGTCACGCCCTTATTAAATTACTATCGTGGTAGGTTGCAAGCTCAGCAAGACCAGCAGAAGATTAAGTCGAAGACAACTCGAGAATTTTAAAATTGCACTAACCAACATGAGTGATACGACTTTCTAGAATGTTCCAAAGAATAAATTGCCTGTCGTTACAAATAACTGATCTGCAACATTTCGAATGTAAAATGCGATAAGTAACACACGACAGACAACCTGCATATAGGCATAAAATAATTGCCGTGGAAATGTCATCTAAATTAAATTTAGTATCCTTAAATCGCCACTAATTAAACTGTGCAAACATTTGTAAAATCAATCAATCAAGAAAACCATTATTAATACAGAATACCGGTTCCGAGCTATACAGATGAGATGCATTAAATTCCTCTCCAAGTAAATCAATAGACGAACCATTTTACAGCCTCGATTCCAAATTAATCCCGCGCAACCCTGTTTATTAATCTCGAAGCCACCGAGTCTTATCGCTAATTCATACTCGATAAGTGTATACATCCAGCCATCTCCCGCAATTCAGCGCTTGTCCGCAGGGAGCTGAGCAAGCGGTATACACATACACACACACACCCTATAGTTAGTAGTGGACAGCAGCAGCAGCGGCGAAGCAGATACGCAATAACCCTCGGGCGAATGCTGCTCTCGTGCTCTCACCGTTCTTTCTCTCTCTCTCCTGCCGCTGCTGGGGTCGTGGTCGTACGGTAGATTCCTCATAAAGAGGCGATTCAATATAGTCTCGAGTCCTGTGTATGCCTAAATCGGTTGAAGTGATGAGATGAATGTGGCGATTCGAGAGCGGTGGATGTTGATTCGAGCAGAACAATTGGATTGTTTCCTGCGAAAGGTGAGGGGTTATTATAGGTGCACCACGCGAGAGGACGGTTTTGATAGTCGAGCGATGAGTGGATTTCATGAATATAGATTGAGTAGCAGTCACGGTTTGTTAAACAGGAGAGAGCTTGATTATATGGGTTTTTGAACGTGGTTGAACAACGAGTGGATATGCTTGTGTAACGCGTTATTAAATTCAGCTCAATCAATCTGTGACTCGGGCTGGAGGTTAACGAAGATATTCCAGATGGCCAACTTTGATGAGATTCTAGCTAGTTCAAGTAGCATTAATGTATGCTGAAAGTGATGCCTCATTGTCCATCTAAAAATAGTAAGACGATCCTACAAATGGTTCAAGAATACTGTTCTCAATTCTGTGTCTTTTCTCGGATAACCGAACTAAATATACGTGCCACAGGTGTGGGGAATTCTGTCCAAAGGATGAGAAAATAGAAGCAGACAGGTAGTAAGACAAGCGAGTAAGGACGCAAAGTAGATCAGGCGAATCAATAGCGGGGAAGAGGAGGAAAGGTCCCCACGCGTGCGTAGGCGGAAGAGAGTGAGAAAAGTTGGCGAGAAATATGTCGAGGATGAGCAGCTCGCCGTCGACGTCTTTACGAGGGAGAGCAATAGCAGCAGGCAAAATGACAGTAGTCGAGTTGGGTGGGCGGAGTGCGGGGAGGCGAGCAGAGAAAGAGACTGATAACGAGCATTCCACGGCCGAAAAGAGGTCAATTATGTGGGAAGTTCTAATAAAATTGCAATGAGAATTCACGAAGCGTTTCTATCTTTACTGTCTCTCCCCTTCGCTCTCTCTCTCTCTCTCTCTCTCTCCCTGTCTCAATTACTCTTTTTTGTCTCCCATTCGCTACAATTCTCTTCCTCTTCCGGCCTTCTCCTTCCATCCTTCTTTCTTCCTCCTCGGCCCCTCTGCCTCTCTTTCCCTGGTTTGCTGGCGCCTCTTCCTGCTCGTTACTCCTTAGTCGGCGCTATTGCGGGAGCGTTGCCAACTTTAATTCGCGAATTTACCTCTTTCATGCTTACTCTTTCGCTGCCGCGCGAAGTGGGGAAGGGGGAGAAAGGGAGAGAGAAAGAGAGAGAGAAAGAGAAAAACAGCGGCAGTCACGGTAGTGCACTTTTAGGCTCCGTTTGCGCGCGCGATAGGCCGCCTTGAATACGGAATTGTATTTTTGTTTTAAAATTCACGTACATAAGCCCATGATAACTCTTCAAGGGGCAGCGCGCGACTCTTCGTGGATTTTCATAAATTTTACTTTATTAATTTCGACGATTCTTTATTCAGCAGGTAGACTGTACCGGCGTCGCTACCGCCGTCGTTGGCGAAAAATTGATATGGAACTACTTCCCTCGTTGGGACAGGGGAAGAGAAATGGCTGCTGATTATATATATGTTTCTTCCATTGCAAGTGCCTGCATTAATTAGAAAGTTTCATTAGCTTATTTACCTCAGACTTCTTTTCACTCGGTAAATCTCTTGCAAGGGGAATAATTTTGCTACTTTAATATAAACGCTTTTGGTCGTTGATAATTGGGGGAGAGTCGTCCATTCTGAGACACTTGAAGCGTTTTGTACATAAAATCTTTGATAATCAAATATAACTTGACAAGTATCTTTGGCTGGGTTTTCGAACTAAGGAATAATATACCAAAACAATATAAGATTAAGCAATTACCGAAATATTAGTATAATTATTACAATTATTATTGTATTAATTAAATGTAGCAGAAAGATATAAGTGATGCCTACTTTGAGACATAGTTCATGTCCACTTAGAAACACTTTTCTTTAATCTGGTTCTAACCACCCTAAACATGTTTCATTGTTAGTTTACATATAAGCTAAACAAAATAAAATCTTTTAAAGTTTTGTACGGATAACTGCATTGGTAAACACGGATTAATTACTTATTTTGTTGTCGTTAATCCTCAAAATTAATGTGAAACGACCATGCACTTTGAATTGGAGATAAGAAATTAATTAATTTTCCATGCCAACTATACCTATAAGTCTCAAAATGTGTAAATATTAAGTTCAATAGCCAAACCGCCGGTGCTGTCCATACTCGAAAAACATAAAAACCGCAGTAAAGTTCTAAAGTGGGTGCTGTTCTAAAGTAGGTCTCTCCTCAAATAATAACGTGGCAAACCCCCTATAATTTAATATTAATTGCGAAAAGCATTCACGCTGAAACTCTCCTCAGACATTTCCAGCGCAAAACCAGATTATACGGAAGCTTCAACTGTCGCGCGTAGCAGGCATTAAAAGAGCGAGAGTTTTTTTTTCGTCCACCGTCTGGCGGCGCTAAAAACACGCGAAACTCGCTTCATATTTTATGCATTCGCCTCCCCACCCCAGCCCCACCAGCGGAGTACGCCGAACTTTTGTTCTTTCCGTGCGCGGCGGAATGAAAAATACACCCAGGGTGTGCTTTCACGGGCTAAAAGGGACGGCGTATAACCTAGAAATCGCCACCTGCGCGCATCTGGGTCGGCACTGTGTGTCCCAGAAATCGCGCGCGCGTCTCGCGAAAAGCTTCGCGGCTCCGCGGGGAATTCAAAGCGCAATCCGAATAAAAGTCATTTAAAATTCAGGATGAAATTGCGCGGCGCGCGGCCGCTGTCGCGACGACTAAATTTCAAACTATTAAGCGCACGTGCAGCTGCCACCGCTGGTGATTGACGGCGGTAAAGTGATTTCCTGGGATATCTCTTTTCCGTTACGGGAGGGGAATGAGCTTGGGTTTGATGCGCTTGATTTTTGATTTTGTTGCCTTGAATTTGGACGGCGATGGATTCTTTCGTGCATTGTACATTGGAGAGAAAATGGATAGGCAATTTCATGGGTTTCGAATCTATATATATTAAATTAGGTTTGATGTTAATGGTCAGATGGATGACTGATATTATAACCTTTCATTTAACACAATTGTATTATCTTTTAATAAAATTACAATCCTACTTCAACATGACATCGACAGATATTTCGTTTTTGTATTAAATAATGCGGATGTGATATTTTCATGGATTTCTGATATTAGATTAAGGTTGAGGTACAGTCGAATGGATGACTGACATTATTACAATATCTGATTTAACAAAACTTTATTTCATTAAGATATATAATTATAATCCTACTTCAATACGATCTACATACTTTAGAATTGAAAATATCTATTGCATATTTTAAATGCGATAATCAGTGTATGTACCTGTAAATTATTTCATCAAATTCTTCAACATTAATTATAGAGTCAGAGAAGATCGAGTTAGAGCAAGTGCACTGTACATAATATATGTTAAAAGCAAGATTTAACCGTATATAAAAGAATGAGTGCTCAGCACCGAAGCTCAAAAAAATCATTTGTTGTGCATGAACTTTTCAGCGTATGCTTTTTTATATATATTTTACTTAATTTCGGCTAAACGATCGTAAAAACTCTTGTACCTTTTCCCATTGCTTAGATATCGATTATTATTACCGGGCTGAATACCCGGTACAATCTCAGACCAAAAAGAAACTTCCAGATAAATTTCCATCCACAAAAAATCGCCCTTTCAACGACGAACCCCACCCCCAAAATCAAGCTAAAAAATCCCCGTGCAAGCTCGACGAGCTATATCCGAACCCGAGCAAAAGGCAGCAGCATCATCAACTAGCTCTCGCCAATATATATACAGGTGCAACTCAGCACACTCGTCTCGACTGCTACTTTTCTCTCTCTCTCTCTCTCTCTCTCTCTCTCGCGTGCATGCACGTGCGCGCAGGACTACATAGAACGGCAAAGCAGCAGTCTCGCTCGCGCGAGTACATCGTCCCTCGGGGCGATTTCTTGGCTCCGCTGCAGCGGCGGCGCGATACGGACAAGTGTCATCGGTCGCTTATCGCGCAGCGCTCGCAGCTAGAGAGCTCGAATTCCCGGAGCACAGCATCCGCGGGTATGCAGCAACAGCAGCGGGCGACGTCGTCGTCGTCGTCTCGGATGTCGTCGGCGAGCCTCGAGAGCCACATCTCCAGTGTCTCGCTCCCGTGCTCTCTTTTACTCTTAATCTGTCTCGACTGTTTCGCTGCTGCCCCGCGCGTTCCTTGCCCTCGACGACGCGACGCCTCCGGCGATACTGCCCGCTTCGGCGCTTTTTCTCTTTCTTTGCTTCTTTTCTTTTTTATCTGGGTGGAAGAGACTGCTGGCGCACTTGCAAGGAGGATTCTGTGCTTGATCATTGCGATTTGCAGGAATCGATTTTTGTAGCTTATGGATTGGCCGGTTCTCTATTTTGTGGCCGTTGTGCATGTGAATTCTTGCAGCTTCTTTTGGCTGGTAGCTTTTTCTTTTAGGTTAGGTGAAACGACTTTTTGGATAGAAATTACATGAAGGGAAATCTGTCGTTATCATGCGTAATAAATGTTATGATGTATCGGTATGGATTCCTTGATGTTCAAACTTAAATTCATGTTATTTCATTATGGCTGTTGTCTAGCTAGTGTAGTAACGTATCATGAATCTGTTGCTATGATAGTATAATAGCTTATGATGTACTGACGTGTACTTCATGATGTTCAAACTTTAATTCATGCTCTTCCAAATACGGCAGAAGCCTATGCTAAGCTAGTATGGTATGTGGTCTCTTACGGCACAAAGTTATTACAAAAATAGCATGTGCTTTACGCTTGCTTTTAGCATAAGATACGATCATACTGGAATAACAAAAATTGAAACATTCATGCCTTAATGTCTATCGCATGGATGGCATTATTTTTCTCTGAGTAACCATTTAATAACGGTTATTGCAAAATAATTGGTTTCTGACAAGGGTTCGTGATTTCTATAAGAATATATTCTCTGACATTTTTAATTTATTCCACCACATAAAATTAATTAGGTACGCCGCATTAAATATTAGATAGTAAAAAGATAATGTCAATGCCCTAACAAAGTCACGAATTACTTCATGCTGTTAAATTATACACAATAATATCTTAAAATTTCTTGTTACAGCTTCATTAGTTTTCACATCTTCAGATACTTTCATTATCTTCTCGGTGAAACTTAATAATAAAATTTCTATGACCTAAACTGCAGCACAATCTAAAGTATGATTGTGCAGTCTGAAAGTCAATGACAAAGGCAGTGGCAGTAACCTTTGGAACTTATGAAAATGCAGTAGTCATGCGTTTAAGAACTTTACCGAGTTGCATGTTGAGACATTTGGTTTCACTGATAAACCTTACACGGCAGATAAGCGGGAGGAATATGATAGGTCTAATTATGAAGTCATTGAATGATGATGAAGCCTACCTAGCAACAAACCGAAGATTTACAAGTGTAGAATTAACTAATGAAGTAACGCTTTATTAGCATTTTTCAAACTTTTCAGTCTTACAATTAATGAGTCGATCAATTAGGTAAACTACATTTCACTTCTTTCAGTATCACGTATCTCCACTTCAAACTATTCGTACTTACGAATAAAGGTTTCTCTAATTGCCGACATTTCCCCGTATTCAAACGAGTTGATAAGAACTTTTTATTTCATTTATCGATAAGAGCAGAATGCATTTTTTCCGCTCAATCACGATAGTACGCTTCTGTTTGCGAAAACAGGCATATCTACAAGAGGTGTAGCGGAAAACGAGATTTTCGATTCGCACTATTCCAGTGTTTGTTAGTTATACGTCCTGACGTCACGGTAACGCGAAAGCAACACGCGATTTGAATTGATTCCGAGATTCGATAAGCGTAAAAGCAATATTTGTGTTGACGTACAAGAGATACGACAATTACGTGCACGATTAGGCTCCGCTATTTTTCCAGTGAGTCTTTAACTTTTCTCTAAATCATTGTCTTCTCTTTTAATACGGTTTGTAATTTTATATCGATATATAGCTAGATCTGCTGGTCATTTGTTTGTTCTAATCTTCTTGATTACATTAGAATTATGTCTGGACGTTTGAACGGTGACAAACTCCTATGTATTAATAGCCTACTCCTGCCAGCAATTATTCATATTTATTTATTTATAATTTTTAAGAGGCTTATAGGATTACTGATAATGCATTGTTTCACATTATTCATAATATTTTATAATAGCATTATTTATTCATAACTATAAACTATAAATACTTATAAATGAATTATTAAAAATATCCGCATTTTTTTAATTAACCTCCATTTTTGTCTGCTTACAGTTCCAAAATAAACTCTGAAAGACTACTGAAGCATTCAATCATCTACAAGGTAAGCTATTATTTGTTGATTTTCAAGTTTAGAAAATAGACAATTCTCACCAAGTAATTAAGTTATCAGAAACTCTTTGTTTTATGATAAAAAATGCTACAAAATCACAAACTCAAATATTTTGATGAATTTTGTTTAGTTGACTTTGCACAAAGAGTTTCGTAGTTTCTAGAAGTAAATAGTTTGTATAGTTGTCTGGTGCAGAAATTTACTTTCTAGAATTACATAGTATTCTTTTGACACGGAGAGAAATTCAATTGATAAATTGGCGATGATTTCACTCCTAATTTGGCACGTCAAATCGTTGACGTATCGACACGATTACCGTAGTACAATATTTCCCCCATTATTATATAGCATCCTCAAGAATAACACGCTTATCCCGCCCAACCGAAAAACTTCCATCAAAGCAGCCAAGAAGTTACAAAACTCTCCAGCGACCTCACCTCTAAATAATTATCCCTCAGCCACACGCACGCACAAAGGCAAAGCTCGTTACCGAGCCACGTAGATTGTTTTGCACGAGAGGTTCAAAGCCAAAAGGCAAAGACTACGGAGAAAAAGAAACACCGAGGAAAGTGCGTCGACCTTTGCCGAAATCTCGGTGACGTGCCCGCACATAAACACACACACGGACAAGGTAAAAGGCCATTGCTGCTCAACATCCGTTGTGCGCACGTGTGTACGTGTGCGACGTATCCTCGAGGCAAGGCCCTCGCGTGCCTTGGTGTGCGTGCGCGCGCACTAACAGCCCGTAAAACGGGCCATTGTTTTCCCAGCAGCGGCCGGCGCGAGCGCGGTTACGCCACTGCGATTATATATATATATATATATATTTATCCGCCGGCGACGCGATCGCGAGGGGTCAATATGCGTCACGAAATGTATATGTACCCGCGGGTGAGCGATTGGCCTATCGCGTAACTGGCTGTTCGATTGGCTGATGTAGAGGGTAAAAAGTGCGAAGGGTGGATGTGTTCGATCATTCGTTTAGGCGTGTGAACAATTTATATTTCTTTTTGTCCTTCATTTTGTCCTGATGTAGTATTTCTTTGTGTAAATTTTTTTAGGGTACATTATGTGAGTCGATATGTATACTAGAACATTCTAAATTAGTATTTCAAAAATATTACGTTTTGTAGTGTATAAAGGATTATTTTCGTTGCTATTTAACATTTTTTTAAAACATGGTTTTTGCTTATTGTTGTAATGTAATAATAAGATCAAGTTACATGAACATACTTTGAGAAGATTTTAACTTGATACAAGAAACATACGAAAATAAATCCTTTTTAGGAAAGTAAGAATAAATGCGACTTTTTAAGATTGTTTTGTAAAGAAATATAAATACAGAATCTTGAAGTAATAATTTAAACTTAAAATAAAACATTCTTTTTGTCGTGTAATATTACAGGAAAAACTTGTAGACAACTTGTTTTAACGTACTCCGACCATGACAACCTCGAAAGAAGCAAATTCAAAATCAAAACGGAAGTATAAGAAAATATTGGAAAGCTAGATAGCGTCTGTTCCGAATGCATTTTTTGCTCGTTTTGTGCTCGACTGGCAGTCGTAGGCTGTTTGTTGAAAAAATTAACAGGCAATCTTACGACTCCTTTCCGTTGCGCTCGCGCTTACTCGATTTCATGGTTCGGCGTCGTTCGTTAGGGAGACAATTTATACGTCATTGGAGGCCAATGTTTGGGGAAGAGTGCGGAAGGGCAATGCCCGGGCTCTCTCTCTCTCTCGTATTATTAGTGTGTTTGATGTTTGCCGTTGATAACATACGCCATTAACGCGTTCTCGAGGTATTATACGACGCGCCATTACAATGGGTATATCATGCGGAATTGATATGAGTAATGGGGAAATTTGTGGGGCCATTTCATTTTCGGCATGCTTAATAACATTGCGGGTAAAAAATTACGATTGGTGTATACTGCTTTACGACGAAGGACTTAATTTACATCTTGGCTCTACCAATCACGTGACTGCGAACTACTTTCAAACTTTATTAATTTGGAAGACATTTAGTTGTTAATTATGAAAGTAGTCCTAATTACAGTATACGAAATTATTAAATTTACATGATAAGAATCCTGAAATTAAATGTAATCCAAAAACTTCCACTTTAGCTATAAACTACTAGAATATTCTTCCATTAATTAATTTGATACCTTAAATAAAATTTGATATTTAATACTACGATTAAAGAAGCTTTTTTATGAGAATCCATAAAGCACAAATTACGATGTTTTTCTGGGTCGATGATTCCGAATTTGCTGTACAAGTTTCAAAGTTAAAAATATTACGCATTCAATATTGTAAAACAAAAATAAAGAGTTTTAATGTTTTCCAAATAAACGTTTTGGATATTATAATTCGAATAGCAGATTCGTAATAGACAACTATTAAAACCCTTAAGACGAAAAGTTAAATTAGTTCACCAAGTGTGTCTACAGCGGATCCGTCATATCGAAATTTGACAATCTGACAGCAGATTTTTAACTATAAACTTTTAAAACGACTGGGCAGTAGTTGTTGAATTTCTGGCGTTTTTATACCAAACATAATATTTCCCAAGTTAAAACAGTCTTTTACTCATGGTTGTTCAATATAATTAAACGTTGCTATTTTCCTATATGTCTTATGGTGACAACGCTGAACTCCATCGGTAAAGTCGACTCGGGGCAATACATCTGCCTATCTCTCTTCCACGTACAAACTCACACTCTCTATCTCGCATCTACACGAAAGCACACACCCAAATATTCGGGAAGGGCAAAGATCCAGACGCCGACGTGAATGCAAACCGCAGTAGTACAATGAGTAGCATGGCGCTGCCGCTTCTGCTGGTGCTGATACCTCGTGGAAAAATAACTGCTGCAGTGATCGAGGTTCGCGCGCGGCGCGGCGCACGAGGGGCAAGGGGGCCGCCACCGACGAGCGAGCAAGACGGAGATATGTACACATTGCGGCTTGTGGAGGGGCGCGGGGAGGGAAGGGAGGGGGGGCGCGAGTCGCTGCCGTCGCTGGTGGGGCAGAGCAAAACAGAGAGAAGGAGCCCCTCGTGTTCGCTTACTATTACTACGCTGTAGCCCGGAGAGTTGGCGCACAGCTCCGTACTACAGCACGCGGCGGTGGTGTATACGCGCGCGAGACGCCGCCACGGCAGCGCGCGCCCATTGGCGGCCGCTAGTGACGCCGCTGCTGCCGCTGGCCGAGGGAGGGGAGAAGCACAGCTCGCTATACCCATCGAGGTGGGGGCAAGGAACGCTGCTCCGCTGCCCTCCTCGGTGGGGGTATATACGCTGTACACAACTCGCAACGCCTCGACTCTCGCGGTGGGGAGAGCCAGGGAGGGGAGACACGGGAATATCGACCATCCACTCCCATTCAGTTAGAGTCTCTCGATCTGCGGCTCGACGGGTGGAGGGGCCGGGGAGGGCCGCGGAGGGGGGGGGAGGCGGGCAGCGGAGGCACAGCGCGGCTGCCGTTTCAGCGTCGGAGCGGAAAGGACGCTGCTCACGCATTTCTGATCCCTGCGCGCAAGTGTGAGTGTGTATGTGTGTGTGCGCGCGCTCGCGCATTTTTAGGCTGCAGTTGTGTGAGTGTATCTGCGCACACCGGCCTCTCGATGTTTATGTGTAAAATAGTCTCTGTCTCTCTCTGTCTCTCTCTCTCTCCCTTCTCTCTGAGCGGGAGTTTGTGTATTGGAATAGCTCCGAGTGCGTTGGCACGAATTGTGCTCGTGTATATGGATGATGTTTGCGTGTGCATGTGTATCTGCTAGCGAGAATTAATGCGTTAGACTGGCTGTGTTTACATAAATGCGTTAGTGTCTCTGTAATTTTGTAAGTGTTTATAATGTGTGTTTGTATTCGTATGTACTTGTTACTCAAGTTCATGAAGCCTCCTATTCCAAAAACGACCTCGCGCCATCTTGGCAGTACCATAAACGTTGTTTGAATGGTGAATACAGAATTTGAGCGCGAAATTCAAGGTTAGCATGAAAAGCATACAGCTAAAGAAGCTATGAATGTCTAGTATCGTAAAATATTAGCACGTAGGAATACGCGTCTTCCCGTATTTACAACCGAGCTCGTGGCATCTTTTACGCACAACAAACGTCGTCTGATTGGTCGGTGAAGGAATTAAGCGCGAAATTCAAATCTAGTTCAAAAAGAAATACAAGTATAAAAAAAGTAGGAATTGTCAGTATATCGTAAAATATCGCTGTGCAAGGGATGCACATGTGTCTGTGCGGCGTGGCGTGGTTCTATAGCGGGAAGTTGGCTGCGGAGACCGGCAGCGGTGGTGGCGGTGGCGGCGGCGGCGGCGGCATGGCGTTCCTGGCCTGGCTGGCTTGCTGTATTTTGTCTGTGCGCAGAGCAGAGAGAGCCCCTCTGGGCTGAGTCGGTCGCCTCCCTTTCGTCCTCGGGCGAGCGGGCAGGCGCGCGCGCGTTCTCGTGCCATGCTTCGATCCTCGTTTCGCTCCTCGTACGTTGAACCCGACTCTCGTAGTCCACTCTCTCTCTCGCTCTCTCGTTCTCTCTCTCTCTCTCTCTCGCGCGCAAAATTCGCCGAGAGTCGCGATCGTTATATACATGCGTAGAAAGCGAGAGAGGGAGAACCGACGCCACCGCCATGGCAGAGAGAAAAAGGGAGATTAAAAGTGAGCAAGTTGGGGAGGGAACACGAGGGGGAGAGAGAGAGAGAGTGAGAGGGAGGTAAATCTAACCTGGTTGGTCCCGCCAATTCTCACGTGCGATTATTATGGTGATGCGTGAATTTCACCTTGAGCGTATTTTGAACTTTTTGTACGCGAGAAATGTTGTCTGGGTTTTACAAGTATGCAGTGATCCGATTTATAGTCAGGTGCATTTCTTAATTATGGAAAAAATAAGGTATACTTAAAGTAGAGAAAATTAACTTTTTTCCTATAAAAGAACCGTTATTGTTTATTTTTTTTATTTTTATTGTTTATTTATTAACACTGAAATATAAAACAACAAATCCATGCAGTTTTATTTTAGATGGAATTGTACAAGTATTTAATCCTACAAACTTTCGCTGATATATGTTGCATTGACAGTAAATGTTTGGGACAAAAAACAACTGGCACGTGAAAATCGACACGTATTTCGAACAAAATAACAACTTTTACGATACATGTGACCCTGCGAAATTTAAATACCGGTCAACAATACGATTCCCATATGTATTCATAGGTACGAATATAAATTGCGTGGGTATGAACACTAATCTGCGAAAAAAACAGAAATCGACTACGCAGCCAAACGTACACTCGAAAATACAAAATTAATCATAACTACACAGATTAAAATGATTCATGCGAAAAGTATGAGGCGCATATGCGCACAACGATTCACGTGACGTTTGTAGCCTGTAGGCAAGGAGAGCGAAAGCGTACGAAAACAACGGCGGTAAAAATAAGCGTCTTATGCTTTAAAAGTCTCGTTTATCGAATTTTTCAACCTACACACAACATACTCATGAAATAAATGCCCTAAATAATGAAATTATTTTATTCAATTTCTATTATAAACTATTATTATTCTACACTCTAAATTCCGTAAATTTAGAATGTAATTCAAACAAGGAGTACTATTGTTAATTGATTTAACCAAAGTTCATGGAAAAAGACTTTTCACCATCAGATACACCTATAAGTTTCCCAATGCGCCCCGTCTGACCGTACTCGACTACTTTCTACTTTGACCCCCGCACTCCAAACGCAATCCCCCACACAAACCCGCGAACGCGATACTCTTCCATTAACATTTTCACGAGTTAAACGAGCCGCAAAATCACACCTACTTCGTCCCTCCATTTCCATGATTTCCCTAAACACGCTCGCCGAGCTCATAACTCCGGCATAAGTCCCGAGTAATCAAGGCGCGTCCCTCCCGAGCCAGGTCTTCCGTCTGCTCTTCTCGAGCAGGTCAGTGGACGCAAACAAGCGCCTCTCGGCCGGTCTACTGCGCAGTTGCAGCATACAAACGTCCGCGGCGCGCGCCCGCCCAAGCCAAACTTTCTGCCATGCCAAGCCACGTGGAATAGTCGCGCGAGCGCAAAAAGACTCAACTGCGTCGTAATATAACAACGTTTCGGGCCGTAACAATTTCCTGCTCTCTCTCTCTCTCTCTCTCTCTCTCTGTTTCTGTCTCTCGGCAGCAGCCAACACCTCAACATGTACGTATATATGATGGATGTGTGTGAGTATAGTATGTCGGAGTCTAGGTGGCGTATGGAAAAACACGAGGTGTATATAAAAACAGTTGCTATTATAGGCCCTGTGTGTACATGAGTATATGGGATGTGCGCGTGTTTGTGATGGGGAGAGGGAGATGGCAAGAGTGGATAATAAAGAATAGAGTAAACACGCGGCGTGCCGGCGCACTACGCAGTTTTTCATCTTACGGCGCGGCTGCTCTGCCTATGTTTTTAGGATATGGCCCGGTATCCGGTTCGACGACTCGCTCTTTCTCCGTCTCTGTCTCTCTGCTGCCGTATGAGCCCTCTATACGCGCTTTTTTTTTCTCTTGCTTCGTGATACTCTCGAGTGCGCCATTTCGTCCTGGCATCGTCTCGATTTAATATACAAGCGCACTACTCCATTCGAGGGTAATTATTTATCCATCTGTACGATCTTTGTTTGTGTGTATGCGTATATCTGCGATCTGTTTGTCATCGTGCGAAGAATCTTTTTCTCTCTCTCTCTTCTCTATGTGTCCGCTGCTGCTTCTTGGTTCTCGGTGTTTCCCACTGTTCGCTCGTATGGCCGCAGCGATGAGATATTGCGGTTGTCCATTGCTTTTTTTTGGGAGGCAAAAAACAGTAAGGTGCTCTTTTAAAATAATACGCTTGTGTGTGCACGCGTGTTCGTGGAAATCGCGGCCGTAACGGGTTTTTGCTCGAGCGGCGTCGGTGTTGTTGACTCTGGTGTTAGGTGACTGTAGCCTACGCTTTTTGGTGAACGATTTTGTTTTTGTTTTATATGGCAGTTTGATTTAGGATGGTTTCTTTCGTGATTATGAAGCAGGAATTGGCAGATTAGTAGCGGTTGTGACTGGTTATAACGTTGGTCAATGATGATGCAGCCAGTGTTTTTTGCATCACACCCGTGAATATCTTAATTTTTAGTAGCTAAAAAATTTCTGAATCAGTGTTTTTATTGGTAAACTGTTCTAGTATAAGATATCACGTGATTTCAAGCTTCGTTTTTAATTTTGATTCCCGTACGACTCACAGCGTGAAGTATGATATCTTAGAAAATAAACAAATATCAGACTTTAAGAGCTTGCACTAAAGTCTACGCTATCGACCTAATTTAATTTCATCCAAAAGTATGTTTTAGTAAAATGTATTGAAAAATAAGAGCGATATGGTCCAGTTTTTTGGAATCGTGTCGTTCTTCATTTACGATCCTGAAACATAAGCGTAATCCTAATACGTAGTCTTTGTGAAAAATGCGACTTTCAAAGATTGCATTTATTTATATTTCTTCTCAAATTCGAATTGTTTTGACATACTCAGGCTTTTCACTTTGCAACTATAAAGCAATTTTTCTGTCAAGTTTTGATTTTTATTCACAGATTTGACAAAAGAACACAACCATTTACAAAATTAAATTAGGTCGGTAAAGTAGACTTAGAGCACAGACCCTTAAAACCAGATCTAAATCATACAACTGCATTAAACGCAACTGAACAACACCATTTCTCTCTCACGAGCAGAGAGCTAAATAAATTAATTAGCCCCTCGACTCGGCTCGCGATCGTTATCTCGCAAAGTGCGATGCTCGCGACTGCGTCGAAAACACACACACACGCGCGCATACACGCGCGCGCGCGTCCTCGTGGGGGCACGACGACGAGACACGTCAAAATAAGCTCCTAAAATAACCTTCAATACTCATCTCGCCGGCCACGCGGCTTTGAAAAAAAGGCCGAGGAGACAGGTTAAATTAGTGACTGAACATTAATACCCAAGCTCGCGACGGCGGTATAGTACAGTCACGTGGAAGTCGCGACGACGAGGATGCGTTTCGCGTATAGAGTGTGTGCGCATATGCGCGCGCGCGCGGAGTGGCGCGCAAATAAATGCCCGCGGATTTCCGAGAAAACGGATGGAAAACAATTATAATGAAGCTGTGACGGCGACGTCGGCGGCAGCTCTGCTCTTACGGGGGATCTGGGGGAATTAAGAGAGCGTCACGGAGCAGAAAATGCGCGTGTGCGTCGGCGAAAATAAACGCGATCGTGAGGCAAT